>JAODAL010002325.1:10000-199356 GCA_025379985.1 Phyllomedusa bahiana
AAAAGGGGGGAAAAAAAAAACCCTTTTTTTTTCCCCCTTCCCCCTTCAGGGGTTTTTTTCCCCTTCCGGGTTTTTTAAAATTTCCCCCCCCCCCCTTTTTTTGGTTTTTTTAAAAAAGAAAAACCCCCAAAAAGGGAAACCCCCTTTTTTTCCCTTTTGGGGGGGGTTTTTTTTTTTAAAAAAAATTTTTTGGGGGAAATTTTAAAAACCCAAAATTTTTTAAAAATTTTTTTTTTTTTTTCCCCCCTTTTTTTTGGGCCCCCCCTTTTAAAAAAAAAAGGGCTTTTTCCCCCCCCCCCCCCCAAAAATTTTTTTTTTAAAAATTTTTTCCCCCCCTTTTTTTTTAACCTTTAAAAAAAATTTTTTTTTAAAAACCCCCCTTTTTTTTTTGGGGCCCCCCTTTTTTTTTTTCCCCCGGGAAAAATTTTTAAAAAACCCCCCCAATTTCCCCCCCCCCCACCTGGCCGCAAATTTCCCCAAACCCAAAAAAGGCTTTCCCCCTTTTAAAAACCCCCCAAAAAAAATCCCCTTTTCCCCCCCCAAAAAAAAAAAAAAACCCCCCTTTTTTTAAAAAGGGGGAAAAAAAAAAAATTTTTAAAAAAACCCCAAAAAAACTTGAAAAAACCCCCCCTTTTTTTTTTTCCCCCCAAAAAAAAAATTTCCCCCCCCCCCCCCCAAAAAAAAACAATCCTTTTTTCCCCCCCCCCCCCCCAAAAAAAAAAAACCCCCCCCCCCAAACAAAAAACCCCCAAAAAAAAAAAAAAAAAAAAAAAAAATTTTTTTAAAAAAAAACCCCCCCCCCCCCCTTTTAAAAACTTTTTTAAGAAAAAAAGGGGAAAAGGGGTTTCCCCCTGGCCCCCAAAACCCTTTTTACCCAAAAACCCCCCTTTTTTCCCCCCCCCCCCTTTTTTTTGGGGTTTTAGCCCCCAACCCCAAAAAATTTAAAAATTTCCCCTTTTTTAAAATTTTTTTTGGCCAAAAACCCCTTTTGGTTTTTTCCCCCCCCAAAAAGGGGAAAAAAAAACCCCCCCCCCAAAACCTTTTGGGGGGGGGGGGAAAAAAAAAACCCCTTTTTTGGGGAAAAAAAAAAAAACCCCCCCAATTTTCCCCCCAAACCCCAAAAGGGGGTTTTTTTTTTAAAAAAAAAAAAACCCCCCCCCCCTTTTTTTGGGTTTTTCCCGGTTTTTCCCCTTTTTGGGGGGGGCCCCCCCAAAAGGGTTTTTTAAAGGGAAAAAAAACCCCTTTTTTTTTGGGGTTTTTTTTTCCCCCCCCCCTTTTTTTTTTTTTTTTTTAACCCCCTTTTTTCCCTTTTTGGGGGGGGAAAAAATTTTTGGTTTTTTTTTTTAAAAAAAATTTGGGGAAAAAAATTTTAAAATTTTTTAAAAAAAAAATTTTTTTTTTAAAAATATTAAAAAAAATTTTTTTTTTTTAAAACCAAAAGGGGTTTTTTTTTAAATTTTCCCCCCCCAAAAATTTAAAAAAAAAAAAAAGTTTCCCCCAAAAATTTTTTTCCCCCTTTTTTTTTTTGGGGGTTTTTTTTTTAAAAAAAAGGGGGGGGCCCCCTTTTTTTTTAAAAAAAACCCCCCCCCTTTTTTTTTTTTTTTTTTTCCCCTTTTCCCCCCCCCAAAAAAAAAAAAAAAACGTTTCCCCCTTTTTTTTTTAAAAAAAAAAAAGGGGGTTTTTTTTTTTTTAAATTCCTTTTCCCCTTTTTTTTTCCCCCCCCTTTTTAAAAAAAAATTTTAAAAAAAATTTAAAAAATTTTTTTTTTAAAAAAATTTTTCCCGGGGGTTTTTTTTTTTGGGGTTTTAAAAAAATTTAAAAAAATTTTCCCAAAAAAAACCCTTTTTTGGGGCCCCCCTTCCCCCCCCTCCCCCCGGGCCCCCCCCCCCCCCCCTTTTTTTTTTTTAAAATTTAAAAAAACCCCCCCCCCCCTTTTTTTAAAATTTTTTTTTTTTTCCCTTTTTTTTAAAACCCCCCTTTTTCCCCTTTTTCCCCCCCCTCCCCCTTTTTTTTGGGCCCCAAAATTTTTTAAAAAAAAGAATTCCTTTTTTTTGGGGGCCCCCCCCGGGGGAAAAAAATTTTTAAAATGATTTTTTTTAAAAAATTTTTTTAAAAAAAATTTTTTTAAAAAGGGGGGTTTTTTAAAAAAAACCCGAAAAAGGGGGGGGGAAAAGGGGGGGGGCCCCAAGGGGGCCCCAAAAAAAGGGGGGGGAAAATTTTTTTTGGTTTTTTTTTTTTTTCCCAAAAAGGGGGGGGGGTTTGGGGTTTTTTTTTAAATTTTTTTTTTTTAAAAAAAGGTTTTTAAATTTTTAAAAAAAATTTTTTTTTTGGGGAAAAAACCCCCGGTTTTTTTTGGGGAAAATTTTAAAAAAAACCCCCCCCGGGGGGGGAAAATTAAAAAGGGGGGAAACCTTTTTAAGGGTTTTTTATTAAAAAGGGGAAAAAGGGGGGGCAAAAAAAAAAAAGAAAAGGGGGGGGGAAACCCCTTTTTGTAATTTTTTTAAAAAAAAGGGGGAAATTTTGGTGGGGGAATAAATTATAAGGGGGGGGGGGGGGGGGGGGGGGGGGGGGGGGGGGGGGGGGGGGGGGTTTTTAAACCCCCCGGGGGGGTTTTTGGGGGGGTTTTTTTAACCCCGGGGGGTTTTTTTTTTAAAAAAGGGGGTTTTAATTTAAAATTTTAAAACGGCAACCAATTATCATACTTGTAAAACCCCTGTATTAGTGAAGTGCATGCAGTTATAGGTGGTATGTAGCGCCTCTCTACAGTACAGTGCAGTACTACATGTGCTGTACAGCTCTTTACATGTGCCAGGATGAGAGGCTGTTTTAGGCACCCTGTGAAGGTGGCTTTATTTTCTTTTCGATACATTGTCTATAAAGTACAAGACCCAAAGAAGCTCTTGTCCTTATCATGGAAAGTGATTTCCAGCTTCCAGCAGCTCTTTCTGATATTATGGTAAGGACTCGCTTTATCTTGATAAGTTATCTGTTTCATGATGGAGGCAGAGAAGCTGAGCTCTGTGATATATAGGGTTATATGATAGTGGAGAGAAGCTGAGCTCTGTGATATAGAGGGTTATATGATAGAGGAGAGAAGCTGAGCTCTGTGATATATAGGTTATATGATAGAGGAGAGGAGCTGAGCTCTGTGATATATAGGGTTATATGATAGAAGAGAGGAGCTGAGCTCTGATATATAGAGTTATATGATAGAGGTGAGAAGCTGAGCTCTGTGATATATAGGGTTATATGATAGAGGAGAGAAGCTGAGCTCAGTGTTATATAGGGTTATATGATAGAGGAGATGGAGCTGAGCTCTGTGATATATAGGGTTATATGATAGAGGGAGAGAAGATGAGCTCTGTGATATATAGGTTATATTATATAGGGAGAGAAGCTGAGCTCTGTGATATATAGGTTTATATGATAAAGAAGATAAGATGAGCTCTGATATATAGGGATATATGATAGAGGGAGAGAAGATGAGCTCTGTGATATATAGGGTTATATGATAAAGAAGAGAAGCTGAGCTCTGTGATATATAGGGTTATATGACAGAGAAGAGAAGCTGAGCTCTGTGATATTCTGTATAAGGTTATAGGATAGAGGGAGAGAAGCTGAGCTCTGTGATGTATAGGGTTATATGATAGAGGAGAGAAGCTGAGCTCTGTGATATAGCAGAAAAAACACAGAAAGTGAAAGTACTGCTTACTTTGCCTACTTACAGCACTGTACACAGACTGGTTCAGGGACGGCATGTTGGTGGTGTAAGCAGAACATCCACTGTCTCTTAAAGAGTCCAGTTAATGTTTTCTCAGTTTTTTTACTAAGAAATCCTGCTCCAAATCATATAACCTTATATATCACAGAGCTCAGATTCTCTTCTCTATCATATAACCCTATATATCACAGACCTCAGAGTCTCTCCTCTATCAAATAGCCCTCTATATATCACAGAGCTCAGCTTCTCTCCTCTGTCATATAACCCTATATATATCACAGAGCTCAGCTCCTCTCCTCTATCATATAACTCTATATATCACAGAGCTCAGCTCCTCTCCTCTATCATATAACCCTATATATCACAGAGCTCAGCTTCTCTCCCTCTATCATATAACTCTATATATCAAAGAGCTCAGCTTCTCTCCCTCTATCATATAACCCTATATATCACAGAGCTCAGCTTCTTTCCCTCTACCACATTCTGCTCTCAGATAGGGTAGCATGAATCACCTGACAGGTTCCCTATAATGTTATGAAAAACTGGTAATTAATTCTGAAGACCCAAAATGCCAATGAAGAAGGTAACTAATCCAGATAAAGCAAGTCCTGACACATAGCATCAGGAGGAGCTGCTGGAAGCATGGACTGTGTTAGACACCATTTCACAGGTGTTTAAATGTGTTGTGGAAGCTGATTGTCTTCATTCGTGTTGGCAGCTGGGAAGCCCTTTGCCTGTATGTATTGCCACTTCACCACCAAGCACAAGAAGAACCTGCGTTTACATGTTAAATGTCGACATGCAGAACTGTACCAAGAGTGGGTGCAACGACACCCAGAGGAAGCACCATGTCGACGGCGGCCATTTTTTTCCCCTCAACAGATTGAGCAGCTAAAACAACAGCATGAACAGCCAGTTGAGACTCCGCCTGCACACGAGGCACAGGTTGGTAAAGTGAAGGTCAATGTTTTACGTGTCACCCTGTTTTGTATATGTCTGTATGTCCTGATGAGTGAGCAGTGAGGTTGTAAAATGTGTAGTCACAGTTTTAGATAAAGCATTTACTTGGTCCAATTTGATTACAGTGAGTGCCCGTAGCAGGATGTGATTTTAATGCTAAATGCACTCCCTTTTAAATATGTAATGCTTGGCATCACTGCAGTACCTCTGCCCAAACTAAATGAGATTGGAATAAGCACAGAGAGGTGTGAATACAGTTTTGCACTGCTTCATTGACTCTGTTGCTGGCTCTGTGAATCTTTCTATTTAGCTCAACTGTGACTTCAAAAAGTCCTTAGAACCAAACTTTACACCTAAGGTTGACTATTAGCGGCCCCATTTAAGGAGAGAAGTGAATGTTAATGGACAATTCCAAATTCCTTAGCAATTGGCCAATTTAAGGTCTTAATAGTCAAGCAATTTTTTGCAGTAGACATATTAGCGCTTATATTTGAATTTTTTTTAGCATGTCTGAAAAATAATGTAACACTTCTATGTTTCAGGGCGTTATGGATGCAAAGAGACCAAATATTTATAGATTTCTTTTATTATGTTCCAATTAGGAGGAAAAAAAGGGATAGAAAGTTTGGAATTCTGTTTCTTTTTGTTTTTCTGCCACTATTTTTTAGTCCTACTTAAAGATCATCCTCTGGTGAGGCTTAATAGGCATACATTTAAGACAGAGCTATGGGCCTTCATTACACCCCTAGCTGCCATGGAAACACATTGGCACCTCACGATCATGTCACAGGGATGCCGACGGGCTGACGGAGTGAGCCCCCTCACTCGGAAACCACCTAGCTACCACACTCGCTATTGACTGCAGTATCTAAGGGGTTAAACTGATGCAGTCAGGGTTTTTTCTGATCCTGACTATTATGCCTCATTCGCACGGCTTATTCTGGGACTGATTGGAGCCGTACTGCGCGCCGTATTTGCGTTGCAGTATGGCTCCAATCCGTCCCAGTAACTACGGTAATCCACAGTTCTCATAGAGAACTATGGATTCCGTCTCTTCTCCCCGCTCGGCGAATCCGCTGCGGGGGGAGAAAGTGACATGCACATTATTTACGGCGTGTATGCGCCGTGAATAATGAGTGTCTATGGGGCCGGCGAGCTGCCCCCCGCCCCACCCCGCTGCACGGCTGCCGGCGTAATTGTAGGGCAAAATCCGTCCCCGCAATTACGTCGGCAATAAGCCGTGTGAACATTGCCTTAGAGCAGGAGCCTGGTTGTATTCAGCTGAGATTCTGCTTTACCTCACCTGGGACACCCATCCTGGCTTACTCTGCAGGAAAAAGTTGTATTGATTGGAATAAGGTAGATTCGGTGGTTGCTAAGGGGTTAGGTCATGTTGAATACACTTGGGCAAAGAAAATCAAAAGTACTTGTGAAGTGACCTCTTTATTGGCGAAACAGAAAACTATATTTGCACGTATTTAGGGCACAGAGGCCTCTTCATCAGGCAATCTGTGTGGGTTTTTGTTTTTTTGTTTTTATTTTTTAAAAACCTAATTTTACAATATACTTACAGCACACATGGTGCCATGGTATTATTTTTTTTACTGTGAAGGTTATTGAGGCCATGAAAAGTTGGTATGGCAAAGAAATCTGATTGAACCATGGAAGTAAAAATGACGGTAGGAAATTAAAAAGTAAATGTCTTCACTGGGTATTTTCGTATGTTAATGTAGAATCCACCCAGAGAGCTTACCTATCACATGCTTCACCAACCCACCCAGGCCGGAGGACACACACCGAATACACTAGAAGCTGCAACGATAATATATGAACAAGGTGAGGCCGGTAGTTCATTTCTTTTCTCATTGCATGGATTGTACAAAAAAATACAACTTCTTACAATTTATTGGTAATGGTAAGGTGGTAGTTTTCAAAGTACGGCACAAATCCAATCACTAAAAATCCATTCACATTTTGGGACTGTACCCCAGTATCTTTCGAGATAACTTGAATGAGGTATTCCAATTTATACCATCAGGCCATAGGGCAAGCATAGTCTCTTTTGGACAACCTTGGTTCTGTTTGTTGTCAGTATACGCTTTATTCCAGATTGTGTTCTGCCACACTTTTATGTCCAGGACCTATAATATGTATAAAGTGAAATAGAGCAGACGTAGTCCATAAGAGCCTACCTCTATAATTTCCTATGTTTTTGTTGCGATATACATTAGGGATACCTTTAAAGGGGTTTTGCCAAGAAGTGAGTTCCTTACCTAACAGGCTGATACTCCCCTCTTGAGGCTTGAAAAAAGGGGCGTTGTGTCTCTGTGTTTTAAAAAAACAAGTACCTCCTCTGTGATGTCATCACTCCACCTCCCATGCACGCGCCTGATATTCAGTCTCTGTATTTGAGCAAACATTGTTTTGCTAATCCACAGATGAGAACTGTATTGTGCACAAGCTATATGTGTTTTATTTCTCCCTCTTTTGTGCTCAGGAGAGAAGATAAGCTCAGCAGGCAGCGTCTTTCATTCCAGCTGCAGGGGAGAGGAAGGGGGGTGAGCAGGGAGCTTCTGCATGTTTATTAAGATAATTACATTACAACCAGTGGATTCTCTATACAAAAGACAAAAAATCTTTCTCCCCAGTCTCTTATAAAGCGAGGGAGCATCTGCATGTTTACCAATATAATTACATTACAACCAGTGATTTCTCTATACAAAAGACAAAGCCTCTTTCTCCACAACCCCTTCAAAGCTCATTCATGTTCCCTGCTGTCAGATAAGTGCAAACAGGCAAGCGCGGCCAGATCAGCTCCTGTCAACTCCTGGTCGTATCTAATGTAAACTGTCAGGAAACCAAGGGCATGTAAGGAATGCTGTAGCTCTCAGAGGCTTCACTTTTTTAATGACATATATTTAGAAAAGTGATTAAATACCCATTTTGGAGGATCCCACGTCAACATTACATCGTGGCAAACCCCCTTTAAGGTATCCCAACAGATACCTGCCACAGTGGCTTAAAATATGTTAAGACTGGGGCCTTATCCTTATTGTACACCTTTTTCTTGTAGGTGGAGAAGGTGATGAACTTGCAACTCAAGCAGCTCTAGATCTGCTTCTGAACATGAGCAAACAGCGAGATGGTCCTGCAGGAGCATTACAGGTATGGTAACATTTGGAGCCCCAAGTACAGATATAGAGAAGGCACTGCGTTTTTGGATGTAGTCTACAAAATATGTATAAGAAGGTTAAATTCATTGTCTGCTGCCTTATTCCTGCAGGTGGCTGTGGTAAAATCTGCACCTTGCATTGAAGGTCAGCAGGAAGTTTTGTCTCAGGAGCCACATATGGCTCAGGTTCTGACTTTGCACATGGATGAGAGGCAAGTGACAGAAGTGCAAGAAGCAGGTTATGAAGAGACCGACATGCCAGAGGGCGGCTATGAGGGTACCGTACAGCAGATCACAATTAATACAGCTTTCACCACCGCAGAATACAGCCTTATAAATGCAGAGAACATGCAGGCCCCACTGTGCAGGTATATCAGAGGAGACAGGGTATGGTATATATGGGGAATGTGAATGGAAATGATAGTAACACACATGCTTGTGTTTTTAGTGCTAATGATGCGCCCCCTAGATCTCCTCATACACTCTTGGCTGAAAGTGGGAAGGACAAGAATGCTCTGCAGCTTCTCAATAAGCCACAACTACCACAAGTGAGACCCCATGCAAAATCGCTAATCTATAAGGATATTTTTTCTAGTAGTTTCTTATAGTAACATGTATTTTTTCACAGGTTGCCTCCAGTCAGCCTCCACCTATAACGAAAAAATTTTCCTGTAAAATCTGTAATTCATCATTTTGGGGACGTGCAGAAATGGAGAGCCACAAAAGAGCCCACATTGAAGGGAGCAGTGGATTTAAATGTCCAGACTGTGGGAATTTCTTTGCTGATACATGGGCGGATGTGAGGGTAAGACTTAAAGGGGATTTGCAAAAGACGGCACTTACCTAGCTCCTGTCAGCACGGGAGCATAATGTAAACAGATCACGCTGAGTCATGAAGCTGCAGGGGAGAGAGGGAGGGGGGAGTGAGGAGTGAAGAATCCAAGGGAGCGTCTCAAAACTTAAGTGAAATAATAAACAGTACAAGAGTGGATTCTCAATACAGCAAGACAGCCTCTGCACTGTCTACCCGGTGTCTTAAAAGCTCATTCATTTTGCCTGTCATCAGATAAGAAGTGTTTCACGCAAGCGCGGCCTGTCAGCTCCTGGGTCGTGACTAGGGAAAGCTTTAATGTAACCAAGGGGGACTGAGCAATGCTGTAGTTCTCAGAGTTTTCACTTTTTTTAATCACATGTATTTAGAAAAGTGATTAAATACCCATTTTGGAGAATCCCACGTCAACATTACATGGTGGCAAAACCCCTTTAAGGACTGTTTCTCACTACTCCACCCCCCCCCCCCCTCCAGCAGCCAAGCTGTCAGCCTGTTCCTTCTCTTTGTTACATTTGTGTTTTCAGCTGGCAATGTGCTGACTTTTTGGGATTTGTTTGACTTTCCTGTCTCCCTACTAGGAGCACATGACTCTTCACTCTGATCTACGGCCTCACCGCTGCAATCAATGCAGTTTTGCCTCCAGGAATAAGAAAGATCTAAGCAGACATGCAATGACACACACAAACCACAGGCCTCATTCATGTCACTTGTGTGGACAGAGGTAGATATGCCAGCTTTTTTGCATTGTTTGTTTATACACGTTCCTACCTCCTTTTCCTCTCTGTTCTTATGACACAACTGTTTAGCTGATGTATAGCCGCGCGCAGAAGTGACCAGTGAACTTCTCTTACCATATTCCTCCTAAAGTTATGTCTTACAAAGGAGCCCTATTATTCATATTGCATATATCTAGCTAAATAGAACCCAGTGGCTTAAGGCCGTGTTCACACGGCTTATTCCCGACGGATTTGTGCGCCGTATTGAGCGCACAAATCCGCCGTGAATAAGGGACGGGGGCGGGGCCGGAGCGCGGCGGGGGGCGCCCCTCCCGGCCCCATAGACAATGCATTGGTTACGGCGCCTCCGCGCCGTAAATAATGTGCATGGCACTTTCTCCCCCCGCGGCGGATTTGCCGAGCGGGGAGGAGCGACGGAATCCACTGTTCTCTATGAGAGCAGTGGATTACCGTAATGACTCCGACGGATTGGCGGCATATTGAAGCGCAAATCCGGCGCGGAATACGGCGCCAATCCGTCGGCAAATAAGCCGTGTGAACGGGGCCTAATTGTTTTTGATCTCTTCCAGATTTAATAGGAAAGGTCACCTAAAATTCCATATTGAAAGACTTCACACCGGAGCAAGTGTAGAGCAACCACAGCGAGCAGGTGAGTGTAAGAACAAGTGCACCATTTTTTCAATTAGATAAAAACAGAACAAAGTCCTTTTTTTCTTTTTTTCCCCCTTTTTTCCTTATTTTTAATTTTTATTTTCTTTCCCCCTTATACTACTTCTCACATGGGCTATGTTTGCTGTATAGCTCATCCATGTTCAAGTCAATGGGGCTGCCTTGCAATACCAATCACAGTACATAGATAAAAGTAACACTGGGCAGAGAAGTGGCAGATGAGGTTTAACACAGATAAATACAAGGTTATGCACATGGGGAGGATAAAAACATTCCATGATTACTTGTTAAACGGAAAAATGCTGGGAAAGAGTGACCTGGAGAAGGACTTGGAAATCCTAGTGGACAGTAAACTTAATTGTAGCAGCCAGTGTCAGGCAGCAGCTGCCAAGGGAAATAGGATTAGGGGGTGTATTAAAAGGGGCATAGACGTACACAAGGAGAACATTATTCTCCCATTATACAAGTCACTGGTTAGACCACACATGGATTATTGTGCACAGTTTTGGGAACCAGTGCACAGGAAAGACATTGTAGAGGTTGAACAGGTTCAAAGGCGGCAACAAAAATAATAAAAGGACTGTGTTGGCTGCAGTACACAGAAAGATTAGCAAGGTTAAGGTTATTTAGCTTAGAGAAAAGACGGCTTCAGGGGGGGCCTTAATAAATATGTATAAATATATTAAATGTCAATATAGAGATCTCTCTCAAGATCTATTTATACCCAGGATTGTATCCAGAACAAGGGGGTGTCCTCTACATCTAGAGGAAAGAGGGTTTCTACATAGAAAGGGATTCTTTACTGTAAGAGCAGTGAGACTGTGGGACTCTCTGCCAGAGGAACTTGCCATGGTGACTTCACTAACACAGTTCAAACAGTGTCTGGATGCATTACTAGAGTGTAATAATATAACAAGTTATAATGACCAGGATTCTGGAGAAAGGGCTGATCCAGGGATTTATTCTGATTGCCAGATTGGAGTCTGGAAGGAATTTTTCTTTAAAATGGGGACGATTGGCTTCTACCTCATGGGGGTTTTTGCCTTCCTCTGGATCAACACTATAGGACAATATTGTGAGCTGGATGGAATGCTGTCTTTTAACGGTCTTGCAAACTATGACCGTTTCTGGAAAAAAATGACTCCATTTCTTTTTATGAACAGCGCCTGCACCTGACATAGTTAAGCAACCCTTTAATAAAGAAAAGTAAAAAAAAGATTAATTTCTGCAATTTGGGTATGTTAAGCTTCATTAGTCAATTTTTCCACAGAACTTGCATCTGTCCCACGCCTGGATGAGGAGCACATATTCCTGGCTCAGGAAGAAACTGTGAGCAACCAGGTCAGAACCTGCATAATGTTTGGAAACGTGTAGTAATCTTGTACTGTTGATTCTTGCTTGGTTCAGTTAACACAGCGTTATTTACTATGTCTGAGATATCTTGATGAAAAGACAGCTAGACCGTTTCGGAGCTGCGGCCTACAGATCAACAGAGCAGACGCAGTTGTGTTTTGCTCTTTTTTTCCAGCGATTTATTCTTTTTGTGCGTGATACAAAAACATGGCAGACCAAGGTTTTGTGTCCTGCACAGGAATTTGTTTGTTGATTTCTATGGGCTGGCTATGGCTCTGTCGTGGGTGCTTATATTCATGGTATCCTGACAGATACCTCAGACGTAGTTCATAACGCTGTGTGAATCCAACCTTGGAGTCATAACGATGTTTAGATGTTTACCTTTTTATTTAAAGCCTCCCTCAAGCTAACAATGTCACTTTTTGTGTTGATAGACCTGCGTCTGCAGATATGTACAGCTGTGAGAGCCTTCCTGTATGGATAATGGAGTCATATGATTGTCTTGACACCATGTTTGATAAATCTTGTCAGCTTGTGTATAGTGGCCACTGTATCAATTACTACCTCATATTTGATATTTTTCCAGTATGTCACTTTTTTGCCCAAAAGTACTGGGGAGCAGAGGGTGTCTGTATTTTGTGTTGGATACCTAAAAAGTACTGGGCAGCCCGCCCAATCGAATAGTAGTAGCGTAATAGGCTGTTAGCCAGCATGGTACAGTACACGTATCTGCATTAATGGCATCCTTTTGTATCGCTTTAGCTATATGTAATTATAATGCCAGCAAATCCCTTCCCCCCCCATACATAGAAGGTGTTTGAGTGGTTATCTTATCAGTATTTTTGCATTTGTGCAATCTCCTCATGTATTATACCGTGGCTTTTCTGCATACTGGTGTGAACAGGTATCGGTTTAATGTGCAGTTTTTCTCATCTAATTGTCCCCTAGTGGTGCGGTGTGTGAGCTACTGCTCAGCAATTACCTGCACCTGTTTATCTTTCCCAAGTAGCATAGGGGCTTGTGTTGCCTCCTACTGGGTTCAGTTTTTAGTCTAGCCATTGAGCTGTTAGTATGGCCTTTGATGTATTTTTCACCATAATGCTTGACAACAGTTAAAGCAATGTTAATATTAATAAATGCTCAGTTTTTTATTTTATTTTTTAAATAACAAGAATCAGACTACACCTTTAACATATAGGAAATCCTACCCTTTATATAGCAACTTAATGTGGTGTTCTCCCTAAGCCACTTCCTTGTTACAGGTCGGCTTATAGCTTATGGGTCCTGTAGAAATCATCTGCAGCAGATTTATCCTGTATAGAAAAATCCACTGTGTGAATATAGTGTATATCTGTGCTGGTCCTCTGTCATTCCTCCTAAAAATGTATTCCTAAACAATCAGCTGGGTGTTACAGTTCTAGTTGTCAAAAGGGTGTGTCCCTGCACACGGACTCTTTCAGCACTGATTAGATGTTAGCATGTAAGTCTGTGCAGGGACCACACAACATATAGATTTATGGAAACCTGCTCCTGCGTTATTATTTCATGGCGATTGCAATTCTTCACAAAAACAAAGGTCTTCTTTAATTTCACACTGCTCCCATTTTACTGTAAGATTTGTTCCTTTTAAATATTCTTCTTCATCTCAGATCTTGACCTGGTTGTTTTGGTTTCACCTTTTTAGGAGGACACAGCTTACATTCAGGAAATTACAACTGCAGACGGACAGACCTTACAGCAGCTTGTAACAGCAGATAATCAGGTAATTTCTTCACAGCAGGTTTATTACAAAGTAGAACGTTTGAGGAGATGACACTCTGTGCTGCTGTGAAGCCGACTGTGTACCCTACTCAATACCCTTTCACATCATTGCAGTATTTTTTGTTGGTGCCCCTTACACATGTCTATATCAGCAGCCTTTACTGGGGCTTCTTAGAAACTGTAAGTTAAGGAGGGAAGGTGGCAGCCAGCTTACACACATTTAAAGGGGGTTTTCTTGTCTGGCTGTTCACAGAGCTGGCTTTTCACAGCCATCTTCAGGCTCCTACTTCCTGCTTAGACATGGGCTGTTCTACAGCAGTGATTACCATATCGGCTCTGCTGTTCTTAGCCTGTTAGAGGGACATTGGTAATAGAGTGCTTTTAACAGCAGGACACAAGGCTACAGAGCTCTAAAGGGTTAAAGTGTGCCAGTAAGAAAGATAAACAATCTTCTTTTCTGCTGATAAGATACAGCAGGGTGTGAAGTCACCATCATGGACAGGGTTGCTGGAGCAGGGAGAGGTGGTCGGAATCTTAGGAAACCTTCTGTAAACAAGCAGGAGATGAGAACTGCTCTAACTCTGAAATAAAGCAAAATCAGAACAGCAATGTATTTGATGGTCTTTATTTACCTTTTGCCTACCTGTTTAAATCTAATCAGTGAGATGAGAATACATCTTTAATGCACAATCGGACATCCTTTTATATCAAACTTTTCCTGTCTTTCAAGCATTCATTTTGAACCCTGATTATACCTGTTATAAGGTAGATGCTGTATCCAACCTTGTGGAGTTGTCTCACATTCTGTGCTGCCCATATACCTGTTTCTAGGTACAATACATCATTTCCCAAGATGGAGTCCCTCACTTGATTCCGCAGGAATACGTTGTACTTCCTGAAGGTCACCATATTCAGGTAACTTCTGAAACTTCTTAACATTTTTTGTTTGTAATTGTGAGTATCCCTTGGTATTATGCTACATAACAATATTTAGGATGGCAACCTTTCAAAAGTAATTTCAGGCTAGTTTACATCTTACAAACAAATCACAGAAAAATGGAACATTATTTACTCAAAAACACTGACATAAGGCCATACTTACAGCTCAATGGCTGGACTACAGACTAAACCCATTATAAGACAATATAAGCCCCAGTGCTACTTGGGAGAAATATAGCAGGTTTCAGATAACTAATGAGCAGTAGCTCACACACCCATCCACTAGGAGAGCAATTGAATGATAAAAACCTCACTGTGGATAAGTACCAGTTCACACCAGTATGCAGAAAAGCCACAATATCATACAAGGGGAGACTGCAAAAATAGTGATAAGACCACCACTCGCACACCTGCCATGCATGAGGGGTGGCTGCTAATATTGTAATTGCATATAAATAAAACGATACAAAGGGTGTCATTTATACAGGCATGTGTGGTACACCATGCTGACTTACAATCTATGACACCTCTACGATTCGATTGGACGGGCTGCCCAGCACATTTCAGGTGTCCAAAACAAAATACTGATATATATAATATGAAGTATTAATTGATACAGTGGCCAATATATTCGCAAGCTTGCAAACCATGTAAAGGTTCCTCATTGCATACTGGTGTGAACTGGTACTTATCTAATGTGCAGTTTTTTTGTTATTCAGTTGTTCCCCTACTGGTTGGGTGTGTGAGCTCCTGGTCATTAGTTATCTGCAGTTGTTATATTTCTCCCAAGTAGCACTGGGGCTTACATTGTCTCCTACTGGGATTAGTCTATTATCCAGCCATTCAGCTTTAAGTATGGCCTTGTGTCTGTGTTTTCTAGGCTCACGTCTGTATCAGAGGCTCCTTTCTAAGCCTCCTTCATAGAGGTGGTGCTGGATCTGTTACATGATGATCATGACTACAATGGGGTCCTTTGGGTTCCTGTCTTTGGTGTCATTTTCATGAAAAAAAAAACCTGTATTGTTGTGAGCACTGCATGGCTGGCAATGTTATAGAGGTCACTGTGGAACAGGCACTGCTATGGTGAGCACTGTATGACTGGCAGCAATATGGCGGGCACTGTTAAAGTGGTCACTGTATGGCTGGCAATGTTATAGAGGTGACTGTATGACTGGCACTTTGGGGCTGTATGTGCTATCTTAAGCAATTTAAATGAGCACTCCAGACAAACCTGTATTATCTCTAGTACATGGTAGACAGTTTTACCTGGCTTCCTCATAAATAGGGTAGTCATTTCTAACACCGTCATGGCGTAACCACAAGATATATGCCATAAAATGTCTAATCCTCCTCCAGAGAGGAGGATAGGAGCCAGAAAGGAGGCCATACGTGCATGTTGCTCTCTTTAACAAAGCTGTTAGAAAGGCATTTCTGTAACTCCCAAAAAACTGTAATGAAAATAGGAGCCTCATCCCGAGCAGGGGACTCCCATTCAGATCTTTGGGAGTCCATGAAGTGAAACCAAGACTATCCCTTTAAGGTTAACTGCGGCCACTGGATGAGGTACAGTATAGCAATGCAGCCCTTGGATCAGAAAAGGTCTCCCCCCCCCCCCCCAACTTTAGCTAATCTCAAAAGCGCTCTAGGTATTCTGCTGGTCTTAGCTCTGTAGCCACACGTCATATCTTAAGCTGTACCTTTTCAACACTTGAGTCCTGACTATATTACCCTATTATTGCAATTAACCTCTCCATATTGTTCCAGTTTTCCACTAAGTCTGTTCTGCTGCTACTAAACCTTGCCATCCCACTGGATCACTGCTGCTGTATTTACTCCCCAGATCCTTATTACAAATAAAGTCTTTACCGTTCTACTTGCTGTGACTTTTTCAGGTTCAGGATGGGCAAATTACTCACATTCAGTATGAACCAGGAGGACCATTTATTCAAGACCCTCAGGTGACTAAATGTCCTATTTGCCTATTGTGGAATTGCTGCCTATTTACCCCAATAGACCTCCTGTAACCCACCCGCTCTCCGTACAAGCTTGTTGTGGCCTGTGTTATTAGACTACTAATGGGTATTGTCTGGTTCAGTGAGCCATAGCTTATAATCAAGGTCACTAAGGGAGGAGTGGGGGCTCAGGGCACAGTGTTAATTAATCATTGGATTTCTCCACTCAGCAGATCCACTTTGTGCCCATGTCACCCTCACAGCAACTTCTGACTCAGGAACAACTTGAGGCTGCGGCTCACTCTGCTGTTACAGGTAAGAAGCGTTGGTCCAGTGCATGAACATTCGCACGTGTATTATGTCTACACGTCCATAACCAGCTTTCCTATCTCTTAGCTGTGGCAGATGCAGCAATGGCCCAGACTGTGTACACTGCGGAAAGCGAGCCGGCTCTGCAGCAGGAGATCCAGTACGATGTGATTACTCTGGCAGAATAAAGGTCTGTGATTCCAGTTATTTGGTGACTTGGCCTTTTGATGTCATCCGTTTCCATGTTTCTAATTTTCAGTTCTTTACATTGTTTTTACAGAAATCACCCAATGGACATGAGCAGACCCTTTGAGGTTGATGAATGAGAACGTTTCCAGGCTGAAGTGAACATGGATCTTACAAGCCAGCGTTCCTGTGTCGCTCGTTCCTTGGCGTGCCAGCAGTTGTTAGCTTTGCTCTGTGTGTGCCAAGCAGAGCCCTTGACAGTTGCTGAGGAAACTGCTTGCGAGGCCTCCACTGCCCGGGGCTCGTTCATCACTAATGCTTTATTTCTCTCATGCAAGCATTTGTTTTCTCCTATCACCAACATGGACACCGATCTGGTAACGAACAATAATGCATCGATCACAATACATTTTAGATCACAGTTCCACTACACTTTCCCCCTCTTTTGGTGCAGCAACTGGTGTCTGATCTGTGATTTTACTCCCTCTTCTCTTATCAGATTAAAGGGATTAGGGCAGATTTTGGTATTTAATCCCTCGAGTACAAAGATAATCATAAAACCGGGTAATCCTCTTCCTCCTTTTTCCTTTGCAATAAACACTTGTCCATGGCATCTGGCTACACATTAGCCATTGAGGCTGTCCTCCACCCTCTTAGGGGCTATTCATCATTGCAGATAACAGCAAAGCAGTTTCCCAGCTGCACACGGTGTCTGCTCTCACATGTGACCTTTGCAATGGGGGAGAATGCGGGTAGAAAGTCTCTCACTTTGCCCTGCACTGCGGTTGGGTTTGTTTTGTTTCCTATGTCTCTATTGATTTGTTAGATGTTGGTGTCCTCTACTGTTGTGCCAAATGAGATTCTTCTTTCTGCACCTGATCCCTCATCGCGCTCAGCAGAGTTTGTCAGAGGCATCTTGCGCTTCTCATCTGTATCCTAAACTACCCGAGTCAGGAGGCTTCCATCAAAACGGCAGTGCTCAGCCAATCTGCTTCGAGGCCTTTATTAGTCTATTGACTACAAGCCAAGTGGTTTGTGAACAAAACAATTAATATAACCACTGAAACTTTCAGGATTGTACAAAGGCACCGAATACGACTGAGGAAGAAACCTGCACAGTCCAGACTGTTTTTCTTGCAACAGACAATGCAAGGACCATGACTGAAACTATGGACACGGAATTAGAAGTGTGGACAAATCAAAACTGACCATGTTGTAGAATAGCTTCATATTATGTCCGAAGCTAGAACTGTATATTAATAAACTGGTGTGAACTACATAAGAAAAACCACAAAAGTGTTGAATCCTTTAAAGGAACACTAAGGCAATGTTCGCAAGGCTTATTGCCGACGTAATTGCGGGGACAGACTTCGCCGGCCCCATAGACACGCCGTAAATAATGTGTATGTCACTTTCTCCCCACCAAGCGGAGAGAGGAGACGGAATCCATAGTTCTCGATGAGAACTGTGGATTACCGTAATGGCTGGGATTGTTTTCAGCCGTATTGGAGCGCAAATACGGCGCGCAGTACGGCTGGAATCTGTCCCAGAATAAGCCGTGTGAACGAGCCCTAAAAGGAGAAATGAATGATAATGAAGATGTAAAGAGGAGACACGTGGGAATGCTGTGTATTAGTCTGTAGGAGTTTCTGCACGCCTCTGGAGCAGCCTCGTAGAAATCTTGTGGAGCATGTCTTCATTTCCTCCTAAGGATATGTTCATGCAATGGTTTTTTTTTTAGGTGGATTTTAATGCGTGACAGCTTTATTCCATTGTTATCAATGAATCACACAGTGAAATATTATGCAGGTTCTTTCACCACAGTTGTGAGATGTGATTTAGAAAATAAGAAAGGACATGTTATTTGTTTGATGTGGATTAAATTTGATTCAGCATTTGGGAGCCAAGATGTGGATATGTTAAATTGAAATGGAGCTAATCCATGTGCAGAATTGTTGAAAACCATCACTGTAAGGCTTAGTTCACACGGCGGGTTTCGGCATGATTGCCGTGGCCAGAACCTCATCCAAAATGGCGACCCAAACGCCCCCAGTTCATTACATGGTTTCCTATGGGAAACCGTGTTGCTATTCACACGGCACGGGTTTGGCCGCGGCTTTGCCGCGCGTGTTTGAGAAGTCTCCTGTCAATTCTTGGCAGCGAGTCTTTGGCGCGGTGTCCACGTGGGTTTCTCCGTGCTTTTCGCCGTGGTTGGGGCGCGAGTTTGGGCACGGGTTTAGTCCTGCCTATTAATTTGTATGGGCGAAAACCACGCCCAAAACTACACCGCGACCGCGCCAAAGTCCGCGCCACTAAACCTCGTCGGGAGACGGGAGGTTTGGACGATGTTATGGTCGTGGCAACCGTGCTGAAACCCGCGGCCAAATCCGCCGTGTGAACATCCCCTTAAGCGATACCCACAGACTTCTTCTGTAGATTTTGTGACCGATTTTTCTGCCTGAAAAATCTCTGGTGTGAACATAGCCTAAGCCCTTTCATTTTTGGCCAGCAATTTGATGAGGGGGTTTGAGCTTAATCAAGGGGTTCACTTCATGTTGTTTGTCTCCTATGGCAGACAAAGCAGTGGAAAAGGTTTGCTCTACTGCCAGTTATTATATAGCCAGAAAAAGATTGTAATGAGGAAGAGGGGAAAATGGCTCCTCTTCTGAGCATATGGAAGAACGTCCTATATACATTTTACTTGTGACTGCAATATGAGACAGAATAAGGATGAATATCATTTTTCATGTTATGTATTTTCTCTGTTTAGTGTTTAACACCTTAGTGACCACTAATATGCCTTTTTTATTGAGGGGTAGGAAAAGGCTGCCATAGGTGTCCCTTTAAGGATGACAGCTAAGTTCCTGGTCTAGTGGTCAGGATCAGCAAAACCTCAGATTCCTGCTGGTTAACTCCTTAGATGCCACAGTCAATATTGACACTGGCATCTATGTGGTTTCAAAGTGGGGATTCCCTCTGTCCCCCCCACTGACACCCCTGCAATGTGATTGCAGGGTGCTAATGGGTTTACATGATAGCTTAGGTCCTACTGAAGGCCTCCAGGTCTGCCTTTAGTGTATGCCTGCTAGAGGTAGAGCCTAGAGTAAAACTGACAGGCATTCTAACAGACTTGGTATAATGCACTGTGTTGTGTATTATTCAACAGGTCAAATGATGGCATTACTGAAACGGAAAAAAAATAGTAAAACCAAAAATTAATAAAAACTGATTCCCACTTTTCCCTTGTGAAATGTAAGTAAAAAAAATAAAATCAATGAAAACCATATATGTAATTAGTATGGCTGCATCTGTAAAATTATTGGGGAAAAAAGTGCCCAAACTGCTGTTTTTTGTTCTTCTACTTCCCCCAAAAATATTAAACGGCAGATTCTCAAGTTGCAATGGTCTTAGGATACAATATTTTCACCACAAAATGGTCTTTCCTAGGACATAGTATCCTGAAACCACACTCACTATACAATGTCTCAGACACTGCTGATCTGCTGCTCATGTGATTGATGGAAAATCCAACCATTTTCATGAATGTTTTACTTGTAAAACATATGTGAGGTGAAGTGCCTGCAGTGATTGAGGGTCTAGTAGCACCTCTCTACAGTACAGTGCAGTACTACATGTTCTGTACTGCTCTTACATGTGTTAGGATGAGCAGCTCCTTTAGGCACCAGGTGAGGGAACCATTTTCTTTTCTGGTACATTGTCTATAAAGGACATAACCCAGAGAAGGTCCTGTCCTCAAATAGAAAATGATTTCCAGTTTCCAGCATCTCTTTATGAGGTTATTTGCAAGGACTTGCTTTATATCTGATAGTTTTCTGTTTCATTTTCTTTATCTTCATCTTGCATTATGTTTGTGACATTTTGGGGCTTCAGAACCAATTACTAGTTTCCCATAGCGCTATGGTGCCAACATACTGTGGTTTCAACTTACTATATTTATTGGTTTCAGAATGACTGTTGCATGTTTAGGAAACACGATCAAATATTCTTATGTACCCCACAATATGACTTGTAAAAGTGGTCCTGCAAAATCACTGTCCACAGGAAAATAGAAATGTTAGTGATCTTGGAATAGAAAAAGCACAAAATAGATTTGTTAAAAATGTTTTTGTTGTGCAAAATTTAAAAAAACAAAAACAAAACTCGATATCAGTTAGTTATTGTGGTTAGTGTACTGCCCCACAGAATAAAGTTAGCCTAATATCTTTGCTGTGGGGTGAACAGCATGAATATATAACAGACAAACAAAAACAAATGAATAACTGTTTTTTCTATTCCTCACAAAAAGATTTGTCTCACTACAAGGATTGCTTTTTATGTTAAAGATCACTTTGGAATATGTGTCCATTATCAGTGTCCTACCTATTCCTAGATCTCCCCCCTTGTATGGGCTGCATCAGCTCCTCAGGTCACTATAGCTACAGACCTGTTTGATCTCTCATGATAGGCTGCCCGCACTGGTTGCTATAGCTACAGACCTGGCTTCCACTGCAGCCTAGTGGATGCCAGTAAACACACCCCTGAATTCAAAGTGAAACCAAGAAAACAGGACTGAGGTAAGATGAATCGATGTAGTGAGACAACCCCTTTAATAAAAGTTAATCAGTAAGTTTTATTTAGTCTGAAATGGTATTATTAAAAAAAGATTAGTTCCACAAAAAACAAACCCTCCTACTCTATGGAGATGGAAAAAGTTAGGGCTCTTGTGACTTGGCAATGAGGAAAACAATAATAAATTGCTTGGTCACTAAGGTGTTAAGACCAATGAAACCTTAATTTTAACCATTCACTACAATAGACGTTTGTATTATGTCATGATGTTAAACTTCCTGTAAATTACTAGTCAACAGCAGTCAGAAAGATCACAACCTGTTAGGGCATGTCCCCACGGCACGGGCTTTCGGACGGTTTTTCAGTCGGTTTGCGGTTTTTCAGACCGCCTGAAAAACCGGCCGAAAATGAGCACAATTGTGCTCTATGGAAAACCCGTGCAGCAGTCCCCACTGCACGGGTTTTCCATCGGGCGGTTTTGCCGCCGGCGGTCCGGCCGCAAAACATTGTAGAAGCACAATCTTCCGTCCGGTTTCCCGACGGAAGATGTGCTTCTCAATGGGAGGGTGGAGGGCTGTTCTCCGCTCATCGCGGAGAAAAGCCGTCCCCGTCCCCCCCGCCCGGCCGTGGGGACGGCCGCAAAACAGGACAAATACCGGCCGGCAAACCGACCGGTATTTGTCCTGTGCCGTGTAAACGCGCCCTTACTGTTTTCTTTCCCCTTGTTCGAACTCTAGTGACCCCAAAAAGGGTAGAGGAACTTTCTTTCAGTCATTACCCCTCTAAGCAAACACAGTATAAATATGCTACCACACATTGGAATTCACCTAAAAAATCCATTGCATGAACATACCCTCAGGAGGAAACGAAGACGTGTTCCACAAGATTTCTACAAGAGATATATGCCTTCTGTGGTGGGGCGATTTATTATTTTTTGGGTTTTCTTTGACTAAAGGAGTGAGAACATGAGCAGTTGCACAAATCATCATCCCCTGTATCTATTTTGCAGTGGTGATATGTGTGCACATAGGTAGATCTAAGTGACATGTATGATCTTGAACTTCTATTTTTACAAGGTGTTGTACTTCTCAGATTCTGCTTGGGTCAGACTTTCAAACCACAAACATGAACTGTTAGGTATTTCTTATAAAATGCTGTACTTTAATGCAAAATTGCATGGAGGCCTCCATAGTTTTAAAGAACTTGGTGTCATTTACTCAATAGACCAGGGGCCACATGTATGAAAACTGTCTAGGTCTAAATCTCTTTGTTGTCCATAGCAACCAATCACAGCGCCCCTTTCATTTTTCTAGAGGACTATATGAAATGAAAAGGGAGCTGTGATTGGTTGCTATGGGCAACAAAGAAAGTCTTAGACCGAGACAGTTTTCATACATGTCGCTCTAGGTGTCTGCTTTCAGAAAATACATTGGCATGGAGACATAATGTAGTAATAATTATTAGGGTATGTCCCCATGGCACGGGTTTTCGTCCGGTTTTTCAGCCGGTTTGCGGTTTTTCAGACCGCCTGAAAAACTGGCCGAAAATGAGCACAATGGGGCTCTATGGAAAACCCGTGCAGCAGTCCCCACTTCACGGGTTTTCCATCCGGCGGTTTTTCCGCCCACGGTCCAGCCACAGAACATTGAACATGCACAATCTTCCGTCCGGTTTCCGGCCGGAATCTGTGCAGGTTAATGTGGAGGGGGAGGGCTTTGCTCCGCTCGCCGTGGAGAAAAGCTGTCCCCCCGGGGCCGTGGGGACAGCTGCAAAACAGGACAAAAAACGGCCGGTAGTTGTCCTGTGCAGTTGGGACGCGCCCTTACTGTCTTTTTGAATTTTATAATTCAGGTTTTGTGTTTGTTAAAGGTGTGAACAGGGGCATAGCTACAGGGGGTGCAGAGATAGCAGTCGCTACCGGGCCCTGCAGCCTAAGGGGGCCCCAAAGGCCCTTCTGTCACATTAGAAGATATGAGTATTGTAAATGGCACATGGTAATTGGGGGCCCTCCATTTCACTTTTTGCACTAGGGCCCAAGAGCTTGAAGTTACGCCTCTGGGTGTGAACATTGTCCTGGCAGCTAGAGGGAAAAACGGATCTAAAATCCACATTGAAAACCATGTCGAAATATTCGTTGGACGACATGGTTTTCAGATTCAGAATCCGACGAGTATTATGACACTTGCCGTGTGGACGCAGCCTTGTGTGGTATTTCTCTGCTTGTAGTGAGTGAGTGGGAACATTGGTTCTTTACCTCCAGAGATGAAAATCTGTTCCGGTCAAGTGATGATGAGAGACGCAGAACTCCGATGACCGTACTGTTACAAATCACAGAGCTGTGTGATCATTATATCACCACGACTGGTTTTACATCCTGGAGTTGTCCATTCAACAACTACAGGGAAAGATAATGAAATCCACAAGCAATTCTTATGCAAATAATAATTGAAACTGAATTCTCACATTGAGTAAGTTTTATGTATTGAAAGTTGACTAAGTTTTTAATTTGATCAGAATTGCTGCAAGAGGACAGAAATATGAGCAGGTGGTTGGCAGGCTTTATGGCGGTTAAACGTGGTTAGAAAAACATGGCTGCTTTCTTCTAGCAATAGGCCCACACTTGTCATTGACGATCTGGTTTTGCAGCATAGTTATGTAAAAGGGAATTGGTTACATTGAATCTGCCATCTGATGTACTGGCAAGATGTTCTAGAACAGGAGGAGCTGAGCAGATTGGTATATAGTTTTGTAGGGAACAGTTTAGTAGAAGTTCTATTTTAGTCATTTAAATCCCTCCTTATTCTGGATTAAGGAGTCTAGCAGGCGGTGTTACTAGTGGTCAACAGCTTTCCTTGTATGAGTGTGCATACAGAGATAGCTGTCAGTCACTGGATTCCTTAACAAATAATAAACAGGAATTTAAGTGAATAGGATGCAAATTCTGTTGAATCTTTCCCCACAGCACAATATATCACTCTGTTCTGCTCTTTTTACTCTATAACATGCTACCCGCAGATCAGGTAGCATGTTCAATATGACAGATTTAAAGTGAATGCAGATGATCTACAATTTCAGACATATGGGATGCTTTTACACAGTGCGTTTTTGATGCGTTTTTTCAATGCGTTTTTTGTGCAGGAAGGTACAGCAATTAATGCTGTACATTGCTGCACAAAAATCACTGCAAAATTAGTCGGAAAAATCGTGGTAAAATCGCAATTTTTACCGCGATTTTTGCCACGATTTCTGTGCAGCAATGTACAGCATTAGGGCTTGTTCACACGGCGTTTTGGATCCTTTTTACGGATCCGTTTTTGGCACTTGAAAAGCGCATCCGGAAAGCGGATCCGCAAAACGCAGCAGTTGTTACTTTATTTGGATCCGTTTTGAATGCTTTTTCTCTTGCGTTTTACGCATCTGCTTTCCGGATGTGTTTTCGGGTCGGTCTCTCCCTCTCTCCCTCTCTCCTCCCCCGACACCTCCATTCAAAGTTCTCCTCCCCCGACACCTCCATTCAAAGTTCTCCTCCCCCGACACCTCCATTCAAAGTTCTCCTCCCCCGACACCTCCATTCAAAGTTTCCCTCCCGGCCCTCATTCAATTTCTCCTCCCCCGGCACCTCCATTCAAAGTTCCTCCTCCCCCGGGGCCACCTCCATTCAAAGTTCTCCTCCCCCGGCATCCCCAAACCATTCAAATCTCCCGCACCTTCACTGACACCCGCTCCCATCTCCTCCCCAGCACCTCCATTCAAATTTCTCCTCCCCGGAAATCTCCACCATTTCAAAATCTCCCGCACCTTCCCACTGACACCGCTCCCACACAACGCCGCTCACCTCCGATTCCCCTGCGCGCCGCCGCCCCCTCACCTCCGCTCCCGCCGCTCACCTGCGCCGCCGCCGCTCACCTGCGCTGCCGCCGCTCACCTCCGCTCCCGCCGCCGCCGCTCCACCTGCGCTGCCGCTCCACCTGCGCTCCCGCCGCCGCTCCACCTGCGCTCCCGCCGCTGCCGCACACCTCTCCAGCGATCCCCTTTTCCAGCCTCCCACTGCGCTTTTCGCATTCGCTTTCAGGATGCAAAGCGCAGCTGATACGTGCCCATAGTGTGGAGCGCTTTTGGACCAGGTGCCAAAAGCGGACTCCATTATCTCCTATGGGCTTTCACTTGCGTAAAATGCAATAAGAATTGACATGTTGCGGATGCAAAAAGCGCAGCGCAGGAGAACCCTCAAAAGCGCATCGCCGATCTCCCGTGGGAACAGCGATGCGCTTTTGCCATTGAACTCAATGTTAATCACACTGACAATTGTTAGATCCGTTTTGCAGATCCGTTTTGCGGATCCGTAAAACGGATCACAAAAACGCCGTGTGAACAAGCCCTTAATTGCTGTGCCTTTCTGCCCAAAAAAACGCATCAAAAACGCACCAAAACTGCCCAGTGTGAAAGGACCCATAGGGTAGGTTTACTACAACTGTCTACTACATAGAAAGCGTGAACGTAGACTGAACAGTCTAAGAATGCAAATTTATCATAGTGTCTCATGTTGTTTGATAATTTTGACACATCTTTAGACACTCTTGTCTAACTTTATACTATATACTAGTTGTCTTTGTTTACACCAATAATTGCACCAAAATTTGGGTGCAGTATTTGTTGCAGGATGTCACACAGCAAACCACATCCCTTTCGGATAAGCCTTACCTCATTACTACTAAGCCACACCACCTTTAGGGAAAAAGCACGAAAAGGGTTCAAAATATAATAACAATAATAATGTGCATGTACTGAATGTTTGGCGTGAATTGCTTCAGAATTCTGGCAAAATGAATTCAGGCATTAGTAAATCTGCCCCATTATATTTCAGACATTTTTTTCTAATCTTGTACTACCCCTTTAATACATTTATATAACCTATGGGCAAACCTATAAAAAGTAAAGAGAAGGTTGTTGACTGACACATGGATAAAAAATGTTTTAAAGTAATAAAAGCAACAACACTTGTCTCCAGTTGGGACTACAGATGAGAAAGACCAAAGCATGATCATGGATCAGTTTTCTACCATTACTAGAAAAGCAAAAAATCAAAGAAAAATGTGGCGATAGCATATTTTTTTTATCCATCTTTAAAAAAATGCCCGCTGCTCTGTGTGCTGAAGAGGACCTGTGACATCTCCTGCTGCATGAATTTTAGTAAATACTTGTGTTCTCCAAGAAATAACAAATTAGGAGAATCTTTTCTTATACAGTAACTCTGTGTTGTGCTGTTCCTGTTATTCCTTCTAGAAATGTATAACTGAATCTGTCAGATGGGTGTTACCATTCCAGTTTTCTAAGGGGTGTGTCCCTGCACACACTGTTCTGTCAGCACCGATTGGACATTGTCAGATTGCGCAGGGTCAGGCCCCTATTTGATAACACCCATATGACATGTTCAGTAATAAATGAATAGAAGGAATAACAGAGGAACAGCACAATCTAGAGATATAAAGAAAGATACTTCAGAATTGTTATTTTGCAGGAAAAACAAGGATTTACTAACAAGACATAGCAGGAACGACCACAGGTCCTCTTTTATGAAGATGGAGTGGAGAGATGGTGACGCCAAACGTCACCTTGTTTTTGTGGATAGTTTATTGTCATTTTTCTACTTTTATTTGTTTACCATGGATTCTTAGCCATTCATAGCTATAACCTCCTTTTTAAAAACTGAACCTGCGCCAAGCAGCATTTATTCCAACATACTAGTTGTCTGCTAATAGTATAAATATAATCTACCTCATATTAATGTACATTCTGCTCTTCTGAAGTTTTACCTTTTTCACATATGTGGACAGACTTTTACAAAAAACAATACAATGCAAAGAAACATTGCACAAAGAAGTAATGCATCAAAGTAACTCATTTCCCAAATAACTTTATACTCCCTTGTTGGTTGCCTGCAGATGGTGTTCGTTCTGTGTTGAACATAAGAAAGTCATTGTCCACCATCAGATCCTGTAGATGGTTGAGATCTGTCGTGTGTGACTGATGGACAAAGCTGGCAGAACGGTTTTGAAAGTAAAGCCCGTTCCAGGAGGTTTGGAATCTCCGTCACAAAAGTCCCATCATGAATGATGGGGGAAAAAAGTATGTCATATTTTCCAGTACAACAAAGGACGAGGGGCTTAACTAGAATTCATATAACCCAATAGCAAATAGAGATGGGGCCCCAGCACTTTATGACAATCAACTAAAACAGCAGCATAGGTAGCAATAATTAAAGATATAAATATTTCTGCCATATACATATGTCAAAGAACCCACATAGTAGGGCTGGAGAGCAGAAACCCAGAAACTACTTTTTCCCTACAAAAAGGAACAATGTTTTTGTACCTGAGTGGGGACCCCTCAACCTCTGGGCCCCATAGCAGTTGCTATGGCTATAGTTAAGCCCATGCGCCATATCCATTGTAGTCGATGGCATCCATCAGGTTTCCTTTGCAAAACACCTCCCATGTAATAGATGTGTAGAGGCAAAATTCGGCACCTATACGTTTCTATTAGGCCATACTGTATCAATATGTCTTTTAATTTCATACAGTTTCTGTTTTTTGGGGTTCGGACTATCAAAACGGGAAAAATATCTATCGCACACTATATTAGTGTTTCGGGAGACAGAGTACCCAGAGGGCATTGTGTCACTGTACAGCCTCCTGTCCATGGCACTGCTGCAAGGGGTAAAACTTGGATAAGTAGAAGAGGGTTTACCTGTTTCACTACCTCTATACGAATCATTAAAAATTTATTTTTTTTAGGGAACATAGGGGGGGGGTTTTCATTAACCGGAAGTGTATTTTATCTGAGTATTCACATGTATGGTTCTAAATTGCATATGTATATATTTGTATCCTGTATAGGGCTCAAAACAAAGACTTATTCATTTGTAAATGACCATCTACTTGAGACATAGAGAATGAGCTGTACTAATGTACAACTTTATTAAATTGATTCAGGAATTATAAAACACTTGTCTAGCGTGTTGCATGGCTTTTTTTATGGTTACTGCTGTATTCGCCTTTATTTTTGGTAGCATGCAAAAAAAGTTCAGCATATCATTGGTCTCAACAGTCATATCACTTGGGAGCTAGCTGTAGGGGTAATAGAGGAACCCCAAGTGGCAGTGACCCAAGGTTATACTTTTTTTTTTTTTGGGGGGACCATTTTGTCCCTACTGCTCCCTGCTGTCATTAAAGGTTGTGGTGCCGTCACGGTCACTGGCCTTAACGGTCCATGGGTTAGTACCTTTTGTGTATATGTGTGGGAGGGAGAGAGGGGTGTAAGTCTGCCCCCCACTGGGATGAAATGTGATACTGAAACCCACGGATCAAGTTCATTTTTTTGGGGTGATCCCAAACGATGTTCATTAAATGGGGGAATTGTCAGGGACTCTATGGGCTAGTATCTTTTTTTCATGACCGGTTGGGGGGTGTCGGTGTTGTTTTTGTTTTTATTAAGTAAAATCAAAAATTTCTATGCAAACTATACTGGATTCTGGAGTTTTCTCTTGTAGTATTTTTGTTAGTAAGTAAAATTAAGTTCTAAAAAGCATGCACTTTCAGAACCAGAATGCCTGTCTTTTACGGGGACCGCCCAAAAATTTGAAAGGGGATTGGGTAATGCTTTATTTCCCCTGTAGGGGCAATTCAATACTTGCCACCAAATTTCACGGCACAAAATAGTTGATCTTTGGTTGCCCCAGTAGTAGCTTAAATGGATGGCAAGCTTTTCTACATGTTTCATGGCCTTAAAGAGGTTGTTTCACTACATAGATTCATCTTACCTCAGTCCTGTTTTCTCTGTATCATTTTTGAATTCTGGGTCGTTTACTGGCTTCTATTGGCCTGCAGTGAGGAGCTGCTGAGGACACCCGTCTTACTAAGTAACCCGCGCTGGGAGCCCATTAGGGGGAAAACCCGTCTGTAGCTAAGTACCCGAGGAGCCCATGCAGCCCAACAAAAGGAATACTAGGGAAAGGGGACACAAAACCACATGTAAAAAACTGTCTAGGGCTAAAATTCACTTTGTTGCCCATAGCAAACCCAAACAAGCACCCTTTCATTTTTTTCCCGAGCACTATATGAAATGAAAGGGCCCTGATTGGTTGTATGGGCAACAAAGTATTTTTAAACCCAACATTTTTCATACTGTGGCCCAAAGTCTTATTTTTGCAAGATCTTTAACATTAAAAGTAATCCTTGTATTGAGATAACCCCTTTAACTGTAGAGAATCCTGTGTATTCTGTGGTATCATGAAACAAGAAAAAAATTAGTTTCGCTCACCAGTGTCCTGGACCTCGTAAGTTCCAAATTAAGCACAGTGCAGGGAAGAGGCATCCAGTCCCAGACGCAAAAGAAAAATCCTTGAATGGCAATAGAAAAACCGTGATCTTCCAACACTTGTATAGTATAAAAAGCAAACACTTATTAGGATTCCATAAAAAAAACATTAAAAACAAGGATGGACATATTGTGTTACTGGCTTAGTTATTGAATAGCTCGAAACGCATAAACCTGTGTTACTGGGTTAGTTATTGTATAGCTCGAAATCCTCTTACATGTTAACCCCTTATGAACTTTATATCCAGTAACAGAAAAAAGCAGCCCAATCATTTTTTTCCCGGGGGTTTAAAAAAAAAAAATTTTAAAAGGGGCCCCCCCCCCCAAAAAAAAATTTTTTTTTTTTAAAAAACCCCTTTTTTTTGGGGAAAAAATTTTTTTTTTTAAAAAAAAATTTTTTTTTTTTTTTTAAAAAAAAAATTTTTTTTTTTTGGGGGGAAAAAAAAAACCCCAAAGAAAACCCCCAAAAAAAATTTTTTTTTTTTTCCCTTAAAAATTTGAGGGTTTTTTAAAAAAATTTTTTTAAAAAAAGGGGGGGAAAAATTAACCCCCCCGGGGGGGCCCCCCCCCCAAATTAAAAAAAAAAGGGGGGGTTCCCGGCCCCCCAAAAAAACCAAATTAAAAAAAACCCCCTTTTTAAATTTTTTTTAAATAAAAAAAATTTTAGGCCTTAAAAAGGGGGAAAAATTTTTGGGGGGGGGCCCCGGGGGTTTTTTTCCGGGCCCTTGGGGGGGGGGCCCCCCCCCAGGTTTTATTTTTTTGCCCCCCCCCCCCCGGGGGGGGGGTTTTTAAAAAAAAAAAAAAATAAAAAAAAAAATTTTTTTAAAAAAAATTTTAAAGGGGGGGGAAAAACCCCCCCCAAAATTTGGGTAAATTTTTTTAATTTTCCCCCTTTTTTAATTCCCCCCCCAAAAAACCCTTAATTTTAAAACCCTCTTTGTAAAGGGTTTTTGCCCAAATTTCCCAAATTAAAAAATTTTTTTTGGGGTTTTTTTGGGGCCAAATTTTTCCAACCCTTTAAAAAAAAAAAAAAAAGGGGGGGGGGTTTGGAAAATTTTTAAAATTTTTTTTTAAAATTTTTTTTTTTTTTAAAAAATTTTTTGTTTTTTTTTTTTTAGTTTTAGGTTTTTTTTTCCTGTCTCTTTGGGTCAGCAACCCTTCGGTGCTTTAACAAATAAGTTTTTTAGTTTTTTTTTTTTAACCCCCCACTACTTTTCTTTTCGGATGTAATTTTTTTTTTGTTTGGGGGTATTCAAGATTTGACTGGGAATTGTGTCCCCGGCCTGTAAAAATAATTCCCCAGGGGGAGATTATCCAAGACATATCAGGGGTGGCAACTGTTGGCATGTAAAATAGAGTTGCCAGATACTAGCTTTCTGTAAGTGACAGTTTGGACCGCTCCATTTTGTGCATCTCCTCTAAGCAATAAATCCAAAAATGGAATCCGGTTAGTGTGCATCTGAACAGAAAATTTTAAATTATCCTCATTGCAATTTAGATAATGTACAAATTCTGGTATGGAAGACACATCCTTGGCCAAATTAACAGGGTATCATCGATGTATCTCCCGTAGCAGAAAATGCTAGAGGCGTATACATTAGTAATGGAGTATATGTAATGTTCCTCCCACCAAGCGACATATATGTTCACTAAATATGGTGAGAAACATGAGCCCATAGGGCAAACCTGAACTTGTAGAAAAAAAACGTTTATTAAAACTGAAGTAGTTATGATGCAACAGGAAATTTGTAACCATGATAATATACTCCTTTAACTGAGAACCATATTGGGTATACAGTGGGTATGGAAAGTAATCAGACCACTTTAAATTTATCACTCTTTCTTTCATTGCAGCCATTTGGTGAGATAAAAAAAAAGTTCATATTTTTGCTCATTAATGTGCACTCTGCACATCAACTTGAAAGGAAAAAACAGAAATGTAGATATTTTTATTAAAAAAGAAAAACTGAAATATCACATGGTCATAAGTATTCAGACCTTTAGCTGTGACACTCATATTTAACTCGCATGCGGTCCATTTCCTTCTGATCCTCCTTGAGATGGTTCTACTCCTTCATTGGAGTCCAGCTGTGTTTAATTAAACTGATTGGACTTGATTAGGAAAGGCACACACACCTATCTATATAATAGCTCACAGTGCATGTCCGAGCACATGAGAATAATGAGATCTAAGGAACTGCTCAAGAATTGTGGCAAGGCACAGATCTGGCCAAGATTACAAAATAATTTCTGCAGCACTCAAGGTTCCTAAGATCACAGTGGCCTCCATAATACTTTAATGGAAGAAGTTTGGGACGACCACAACTCTTCCTTGACCTGGTTGTCCAGTCAAACTAAACAATTATGGGAGAAGAGTCTTGGTGAGAGAGGTAAAGAAGAACCCCAAGATCACTGTGGCTGAGCTCCAGAGATGCAGCAGGGAGATGGGAGAATCAATGCAGCCTCCACCAGTCGGGGCTTTATGGCAGAGTGCGGTTGACGGAAGCCTCTCCTCAGTGCAAGACATATGAAAGCCGCATACAGTTTGCAAAAAAAAAGGACTCCCAGACTATGAGGAATAAGATTCTCTGGTCTGATGAGACAAAGATTGAACTTTTTGGTGTTAATTGTAAGCGGTATGTGTGGAGAAAACCAGGCACTGCTGATCACCTGCCCAATACAATCCCAACAGTGAAACATGGTGGTGGCAGCATCATGCTATGGGGGTGTTTTTGAGCTGCAGGGAAAGGACAACTGGTTGTAATTGAAGGAAAGATGAATGCGGCCAAGTACAGAGATATCCTGGATGAAAACCTCTTCCAGACGCTCTGGACCTCAGACTGGGCCGAAGGTTCTTCTTCCAACAAGACAATGACCCAAAGCACACAGCTAAAATAACAAAGCAGTGGCTTCAGAACAACTCTGTGCCCATTCTTGACTGGCCCAGCCAGAGCCCTGACCTAAACCCAATTGAGCATCTCTGGAGAGGCTTGAAAATGGCCGTCCACTAACGTTCACCATCCAACCTGAGGGAACTGGAGAGGATCTGCAACAAAGAATGGCAGAGGATCCCCAAATCCAGGTGTGAAAAACTTGTTGCATTATTCCCAAGAAGAAGAAGCTAAAGGGTGATTCTACTCAATACTGAGCTATTTCTGTGTTTTTTCTTTCAAGATGGGGTGCAGATTGTACATTAATCAGCAAAAAAATGAACCTTTTTGATCTTACCAAATGGCTGCAATAAAAGAAAGATTTAAAGGAGTTTTTAATACTTTCCCGGGACCCAAAATTTTAATTTTTTCAAGTTTTATGGGGGTTTTAAAGCACATGAGCCTTTATTTTGGGTATTAAAATGTATTTTAAGACGTGAGAACCCCAAAAAAAAGAAAACTTTCCATCTTGATATTTTTCCATTTCACTTTAAGACTTGGGCAGGAAACTTGTACCCAAAAATTGAAGCTTTAGACACAAGGGGCCCGGAAAAATGTTTTATTACCAATTACTCCCAAAAGTTTTAAAGATGACCCCCATGGCCCCGAAAATTATTGGGTGAACGGAGGGGGAAATATACCCCCTTTTGCAACTTTTTTTTTTTTTTTAAAACCTTAAAATTTTTAAAATTGGGGGCATTTTAAAAAGGAATACAAACCCGAATACAGTAAATGTCAAATTTTTACGACCCAAATTTAAAAATTTTAAACCCCAAAAAAACCAAAAACCCCGCCCACCTCCCAAATCCAACTCCAGATTTAAACAGTAAATAAACCCTTTCAATCAAAAAGCAAACACCCAAAAAAAATTGTCCTGGCTGTCGGAGGGCCTCCCTCCCCCCACAACGCCATAAACCGTCCCCATGGGAACCCCTTTCACCGGGGAACCCCAACCCCTCTGCCTAACTTAAATTAGGTGCAGCAAGACCCGAAGTATCCAGCCAAATTTAAACCCCTATTTTTTTTTAAATTTAAAGTTTGGCTCCTCTTTATAATACACCCCTTCTCCAGAGCAATCAGGCCCAATTCACTTTAAATTTAAAAAACTCCTGTGCTGCGGAGGGGTTTTGCAAACCATCATTTTTTACGCTATTAACTTCCTTTTCCATAAAATAAAAGTCAGAATTCGGGATCTTTCTCCCGCCTTGAAACCCTTAAAAATCCTCAATATCCCAAAAAAAAAACCAACCGGGTTTATTTCCATTGTAATTTGAAAAAAATTTTTCCCGGGTCAATTTGGGCAATAAAAAAATCCAATTTTCGCTCTAGTTTAGGGCAATGCCAAACAATGCATCAGAGAGGCCCGGGGCACATGACACCAAATTACACAAGGAGAGGCCAATTCCCCAAATTTTTTGCAGAAATAAAGGATTCTGTAAACTCGGGTGTAATTAAGAATAATTGAGAGTTCGATGCTTTTCACCCACTGAAATCAATTTGGGATGGTTTCCCCAGTATCTCCTTTCCCCAAAAATTTTGGCCCCTTTGGGGCCCAAAATCTCCTTCCCAAACCCACCAAAATAAATCTATTGGGTTTCTAAAAAAAAAAGTTTGCCCAAAAAAAGTTTATTTTAAAAAGGGGTATTAGTTCCCCCCTTTTTTTGTTTTGATTTTCTTGACCCGATCTTAGGGTTTAAATTGGGATTTTATTGAATTTGTCTTTTATTTTTCTGCATTATAAGCGTGGCCCAACTGTAAGTATTTATATAGCTGTGAAAGCGGTTAAAAACAAATTTCCCTTTGCAATTGCTGAAAAACTTTTAAGCACCCCCTTCTGTAAGCAGTTTTTTTGAGGGCATATTGGGGGCCCCTAAGACCCATGATCGAATCCCTGGAGCACAAAAATTCGGAAAAACCAGGGGGTATTCCCAAACTCCGGGATAGGTGTGCAAACTTTGAAGCCCAAAAAAAACCCGCAAATTTCCACCCCAAATTTAAAGCATAAATATAAAAATTTGGAAAATTTTTTTGGGGTTGCACTAAAAAAGTTTTTTTCCTCCAGTTTTAACCTTAAAAAATTTGGGGGGAAAATTTAAAAAAATGGCGTAATAGGTTTTTTCAAGTTTTTTAAACCTTTTTCCCCCTCCCCCCAAAGTTTAATATTGCAGTTGTTTCTGCCAAGAAGTAAACCCGCTGGGGTTTGGAATTGCCAAACCCTCCCCCGTCCTTTTTCCCAAATTTCAGGGGTTTCTTGCTTTAAACCGGGGGCCCGCTCCTGCCCAGATAAGGGCTCCTGAAAATTGCATTGACTTTTAAAAAAAAAACCCCTGGGGGCCAGATTGGGAGATTTATGTAGGGGTAAAAACAAATGGGGGGATCCCAAAAAAATTTTTAAACCCGATTTTCTTTTCCCTGCCATCGAAATTGGGAATTTAAAGCCAGAAAATCCAATTTATTTTTAATTTAAAAAAGCAATGGTTTCCATTTCAACCCCCCAAATTCCCCTTTTTTAAAATTCCCCTGAAATATTTATACCCAGGAAACGGAAAAAAAATGGGGGCACTAGAAGTGGTAAAATCTCCAGGGGAGTAAATTTATCCTGGCAATTTCCCCTGGCATAATGAAAAGACCCCCTTTCCCCCAAATTTAAATTTTCAACCCCGAGAGGCCCCCATAGCTTTTTTAAAGTCATTAATTGCCTCTGGGGAATAGGGCCCCAGTTTTTAAACCAAAAAAAAAGGGGGAAATCCCTCGCGTAAAAGGCCCATTTTGTCCTCCGCCTCCCTCTCCTAAAAACCTTCAATATGGGCGTTTTGCTCTAATCTGGTTTCTAAAACCGGGTCAATTTTCCAGGGCAAATAGCAATGGGACAAAGGGCCAATCCCTGCCTTGTTTTTTCCCTTTGCAAATCCGTCCTTTTGATTTTTAAAAAAATTTGGGGCTGGACCTTTTGGGCCCTTTGGGAAACAGTAAAAACAGGGTTTTTCCCCGGATTAAAATTTTTTGGCCCAAAAACCCCAATTTAGTAAAAACCGCCCCTTTTTAATTTCCCCCCTCCAAAACTACAAAGGGCCCTTTGCAGCACTAAAGAAAAAAATTTAAAACCCCGCCCAGCGGTTTTTCAACAGTAAGCTGCAGGTTTTAGGGAAGTCTCCGTAAATTATTGGACGGAAACCCCTGTGGGATAAAACCCGGGTGATCAGGATGCCAAAGAGATATAATCACTTTCAGTTAGTCTGTTGCCCAAAAGCCTTAGCTAGGTTTTTGGTAAACCCCTGGGGTTAAGAAAATTTTGGGCCTTGGGAAGACTCAGGGAATGGGGTCTTTTTCAGGTTTTTTTAAAAAAAAAACAAATTTTTTACCCGGGCCTCTTGCCCTTGAAGCAGGAACCGCCCCTTTCTCTGCATCCTGGAAAAAAACCTCCCCCCAAATTAGGTAAAAAACACCCCCCCCCAAAACCCCTTTTTGGCAATCCATCCAACCCTGGGGACCCTTTTTAATTTTCCAAAGTCTTAATGCCACCTGCAAATTCCTTTTAGAGTTGAGGAAATCCAAAGGCCCTCTCGCTGTTTTTTTGCAATTTTAAAAAGGGGGAAAATCTATACCCCCCCGGGGAAATATTTTTGAACTAGGGAAAGGGGGAAACCTCAAGTTCCCTTTAAAGTAAAATAAATTTTATAAAAATCCCCCCTTTTTCCCCAAAACCCTCCACGGGTTTTTTTGTCTTTTAAAAGGGCCTGAGGCTGGGGTGCAGAGCCCGGTATAAACTGGAGCCAATGGGGGAATTTAATGTAGTGGGCTAAGTAAAAAGGCCCCTCTCCCCCCCACCAAAAAATTTGCTTTTTAAAAAAATCGTTTATTTTCAGAGTTCTAATAAAAAATGGTTCAGGTATCCCGCCCTTTCGCCCCGTTCCTCCCCGGTTTTTTGGGAAATGGGATCAAAACGAAATTTGATTTTTCACCCGCATTTAAATTGCTCACGGATAGTTTTTTCTAGTTTCCCCCCCCTTTTTAAAACTTCATGGGGGCAAATTTTCCCCGTCAGCCCCCCCTAAGGTACGCCTTCAAAAGTCCCACACTGACCGATTGGAGTGAGCCCATTTCCCCTGAAAAATTTCCCCCCAAAACTGAGCCAAAATTTTTAACCCGTATCCATTAAAGGGGGGCCCCGAGAGAAATTTAAATCTCCACCCCCCTCATATTTTTTCCCATGGAATAAAATTAGGAATTTTAATCCCGTAAATTTCCCCGCATTGGCGAATGATCAGGGAAAAAGGGGCGTTTTAAAAATACTCCCCCTTTTTGTTTCCCTTTGCACAGCCCCTGATTACCCCAAAAGCCATAAACTTTTTTCTAGAACAAAAAGGGGTTTTACGTACTTGAATTTTCATGAATAGTGAAACTCATTAGGGGTGTTTAGCACGCCAAAATGTCCAAAAAGTTCCAACTCTCCAAACAAAAGTGTCCCAAAAGGAGTCAATGCTGAGGGTAGTTTGTGACATTAATTTTCTGATAAATTTATCCCAAAAGTGGGTCCACCACAGTATTAAAATCCCCCCTAATAAGAACTGGGACATCAGGTAACCTCCAAAAAAGTTAAGCCTGCTTTAAAAATTTTAAAAAAAAACAAATTTTAAAGGGGGGGGATATAAATGGTTTACCCCAAAAAAATTTTTCAAGTTTTTATTTTTTCAGTTTTAAAAATTAAAAATACCCCATTTTCCAAACCCTTAAAAATATTTTCTAAATACCCCCAGAAAATTTGTTTTGCCCAAATTTATCCATTCCCTCTTTAAACCATTGGGACTGTTATCGGAAACCCTATGGGGTTTTGAATAAACCCAAAATTTCCCCGGCTGATATTGGGGAAAAAAAAATTAAACAACCTTTTCTTTTTTTTTGGGTCAACTCAGCCCCCCGAAAAATTCCCAGGAGAGCAGTGTTATCTTACCCCCCATCTAACAAACCCGTGTCCATTAAATGACCAAAATAAATTCAAAATGTTTAAGATGATGGGGGTGGAAACCGTCCAAATTTCCTCCCCAAAAAATAAGAAAAGCCCTTCTTTGGGGATAGGGAAAAACCCCCCCCCCCTCAGAAAAAAAAACTTTTAAACCAAAAAATTGTAAAAAAATTACAAAAAACCGGGGGGAAATTAAAAAAAAATTTTTTTAAAAAAAATTTTGTAAACAGCCCAAAAAAAGGGGCCCAAGTCCTCCAAACGGCCGGAAATGAAGGCAAACATTTTAAATGCCAAAAGAAAAAAGATTAAAGTTGTTCTCCAACCCCCCCCGCTCTAAAAATGGGGATTTTAATATGAAACCCTAGAACCCCCGGGGTTTGGAGCAGGAAAAAAAAATTTAAAACAAGGAAAAACAAAAGGGGGGAAGTGAAAAAAAATGGGGTAAGTGGTGATCACCTTAAACTCTCCCAAAACCTTGGAAGCTGACTTTAAAGGGGGGATTCATTTTTGGTCAACCATTTCATAGCGTCTCCCTTTGGGGTTTAAAAAAAAATGCGTAGAGTTTAAAAGCCCCCACTCCCGGGGTCTGGCTGGGAATAGCATGGCGTATTTGGAACCCCAAAGGGCCCCGGGGCCCGCCTCTTTACATCCCCGGAACTTTCGCTCTTTCTTTTTTTAAACCCCTGTAGAGAAATCCCTATAGAAATGAGATCCGACAGCCATCCCCCATTACGGGCCCTGCTTTAAGGGGGCCCCTTTGCGCAAATAAAGTGGGGCTCTATTTTTAAAGTTCCCCGCAGCTTAACCTCATGATCTAGGCGGGGCCCCTGGAGGTAATTGGGCGCCCTTGGGGAAAACCCCGTGGCCCTTTCAAATGCCCCAAACCCAAAAAAGTTTAAAGGAGTCCTTTCCAAAAATATTAAATGAGCCAGGGTTTTCCCAAAAAACTCTGATGGGTTGGGGCCCTCCGTTTTTTTTGGGCCCCCTCCCAAAAATGCGCACATTGTTTTTATGCCGGGGGCGATTCTCCAGATCATCCCCTTTTTGGCCCAGTAGTATTTAAAATTGAGAAAGGCCCAAAATCACAGTCCCCCCCTGCAAAGGATTGAAAATTTATCCTCCCCAAAACAGTGATTTGGGTTTTAGCAGCTTTTACCCGCTTTACATATCGGGGTTTTTAAACATGCCGCATGATGTTGAATCCTTTTAAGACCACAAAAAAAGTGTAGCCCGGGTTGGGATTTAAAACCAGTAAAGGATTGGTGAACAGCCTTTAAAGGGCCATCCCTCAGGTAGGTTTCCCCTGTATGCTGCTGTTCCCTTGGGAAAATAGGAGTGACCCCTTTTATTTGTTTTTTGGTCTTCCCTTTTAAAGCATGCTTTCTGGGCCCCTTACTCTTTTGTGCTCCTTTCTTGTCTGTCCGCTACTGCTTTTATCAGTCCAGCTTTCCCGCTGTTGGTTACTGGGAACTCTATGCCAGAGGAAATGTGGAAGGGTTTTGGGCATAAAGGGGGTAATTTTTGCCCAAATTTCCCCTGTGGGAAACCCCTGTTGCTTTTCCCGCGGGCCCTTGCAGGTGCCACGCTGTCCCCGGGTCCTTCTTGGGCAGCCCCAAATCTCCACCTTCCCGTGGCTCCCCTTTTTTCGGCGGGGTCATCGCACCCGCAGGTCTGGGGGAAAATGACCCCCGAATACTCCGGTGGGTTATGAGAAACAGCTTGCTTGGGTTTTCCCCCGGGGTTTGTAAGTCCTATGCCTGCCCAACCAGGATTTACCAGGAGCAAGTGGCCCGGGGGTCCTCTCAGAAGCTGCTGCTCACCCCTTTCGGAAGGTCCGCCCCCTTTTTCCCCCCCCCCCCTTTTTGCATCCCTTGGGGAGGGCATGAAAATTGGGGACTCAGGGGGAAAAATTAAAAAATTTTAAATTCTTTCAAACTTGTTATAAAACCCCCCACAGAGAAAAAGCCCCCTTTTTAACCCAAAATTATAAAATTATAACTAAATAGAAAATTTTTTGGGTCTTTTTCAAGGGTTTTATTACCCTTGCAAAACCATTAGTTTTATCTATCTCCTGAACGAACAGAAGATAAACCCCAAAAAAAACCCCTGCAAGCCCCCGACCCTGTACAAAGGGGGGCATGGGGTTTCATGTTTTTTTTAAAGCTCGCAAATTTAAGCCCTGATAGGGTTTTTTTTTCCCATTTCTATAAGAAACTGGAAATAGAGAATTTTTTTTTTAAATTTCCCTCTCCATCTTTTTTTGAAAAACGCCCCCCCCGGGGACTCTGAAGTGTACTGGATAGAGATCAGGGGTTTTTATAAGTTGTAGATCAGGCATCTTCAAAAATGGGGGCCCTTCAGTGTTTGGGGAAATACAACTCCCATTTATGCATTTTTTTATTTAAACTTTTAACAGTTGGAATGATAGGAGTTGGTTTCCCCAAAAGCTGGAGGGCCCGCAGTTTGAGGAAAGCCCGTTGAAAATTTAAATCCTCCAAACAGTTTGATACAATATTACCCCCCTTTCCGAATCCAAGCCTCTAGGATGTTGTAAAAAATTTTTTCCCCAAGGGTTTTTTCCACTTTTAAGGTGGAAAATTATCAAACTGTAACAGGGGGAATTCTGAACCCTTCATCCAAATTTGGGCTAAAATTTTTTTTTACCGTCAATAAAATAAAAAACGATTCACTCCTTAAGGTGTCCCTACCATTTTTAAATTTGGTAGTAAGGGAATTTAATTTAAAAACCTTTTTGCAAAGGGCTTCCAATGTTTTTAGCTGGGTATTTAAACAAGGATTTTAAAACAGTTAAGGATTCATTTTCTCTCCCTTGATCATTAATTGGGTTCTTTCATTTGTAGTTCTATTTGGGGTGGTTTTCCCGGTTTTGGGAACGAGGGAAAAAAATTCTCCTTTCGCCTCCTCCCGTCCCCGGGTAAAATTTTGATCGTTTTATGCATTTTTTAGTTTTCTGTTGTCCTTTTGGGGTTTTTTTAAAACCCTTTTTCACAGGGGACTTCAAAAAAGGGGGTTTTCCCGGACCTTTTCCCCGGTTTTCCCCCCCCACTCTACCAAATTTCCCCCAGAACTCAAAATATAAATTGGGTCAAAAGTTTGGGGCTGCTAGGGGGTGTCCCTGTTTTTTATTTAAATTTAAATTTTGCAGGATTCACATAGGCATTGATGGGTTGCATTTTCTGCTACTGGATATGAAGTTCATAAGGGGGTTAAAAACTCAGGTGTTTTGGGGGCCCAACAAGCAGAACTGGGGTAACATTTCCCCGTTTACTGGGTTAAATTAAGAGCCCTTTTTGTTTTTAGCCGAAAGCGTTTAAAACCCGGGTTTTTCCCTCCCTGTTTTTCCCCGGGGTTTTTTAAAGGAAAACCTTTAAAAAATTTGTGCTTTTTATGCTATGTGCTCTGTGGTATGTTTTGCATAAAAGCTTGTTTAAAGATTTCAATTTTTTTAAAAAAAAGTTTGGGGGGCTACATAAAACTTGACTTTGAAATTTTGGGGCCAAACTCTAGTTTCTTGGGTTTTTTACCAATTTACCTGCACTATTTCTTTTGTAAGCAGATTTATACATGGACCCTTTGGCTAGTCCTTCCAAGGTTACTAGAAAAGTATGTTCCCAACATCTGGCTAGAGCCTGGAGATAACATTTGCACTATATCATCAGGTCTACTGGAAGTTTCTAAAATCTTCAGGTATCACTTTTATGCAGTATACTAAGATGTTCTGACCTTTGTTTCTTGCACAGCAAGAGCTGCTTAATGTGAATGTCCTATTCTCAAGGGGATTTATTTATAGATAACATTTCAGCCATACGCTCTTCTCCTTTACATAATATTAAATATAGTTATAATCTCTGACTACATTTTAATATATTTAACATGCTTGCAATGTCCTTGGTATCTAAGACATTCTTAATGCCAGGGGCCAATATGAGCAAATGTTCCAAAGGAGCTATAAATTGTCTTCTCAATGCAATTATAAACTATTAATAGAATTAGTTTTTTTGATGTGGCAAACTACAACCTGCTTAATTCCTCTGTGTCTATTGCTGATGCTTTTTGATGCTAGTATTTACTCTTGTAATTTAATTTGCACTCTAATAATGCTGCAGAATACTGGATAAGGAGAAGTGGATACCCATGCATGTCCCTGTTTAGTTCCTCTCGGTATGTCATACAGTGGGGAAAGTAAGTATTTGATACACTGGCGGTTTTGCAATTTTTCCCACCTACGAAGAATGGAGAGGTTTGTAATTTTTATTGTAGGTACAATTCAACTGTGAGAGACAGAATCTTATTAATTATTTTGCATTTTATTGCATGAAATAAGTATTTGATCACCTACCAAACAGCAAGAATTCTGGCTCTCACAGACCTGATAGTTTTTCTTTAAGAAGCCCTCCTACTCTTTACTCATTACCTGAATAAATTACACTCATTACCTGTATAAAAGACACCAGTCCAAACTGTCAATCACAATCCAACCTTTTCACCGTGGCCAAGACCAAAGAGCTGTCTATGGACACCAGGGACAAAAGTGTAGACCCACAGAAGGCTGGGATGGGCTACAGGACAACAGGAAAGCAGCTTGGTGAGAACGCAACAACTGATGGTGGAATGATTAGAGAAAGGAAGAAACACAAGATGACTGTCAATCTTCCTCAGTCTGCGGCTCCATGCAAGATCTTGCCTCATGGGGTAAGGATGATTTTGAGAAAGGTCAGGAATCGCCCCAGAACCACGCGGGAGGATCTGGTCAATGACCTGAATAGAGCTGGGACCACAGTCTCAAAGATTACCGTTAGTAACGCACTACACCATCATGGATTAAAATCATGCAGGGCACACAGAGTCCCCCTACTCACCGAAGCACATATCCAGTCCCATATGAAGTTCGCTAATAACCATTTGGATGGTCCAGAGAGGGCATGGGAGAAGGTCATGTGGTCAGATGAGACCAAAATAGAACTTTTTGGTATCAACTCCACTTGAAGTGTTTGAAGGAAGAAGAAGGATAAGTACAACCCCAAGAACACTGACCCAACCATGAAGCATGGGGGAGGAAACATCACACTTTAGGGGTGCTTTTTTGCAAAGGGCACAGGAAGACTGCACCGTATTGAAAGGAGGATTGATGGGGCCATGTATCGTGAGTTTTTGCCGAACAGCCTCCATCCCTCAGTAAGAGCATGGAAGATGGGTCATGACTGGGTCTTCCAGCAGGACAATGACCCGAAACACACAAAGAAGCAACTAAAGAGTTGTCCGGTAAGAAGCATGCCAAGGTCCTAGAGTGGCCGAGCCAGTCTCCAGACCTGAACCCAATCGAAAATCTTTGGAGGGAGCTGAAACTCAATGTAGCCCAGCGACAGTCCCAAAACCTGAAAGATCTGGAGAAGATCTGTATGGAGGAGTGGGCCAAAATCCCTGCTGCAGTGTGTGCAAACTTGGTCAAGAACTACAGGAAACATCTGACCTCTGTAATTGCAAACAAAGATCTCTGTACGAAATATTAAATTCTGTTTTTCTATTGTAGTAAGTACTTATTTAATGCAATAAAATGCAATTTAATTATTTAAAAATTATACAATGTGATTTTCAGTTTTTGGTTTTGTTTAGTTTCTGTCTCTCATAGTTGAAGTGTACCTACGATAAAAATTACAGACCTCTTTGTAGGTGGGAAAACTTGCAAAATTGCCAGTGTATCAAATACTTATTTTCCCCACTGTATTTAAGAAATCAGCTGTATGGTACCAAATGCTTTCTATGTTTGGGATGATAGTTCTTATGACGAACTAGTGTGAAATAACTGTTTCCTAAGTTGTCTGTAATCACCATGGTGTGTAACCTGAAATAATGGAACAAGAAGTTTCAAAGATTGGTAAGTGCCAGCATTTTCTCTTCTATAAATGTGAATTGATACTAAACATGTTAAAGTGGATGTATCGCTTCCTTAGTTCGGCTGATTCACACTGCTCTCAGCTTCTCAACGCTGGAAATGCAGGGACGTTTCTTCCCCTCCCAGCTGGGTGACATCATCCCCCCCTTCACTGTGCATGCTGACTCCCGAGACTCCCACTCCCCCATCCACCCCTCTCTGAGTCCACATGTCACTGTCCTCTCCCTATGCAGTCTTATTTTGTAAGAGCTGTATACATACCACAGGCTGCATTCAGTCTAGACTGAGCGACGGAACTCTTCTCCTCTCACAGCTGGAGATGCTCTATGAAGGGCACAGATCTCGCTTCTATGCAGGAGAGTTAGGCACCGGGACAAAACTGTTATGTTTTCTCATTGTAGAATCTGTTGCAGTCTGTTTCTGCTGGGTGTGGAGAGAGAAAATACTACGGCTCCTAACTCTGAGTCAGGCAGGGATCTACACAAATTGTGCTGTTTCCTGATTGTGTAAGCCCTTCAGTGTAATTCTGTTTCTTCTGCCTGTATAAAGTGAAAATGTGACGGTCCCTTACTCTAAGTGAGAGACACAGCTCTGTGAATTCGATAGAGGGCTGTACAGAATGTAAATGAGCTCTCAGCTAGTGAAATGCAAGGAGGAGGGATCCGGAGGGATTCACCAGGACTGGATATCAGTGTAAACAAAAACACAAGATAAGGAATACTGTGAATACAAGACAGCTTTGCTAAGGATATCCAATTGCAAAGTTGCTTGTTTTCACTGTCCCCTTATTCTGAAGACCATTTAATGAAATGATAAAACCCCTTTAATCTAATGTAAACTAATACAAAGTTTAAAGGGACCCTGTCACATTGAATATGGTATCTGATCTGCAGGCAGCGTGTTTTAGAACAGGAGGAGCTGAGCAGATTGATATAAAGATTTGTGGGGAAAATTTCAGAAGAACTTGTATCTTATTAATTAAAATTTCTGCTTATTTCTGGCGAAGGAGTACAGTAGATGGTTTCATCAGTGAATGACAACCTTCCCTGTATTAGTGTGTATACAGAGATGGCTGTTAATCACAGATGACACCGCCTACTGGACTCCCTGACCCAGAAAAAGCAGAATTTTAAATGAATAAAATACGAGTTCTACTGAATCTTTTCCCACAAAACTATTTCTCAATCTGCTTTGCTCCTCCTCTTCTATAACATAGGGCCCGCAGATAATACAGCATTTTCAGTGTGACAGGCTTCCTTTAAGTGGTTGTTCCATCTGGGCAGCCACTGTTTGGGACACCAAAAATAGAAGAGATTGCCACTGTTTGGGACACACCTGTAGGACTGATAGCTGTTACCAGCTACGACGGGTAGGCAGAGGTAGGCGATCACCTAGGGCGCCTACCTCTGCCTGTCACTTAGGGGCGCAGGCAAGGGCCCCGAACCTCGCCGAGCTCCAGGCCGCTGCTATGGGCCTGAAGCGCCGGCGGTCTCTTTGAGGGCTTCTGCAGAGCAGAGAGCGAATGCTCCCTGCTCCGCAGACAGTGTCGGACCTGCTCACCGGAGGATCGTTGGATCCTCCGGTAAGTCACGGTCCGACACAGCGAGGTCGCCGGGTCCTCAGCTGGGCAGTGATGAAGTGATGTCATCGCGACGCTGCCTCTCCTCAGACGCACAGCCCATCATAGGCCGTGCACCCGAGGAGCTGCCGGAGGAGCGTCCCGGCGCTGGAGGCGTGGCCTGAAGAGGAGCGCGCGCCCGGGAAGCAGGTAAGTATGAATGTTGTTATTTTTACCTGCTGAGTGCCCCTATATACCTGCTGAGTGCCCCTATATGCCTGCTGAGTGCCCCTGTATACCTGCCTGAGCCTCTATATACCTGCCTGAGCCCCTATATGCCTGCTGAGTGCCCCTATATACCTGCCTGAGCCTCTATATGCCTGCTGAGTGCCCCTATATACCTGCCTGAGCCCCTATATACCTGCTGAGTGCCCCTATATACCTGCCTGAGCCCCTATATACCTGCCTGAGCCCCTATATGCCTGCTGAGTGCCCCTATTTACCTGCTGAGTACTCCTATATACCTGCCTGAGCCTCTATATGCCTGCTGAGTGCCCCTATATACCTGCCTGAGCCCCTATATGTCTGCTGAGTGCCCCTATATACCTGCCTGAGTGCCCCTATATACCTGCCTGAGTGCCCCTATATACCTGCTGAGTGCCCCTATATACCTGCTGAGTGCCCCTATATACCTGCTGAGGCCCTATATACCTGCTGAGTGCACCTATATACCTACCTGAGCCACTATATGCCTGCTGAGTGCCCCTATATACCTTCTGAGTGCCCCTATATACCTGCTGAGTGCCCCTATATTCCTGCCTGAGCCTCTATATGCCTGCTGAGTGCCCCTATATACCTGCTGAGTGCCCCTATATACCTGCCTGAGCCTCTATATGCCTGCTGAGTGCCCCTATATACCTGCCTGAGCCTCTATATGCCTGCTGAGTGCCCCTGTATACCTGCCTGAGCCTCTATATGCCTGCTGAGTGCCCCTATATACCTGCCTGAGCCCCTATATACCTGCCTGAGTGCCCCTAGCTATATACCTGCTGAGAGTGCCCCTAGCTATATACCTGCCTGAGAGTGCCCCTAGCTATATACCTGCCTGAGAGTGCCCCTAGCTATATACCTGCGTGAGTGCCCCTATATACCTGCCTGAGAGTGACCTTATATCAATATACCTGCCTGAGTGACCCTATATTTATATAACTGCCTGTCTAAGGGGACATTATCTATATACCTGCCTGACTGAGGAGACATATATATATATATATACCTGCCTGACTGAGAGGGCATATCTATATACCTGTCTAACTGATGGGGACCTGTATATCCCTGCCTAATTGAGCGGACATACAGTCATATGAAAAAGTTTGGGCACCCCTATTAATCTTAATCATTTTTAGTTCTAAATATTTGGGTGTTTGCAACAGCCATTTCAATTTGATATATCTAATAACTGATGGACACAGTAATATTTCCGGATTGAAATGAGGTTTATTGTACTAACACAAAATGTGCAATATGCATGAAACCAAATTTTGACTGGTGCAAAAATGTGGGTACCCTTATCATTTTATTGATTTGAATACTCCTAACTACTTTTTACTGACTTTCTGAAGCACAACATTGGTTTTGTAACCTCACTGAGCTTTGAACTTCATAGCCAGGTGTATCCAATGATGAGAAAAGGTATTTAAGGTGGCCAATTGCAAGTTGTTCTCCTATTTCAATCTCCTGTGAAGAGTGGCATCATGGGCTCCTCAAAACAACTCTCAAATAATCTGAAAACAAAGATTGTTCAACATAGTTGTTCAGGGGAAGGATACAAAAAGTTGTCTCAGAGGTTTAACCTGTCAGTTTCCACTGTGAGGAACATAGTAAGGAAATGGAAGACCACAGGGACAGTTCTTGTTAAGCCCAGAAGTGGCAGGCCAAGAAAAATATCAGAAAGGCAGAGAAGAAGAATGGTGAGAACAGTCAAGGACAATCCACAGACCACCTCCAAAGAGCTGCAGCATCATCTTGCTGCAGATGGTGTCACTGTGCATCGGTCAACAATACAGCACACTTTGCACAAGGAGAAGCTGTATGGGAGAGTGATGCGAAAGAAGCCGTTTCTGAAAGCACGCCACAAACAGAGTCGCCTGAGGTATGCAAAAGCACATTTGGACAAGCAAGCTTCATTTTGGAAGAAGGTCCTGTGGACTGATGATACAAAGATTGAGTTGTTTGGTCATACAAAAAGGTGTTATGCATGGCGTCCCAAAAACACCGCATTCCAAGAAAAACACCTACCAGCTACCCACTGTAAAATTTGGTGGAGGTTCCATCATGCTTTGGGGCTGTGTGGCCAATGCCGGCACCGGGAATCTTGTTAAAGTTGAGGGTCGCATGGATTCAACTCAGTATCAGCAGATTCTTCAGAATAATGTACAAGAATCAGTGATGAATTTGAAGTTATGCCGGGATGGATATTTCAGCAAGACAATGAACCCAAACACAGCTCCAAATCTACCCAGGCATTCATGCAGAGGAACAATTACAATGTTCTGGAATGGCCATCCCAGTCCCCAGACCTGAATATCATTGAACATCTGAGGATACTTTGAAGCGGGCTGTCCATGCCGGCGACCATCAAACTTAACTGAATTTAAATTGTTTTGTAAAGAGGAATGGTCAAAAATACCTTCATCCAGGATCCAGGAACTGATTAAAAGCTACAGGAAGCAACTAGAGGCTGTTATTTTTGCAAAAGGAGGATCTACTAAATATTAATGTCACTTTTCTGTTGGGGTGCCCATACTTTTGCACCGTTCAAATTTTGGTTTAATGCATATTGCACATTTTGTGTTAGTACAATAAACCTCATTTCAATCCGGAAATATTACTGTGTCCATCAGTTATTAGATATATCAAATTGAAATGGCTGTTGCAAACACCCAAATATTTAGAACTAAAAATGATTAAGATTAATAGGGGTGCCCAAACTTTTTCATATGACTGTATATACCTATCTAACTGCAGGGACCTATATAGCTTCCTATCTGAGGGGACATATATACCTATAAGTAAGGAGTTGTTGTAAATGTGAGGATTCTAAGATATTTGTGTCCAAATCTGCAGGGACGAGTATTGGCCAGGAGAAAGCAGCATGAAGGTGTGAACCGGATGGAGAAGAAAAGGGAAGGTGAATGACGCTGATCAGAAAAGACATCTCCTGTGAGTCACTAATTGTAACTGCAGTGTAATCACTTATATTTCTCCTGAGCCTACATACAACTAGTATCTACCACTATATGGCAGTGTTATATGTACAACTGATGTCACATGTGGGGGTCGCGTTTGGTCAGGGTCTCGCAGGATTATTTGATCCTTAAGTAGTAATAGTTTTGGGTCTTGGTTTTGTAGGAGTGTTTTTTAGTAACAATCACTCCCCTGGTAGCTGTGCTCCATCTCTCCGTGGATTATTTGGTGACTGTTATTTGTCATGTATTTCACTGTCATACGGAGGGGAGCGATTTTGAAAAAGCTAATTTGTCATTGTGCAGTGACTGCTGAGGAGATGGACAGGAGCTATGTGGAATATGCAGAAAATTAGTGACAGGACCTGGCGCTCTTTTTGGGATATCCTGAAAGGGGTTTGCTTACCACATTGATTAGCTTTAAAGGGGTTTTGCCACGATCTCATTTCATACCTACTGCATCCAGCTCTTCCGCTCTGTGTGCTCAGAAGGGGGCGTGTGTGATTTGTTTGAATTGCATATCATGTGACCCAGCAGGATGACATCACCAGGCCTTTCCTCCCTGTAGCCAAAGAAAGGTCTGTTTATGTAAAGCATTGTGAGTAGCTCAGAGGTAAAGTTTTTGCTTCCAGGCACAAGGGTCCTAGGTTTTTTCCCTTTATCAATGCACAAACCTGATTGAGGTTTCTTTTTTATTTATTTGCACTGTTTGACTAATTACTAAAGAGCACAGAGGACGGGAGTAGAATGACAGCACCCGGGGTTTGAACACTCAGTAGTTGCCTGAGAGGAGAGGTGATGTCTGAGCATGTGCGACCAGGAGTGAGGAGCTCTCAGCCCTGGTCGTATCCCCTGGAGACGAGCTGTAAACAATGGATAACTAAAGGAGCAGCTACAACAAAAACGGTGCAGAATTTTTAATGATGATGAATGGTAAAAATGTTTGTTACCGTATATACTCGAGTATAAGCCGAATTTTTAGCACAAAAAATGTGCTGAGAAATCCCCCCTCGGCTTATACTCGAGTCACCGTCGGCGCTCGGGCACTGCGATGGCCAGTGCGCCGGCAGGGACACTTCTGCTACATGCGACTCCTCAGGGAGCGCATGTAGCAGAATCCTGAGTAAGCTGACAGTGACGGGCACTGCCGTGGCCCGTGCGCTGTCGGCGATCTCTTCCCCTATATGCGACTCCTCTGGAGCGCATGCAGGTGAAGAGATACCACTGCGGAGAAGGGAGCGAGCGCTCTCTGCATCGCAGTGGACTCCGGACGGGCGCAAGCGTGCGCGGCCTGATGACATCACCCGCCTGTGCCGGGAAGACGGAGGAGAGCGCGCGGGAGCCTGGACAGCGAGGAGGCGGAGCGGCGAGGGACTGAGGTAAGTGTTTGTATTTGTTTTTGTTTTTTTTATAACCTGCCTATACCTGCCTTTAGGGACATATACCTGCCTATACCCTACCTATAAGGACATATACCTGCCTATTCCTGCCTATGGGGACATATACCTGCCTATACCCTACCTAGAAGGACATATACCTGCCTATAACCTGCCTATTCGTGCCTATGGGGACATATACCTGCCTATAACCTACCTATAAGGACATATACCTGCCTATAACCTACCTATAAGGACATATCCCTGTCTAGGGGGACATATACCTGCCTATAACCTACCTATAAGGACATATACCTGCCTATAACCTGCCTATTCCTGCCTATGGGGACATAAACCTGCCTATAACCTACCTATAAGGACATATACCTGCCTATAACCTGCCTCTTCCTGCCTATAGGGACATATACCTGCCTATAACCTACCTATAAGGACATATACCTGCCTATGGGGACATATACCTGCCTATAACCTACCTATAAGGATATATACCTGCCTATAACCTGCCTATTCTTGCCTACGGGGACATATACCTGCCTATAACCTACCTATAAGGACATATACCTGCCTATAACCTGCCTATTCCTGCCTATGGGGACATATACCTGCCTATTCCTGCCTATGAGGACATATACCTGCCTATAACCTACCTATAAGGACATATACCTGCCTATAACTGCCTATGGGGGACATATAACTGCCTATGGGGGACATTAAACTGCCTATACCTGCCTATGGAGGACATATACCTGCCTATAACTGCCTATGGGGGATATTAAACTGCCTATGTAATTTTATTGGTATCCATTTTTATTTTTTACATTCACCAGTAGCCGCTGCATTTTCCACCCTAGGCTTATACTCGAGTCAATAAGTTTTCCCAGTTTTTTGTGGCAAAAGTATGTGCTTCGGCTTATACTCAAGTATATATGGTATTCCCTTTGCAAGCTTCCCACATCAATTTTACTTTGTGGCAAAACCCCTTTAAACATGTAGGCATAGTAAATATAACTATTACCAAATACATTGCTATTTTGATCTTGCTTTCTTTTAGAGCAGAGAAGTTCTTTTCTCCTGATTGTTTGCACAAATTTCTCTGCTCTAGCAACCCTGGAAGGATGTGTCTTATGAGCAGTACAGGAGCTTATTTATCTTTGTTAATGACTAACTTTAACCCTTTAGAACTCTGTAGCTCTTTAGTGTGATTAAATTTGGGCAAAAGGCTCATATCATTTGAATTGATCTTGAATTTATTAGTATGTAGTGGATTAAAGTATCATGTTTTTTGTACTGTTATACTACTGGCACTCCCCTTACATGGTACCACAACATCTAGTATTGGAAGATGATGTCCAAGTATTTTACTGATGAAAACATTGGAAGGATGGCCTCATCCTTACATAAACCACAAAGAAAGCATTGTGTCTGCCATTGGAAGTTTTTACACTGTGATGGAAGCCTGTCTAATAAGTACATGGCGCGCCTAAAATGAATTGCACCGAGTGAATATGCTGGCGCGCTTAGTGAATTACTGAAATATGATGGGATTGACGAGGATGGCGTCCCCTGGGTGACCATAGTAACCGGGATATCCGATGATCGCGCGCCGTGCTTATACACATACTTATGTTTGGAGGTTTTCTATAGCGAAAGCGCGCACTTCCGTAACATGCGCAGTGATCTATATAGACGCTGAGATCGAGGAGTCTATAGGTTTCCCTTTTGGCGACGCGCGCACTTCGGACATGCGCAGGGGGTTTTGTATAGACGCCAAAAGCAGCGGCGAATTCTGAAGTGTTTTGGGCTATTTAAGGGAGATTAGCCAGTTAGTGCATTGCATATGGTGGGACATCTTTTACCTGCTGCCGGTACCTGACAAGGCGATTGAAGCCTATATGCTGACTGAAGCTGATGAAATCCCCAAATGAACCCCCGGATATATTGATAGAATAAGAGGAGGGGGAGAAACGCGTCGGGATAGAGGAATGAAGAATGAAGATCAGGTTGTATTGTGTTTTTGAAATATAGAATCCTTTAGGCTGGGTTTGGTTAAAATGAATGGAAATTTGGCTGGTGTTTTAAAAACTAAACATAGAGGTTGAGCACTATTGTATACTGGCCATATGGATACAGTCAGCGGTGTGGTTTAGGGTTTGTATATCAAATGTATATTTGATCATTAGTAGTGAGTCTACTTTAATATACAAAATTATCTGATATATTTTTATTTATAAAAAGTTGACAAATATTAAATACAAATTCCCTACACACACATTCCCTAACCTTTTGATCAACAAAGAGGGACCCTGTGAGTATAAGTAGGGTGAGCTTTAAAAGTGTTGGGCCGTCCTTATCGGACGTTTACTCGACTTGACCAGGTAGATTATAGTAGTGAAAATGGTTATAGAATAGAATCCTAATAAGGGTCCCTTAGCCATAGTAGTAGTAATTTTTTATGTTCTTCACTATTGGTATTTATAGAGATAGGTTTTAGATTTTAACAGAATTAATAAAAGTTAGATTTTATAATTGTGGATTTGCTTAGTATTTTTTCAGTGATTTTTTTGTTATATGCAAATCTCTAGTATTGCCCTTCAAGGTAATAGTCAGTGATTTCTCTGTAGCCATGTGCCCTGCTGTTCCATCACCACTGCCCCACCAACAAGCTCAGCTAGGAATAGCAAAGCTGAAATGTCAGTCACTGCTGTAAAAACCACTCTCATTTGTGATTATTCAGGACTAAAATTGAGGATTGCTTTTGTACCTGTAAAGAAGGTCATTGTAATAATCAGTGTTATGGTGGTTTTCCATTCAGAAAATGACAGGTGTGTATATAGCAAATAAGTATCGAAAGTTGAGTAACTTTGCAAATACTTATATTTACTGATTTTGACTGACATCTTGAATTTTGTCTATTCTCATTCAGACTGAAAATAAGAATTGCTGTTGTCAGCAGTCTGGACAATCTATCATACACACGACCTTACAGCGGTTATCTCAGCTGCCACAATGTACTGCTATCCGGTAAGAGAAATCCAGCAGAATTTTGTGAGCCACTTTGGGTATAACTGGAACGGAATATATTCTGTCGCTCCTATAAGTAAACGAATTGTTGTGTTACATAACTCTTTTGCAAGTTTTTTCATTACATAGATATAGATTTTCTTTGTAATAATATAAAAGGGAACTGGTTATTTTCCAGATGCTATGTGATCTCATCACATGTTGTTATAGTGGAGGATTTTCAGAAGTTAGTCATATATAGTTTTGTGCAAGAAAGTTGTGTCGAACTTGTTATTTATTCATTTTAACTCCTACTCATTGTGAGTTTAGGACTCCAGTGGGTGGTGTTATCTGCTGATTGACAGTATCTCATACAGAGAAGGTTGTAGGACCGCCCACTGGACTCCAGAGCCTGAAATGAGCAAGAATTTAAATAAATAATAAGATCGGCTGAATCTTTTTCTACAAAAGTATATTTCAATCTGCTTAGCTCCCCTTGCTCTGTAACATGCTTCCTTCAGCTCAGACAGCATGTTCAGCATAATGGGTTTTCTTTACATTTTTATAGGTGAAGGCAGTCTAATTTGTGTAGTTTTATATATATATATTAATTGATATTCCCTTAAAACATCATTGCCGAAATGCCGGCAATGTAGATGACCTTCGTAAGAAATACACGTACACAATAGAAAATAAACTCACTTTATCTGCAACATTATTTTGCTAGCATGGATAATAAAATATACCATTATACATATAAATATGAGAAGCCATAGCCCTTTCCTATGAACATAACCTATCCAGAACTATCAAAACCATCACACTTTGGAAAGCACCTTTCTTATACTGTAATTTTCTTTATATATTCTATCTTTTCTATAGTTATATCTCACTACAAGACTTTTTTGCATATGATCATTTTATTCAAAAATAATGGTATTAGTAATACTTCTGCTTTTCTCCCCAATCTCTGCCATGCATGGTAATGTAGAAGTGCGACTGACTGTAACAGGTTTGTCTCTAGGGTGTTGGTTCGGAACCGGCCACTGAGTGGGTTGGTAATTGCCTTTGTTAGCAGAGTTGCTGACTCTCTTGGTGAATGTTAACTGTACACTTAGTTTTATGAAACAAGTGGGCCAAAATCAAGGCAAGGCCTTGCTGCACGTAACATTATGATGTGATTCAATTGCCATGAGCAGTAAAATGGATTCACTGTATAGGCGTTCGACTGGTTACATCCTCCTTGTCATCTCTACCAATTGCCATGCCCGCTGTGGTTATCAAAATGGAAGCTGTTGTATGTGGTACTTAATGAAAGGGGATGTGTCATCAAAAATTACTTATTGTTTAACTCACGTTTCTATGTTAAACATTTTTTTTTAGGATTTTTTGGTTATGTTTTTTTTTTATTTTCCATATCACTTTCAATATTTTTTTTATAATGCTTAAGTCCTGCAGTTTTCACTTTGGCCACTAAGCCTAATAACAGTCTGACACTTTCTGCCCTATAGATAAAGATTTTCAGCAGTGTGGTCATTATTAACCCAAGCAGGGTCAAACTGAAAGACACCAGTCTGAATAGATAAATGTGATTAACATAAAAACGTGAGTTAAACAATAATTCATTTTTTGATGACACATTCCCTTTAAAGGAAATGTGTCATCAAAAAGGACTAATTGTTTAACTCAGATTTTTATGTTCAACACATTTTTTAAGAATTTTTGGTTATATTTCTTTTTCATTTTCCATATCACTTTCAATATTTTTTTAAATTCTTAAGTCCTGCAGATTTCACTTTGGCCACTAAGCCTAATAATCGTCTGACACTTCCTGTTCTGTACAGAAAGATTTTCAGTAGTCTGCTTATTATCAGCACAAAGAGGGTAAAACTGAAAGGAGACACCAGTGTGAATAGATAACACAGGATCCACCAGTCACAAGAGGAGATAGTCACAGTTCACCATTTCACCTCCCTGCACACTGATTTCTTCCCAGGTCACACAGCATGACTAGAAAACTCTCCTATAGAAGTGAATGGGACTGAGTCAGTCTTAAGTGTCCTATGTGCATGAAGCTACTGTTAAGCATCTCTCTGACTGCTGTTAAAGCAGTGCAAACAAGGCCTAGTGGCCAAAGTGAAAACTGCAAGACTTAAGAATTATTAAAAAATATTGAAAGTGGTATGAAAAATTAAAAACAAAAAAAAATTCCTAAAAAATGTGTTTAACATAAAAATGGGACTTAAACAATGACATCAATAGTTAGGGAGTTTGGTATTGCTGGCTACATCTTTCCCACACCCAGAAGCTGTTATTTGGTGACATTTGCAGGCTCACATAATGCCTAACTCTCATGTACATGGATATACAATATTATACAGAGTGCTTGGATTTGCTAAATCATACCCAAAAGTTAAGTTTTTGCAGTTTTGGGGGTTCAGTAATTGTATAACACTCCAAATCTCCTATGTGTCAGAGGGGCTTTTGGGGCCCCCTCAGGATTCAGGGCCCCATAGCAGCTGCTACTGCTGCACCTCCTATAGCTACGCCGCTGCTTGCAAGCTGTCCTCATCTTTTCTGTTAGCCATTGAATGGAATTAAGTATTTTAGCCTCTCAATTTTTTTGTGTCACTCTTAGGCCTCGTTCACACGGCTTATTTTGCCGCGGATTGGCGCCGGATTTGCGCTGCAGTACGGCGCCAATCCGTTGGAGGAATTACGGTAATCCACTGCTCTCATAGAGAACAGTGGATTCCGTCGCTCCTCCCCGCTCGGCGAATCCCCGCTCGCAGGCGGGACGACAGTGACAATGCATTGTCTATGGGGCCGGGGAGCGGCGCCCCTGCCGCGCTCCGGCCCCGCCCCTGTCCCGCCCCTTATTGACGGCGGATTTGTGAGCTCAATACGGCTCACAAATCCGTCGGGAATAAGCCGTGTGAACACGGCCTTAGAGCCAAATTTTCTTCACTAAGTTGTTCCACGTATCCAGTTTACTGTTATGGATGGTAATTCTAGCTTCTCCTCACCTGTATAGGTATAAAAATTAACCAGAACATTTTCTCCCATAGACTTTTATGGGGTTCGAAAAATTAAAAAAAAAAACAACCAAAAATTCCTAAAAAATGTGTTTAACATAAAAATGGGACTTAAACAATAACTAATTTTTTGATGACACATTCCCTTTAAAGGGAATCAGTCACAGTGATCATGCCATCTAATGTGCAGGCAGCATGTTTACAGCAGAAGGAGGTAAGCAGATTAATGTACAGTTTTGTGAAGGATTCAGCAGAACTTGTAATTTACTGTTTATTCTCTGTTAAAGAGTCCAGTGGGCGGTCTTATCAGTGATAAACATCCTTCCTGGTATGAGTGTACAGAAAGATATTTGTAGGTCATTGATAACTCCACCCACTGGACTCCTTAACTCAGAATGAGCTGTAAATGTAATAAATAAATGACAAGTTCTACTGAGTCTTTAAAAAAAAAAAAAAAATGATGTATCAATGTAGCAGCTCCTACTGCTCTATAACATACTGCCTGCAGATCAGATAGCACGTTCAATGTGACAGGATCATGTAAAGGTACTGTAGCATCTGGATACATAACAGATGATCAATGGCAATAATACTAATATTGCAGCGTTTTAAGGGTTAAAGTAACCAGTGGGAAGCAGCATGGCACACTTGTGGTTGCCAAGGTTATCAGTTTGCCTTTGATTAGTAAATGGCGTGATATTATCTGAAGTAAACATAGAATTATAATGGTGATGAGGACTGGGTGACGGGATCATATTCTCAGTGTGCAAGCACAGACCTTCATGGTTGTAACTGATGATATGGGTTACAACGCAATCACAAATGGACTAGAAGTAGAGCATGGGCTTGGCACACCAAAGTGCATTAGAGGCATAGGCTTGGCACTGTCAGTGAAGGTGAAGGGATGCTGGTGACACCGTTTTTACATCATCGGTGTTGGCTGCACAGGATTCAAGTTCGTGTTAGTCAGAAAGGCAGGCAGCTAGCTCATGGCAGAAACAGTAGCACAGAAGACTGAGAATTAGGGTGCACGGCACTAGGCTGACCAGGATGATGCCTAATAGATGCCCCGTCATCATGAGATACACACCAAGGGGCAGTGAACTAATATACACGAGGCACAGGAAACCTAGCAAGATTCGTGGCACAGGCCTGCAAGGACAGCAGCGGTGAGGAACACAGGAGCCAGGTAGCCATGCTAGACTCGATGATATCTTCACCCTTAGGATGTCCAGCACTGGAGTTTGCTCACCGGACTCTGGAGCCTCATCTGAAACCTCCATGATGGTGATGACTAGGCACTCCGAGGAATTAGGACACAAGTCCCCAGGACTCAAAATCACCTCAGGTGCCACAGTGCAACCACGTCTGTGGATCCATTCGTGGCAGCTGAGTTTGGATAGCAGGCCGCTGTCGTCTGGTAGAAGGTGTAGGTCCTCGGGCAGGGCGGTTTCTTGACGGCAGAACGGACAGCATATTGTAGCCGGCGGGCTTTGAGCCCAGTTGGAAGCCATCTTCTTGAGGCAGCGAGCACACATGCGGTGATCACAACCTAGAACTTTTGGTCGATGTTGCCTGGTATCAAATCCATTGTAACAGATCTTGCACTCCAGTTCTAGAGGACCAAGTAGTGGTTCCAGTGAATCCCCATCGCTGCTGGTCATTATGGCAAGGATTAGAGATCAGCACGGACTGATGGTGAAGGACAGGCCCTGGGGGTAAACAACAACAAAAGTAATCATCTATTCTGGTAGAGGATGAGATCCAATAGATGATGGAGCTGATGATCTACTTTAATGGGCACAAAAAGTCAGGTTAAGCAGAGGCATGACACACACTCCCACATCCAGCAAGCCCCCTCATGCACGCTCCTCTCCAGCCCTGATCCACCTACACCAGATGATCCGAGTGAGGGTTTTGTTTTAGTGAGGGAGGGAGCTGCCACCTACCTCCTGAGTTGTCAGCAGTAATCCGTTTTCATGGAGAGAATCTGAGGGAGATAAGTCAGGAATTGGGGACAGTGAAACCGGAACGGTAAGAAGGAGACAGTGATAAAAAGTGGGCTGGAGCGAGAGTAATAGGTATTGAGGGAGGATAGAGGGTGTTACGTAGAACGATGCAGCTCAGCTCTGTATCAAGCCAACATGGAATAAGCCCAGTGGTAGTCATGGAAACAGAGAGAAGAGACCTCGCCATCTCATCATACTGCAGTATCTGCGGCCAGAAACAAGGGAGGACATATACACTGACCTATATACAGCGCTCTGTGTCCCTCTACATGGCAGGTAACACCGTGCAAGACTTGTGACATGAATACGATATCAGTGTGAATCATGCTCCAAGTGCACACAACTACCATCTAACAAAATCTACTCGCTCCAAAAAAACCTAAAGTTCTGGCATCTTTCCAGGGCACCAAATCTTAAGCTGCTGGTGTTTACGTGAGGTGGTAACATGACATCTGCTCTTTCTCAATTGCTTCATAATGAAAAGTTCTGTCACTTTCTAATACAGGTTGTGGATCTATTCCTCACCATTTTTATGACTTCTGCTTCCTATCAGTGAATAGAAACAACCAAAAGATGAACAACATGTCCAGATCGTATGACATGCACCTGTGTCCGTTGAATAGGATCTGGTCAAGATTTCGGGTTTTAGTTTTCAGTCACTGACAGCAAGCAGAGGTGTTAACATGTAAATGATTTACATGGGACTGGACAGCTCCTAAACTAGAACAAGTATAGCGTATTTGACTTGGCTGAGGCTGAGTTCATGCATTGCAGTGATGTTACATTTAAATTGTGTTTTTGCTGTGATTTTAGATATTTGTGACAAAAATGTGATCTTAATGCAGCATTACTGCAGTGTGTGAACCTAAACTAACAGTTGTTATGCTTTTTTATTAATGGTAAGAATATTAGCAGCTACACTGAATATTAAGCATTGGTCATAAATATTTCTATTTAGGTCGCGGTGTTAGTGGTTATAAAATAAGAGAATTAGAGGACGAGTTCCAAGTGTTGTCATGTTAAAGGGGTTGTCTCGCTACAAAGATTAGCTTTTTAAATGTAGGGAACACTAAATGAAGATGTTTTCCAAATATTTTGTGTTGTTCATCTTTTTTTGTTAAGGAGCTACAAGTGATTTTATCTCCTTCTGTGCTCTCTCTGGTTCCCCAAGTGACCGACCTGTGTACTCTTTATCCCCTGCTGTTTGTTCTATCTGATAGCAGGGAGTGAGGTCATCACACAGGTCACAGCCTGCAGTGAGAGCTCTTTTGTTATCTGATCTTTCAGAACAAAAGACTAATTACTGTTTACATTAGCTCAGCAGCTTCTCTGGACCTCAGAGAAGGTAATTTATTTAATCTAGACTCATAAACAGAGAAGTGCGAATACACAAAGCTCATATGCTAATTACATACAGCTTGACCAGGAAGTGACAGAGCCAAGCAGCATTATTTCATTCATGCGTCCTATGAAACTTTGAGATCAGACAACCCCTTTAAAAGCTTTTTTTTTCTGTTACCCATCCCAAAATAACATCATCACAGACTAAGTCTGGTATTGCATCTTTGACCCTTCCAAGTCATTGGATGTAAGCTACAATTCCAGACACCGACCGTGGACAAGAGTGGTGCTAGTTGTGTGAAAATATAAAAGAAAAAAACTCAGACAATATATTTCTCTTCTCTAATCATACAATAGAGAGGGCTGGTTTTTTTCTAAAATCTAAAGAGTAATGCACATTTTAAGTGACTTACACACTGAGGAAATTAACATTTGATTGGACAATGAAGGTGCCACGGCATTCCTATCTAATTAGCGTCAGTAATGCACTTTGGATGTACAAGCATGCTGCAGTCAGGCCCGCCGTACAGGAGGTACAACCCGTACAGCTGTACCGGGCCAGGAGAGATAAGGGGGCCCTCTTCAAGCAGGCCCGCTTATTTCGTTTTTTTTTTTTTTTTTTACACATTGTAGAGCAGGCGCAGCGAGCGCACGCGCTCACTGGTGAGAGGTCGGGGGGGGGGGGGAGGGGGTAGCACCGCTTTGCGCTACAGCCGCTCCGCCTCCGCTTTCAGCTACAGCCAGCGGGGCGGTGCGGGGGGGAGGGGCCCGCGCTCCCGGCTCAGCTGCGCTGCGATCTACTTACATGTGCCCTGGGCGCGCTGTTGCCGGAGCCGGGCCCGCCTCCTCTCTGTCTGTGGGCGGCGGGATGCAGAATAATTTGAATCCGTGAGGCCCCGCCCGAGGGGCGGAGCTTCACGGATTCAAACTGTTCCGCATCCCGCCGCAGGGCAGAGAGCAGCGGCGGCGACAGAGAGAGGAGGAGGAGGTCTCGACTTCGGCTACAGCACGCACAGCGCACATGTAATTATATGTTTTGTCACAGTGCGCAGCTGAGCCGGCCGGGACCTCCTCCTGAAGGGGTGCCCGGCCCCGTCCATCCATCCCGGCCCAGCCTATAGGGGGGCCCTAATACTGTGGGGGGGGGTCTATGCCTACAGGGGGGCCCTAATACTGTGGGGGGGGTCTATGCCTACAGGGGGGCCCTAATACTGTTAGGGGGGTCTATGCCTACAGGGGGGCCCTAATACTGTGGGGGGGTCTATGCCTACAGGGGGGCCCTAATACTGTGGGGGGGGCTATGCCTACAGGGGGGCCCTAATACTGTGGGGGGGGTGTCTATGCCTACAGGGGGGCCCTAATACTGTGGGGGGGGGGCTATGCCTACAGTACGGCCCGAATACTGTGGGGGGGGGGCTATGCCTACAGGGGGGCCCTAATACTGTGGGGGGGGGGGGTCTATGCCTACAGGGGTGCCCTAATACTGTGGGGTGGTCTATGCCTACAGGGGGGCCCTAATACTGTGGGGGTGGGTCTATGCCTACAGGGGGGCCCTAATACTGGGGGGGACTATGCCTACAGGGGAGCCCTAATACTGGGGGGGGGGGCTATGCCTACAGGGGGGCCCTAATACTGGGGGGGCTATGCCTACAGGGGGCCCTAATACTGTGGGGGGGGGCTATGCCTACAGGGGGGGCCCTAATACTGTGGGGGGGGGCTATGCCTACAGGGGGGCGCTAATACTGGGGGGGGACTATGCCTAAAGGGGGCCCTAATACTGGGGGGGGGGGCTATGCCTACAGGGGGGCCCTAATACTGGGGGGGGACAATGCCAAAGGGGGGCCCGAAAACTGGGGGGGCTATGCCTACAGGGAGCCCTAATACTGGGGGGCGGGCTATGCCTACAGGGGGGTTCTAATACTGGGGGGGGCTATGCCTACAGGGGGCCCTAATACTGGGGGGGGACTATGCCAAAAGGGGGGCCCTAAAACGGGGGGGCAAATAAGCCTACAGGGGGCCCTAAGGGGGGGGAACTATGCATACAGGGGGTCCTAATACTGGGGGGGGGACTATGCCTAAAGGGGCCCTGAGGGGGAGGGCTATGCCTACAGGGGGGCCCTAATACTGGGGCGGGGGCTATCTCTACAGGGGGCCCTAATACTGGGGGGGCTATGCCTACAGGGGGCCCTAATACTGGGGGGGGGGGAACTATGCCTACAGGAGGCCCTAATACTGGGGGGGAACTTTGCATACAGGGGGCCCCAAAGACTGGGGGGGACTATTCTGCCTACAGGGGGTCTCTAATCTACAGGACGGGACTATTTTGCCTACAGGGGGTCTCCAATCTACAGGGGGGACTATTCTGCCTACAGGGGGTCTCTAATCTGCAGGGGGGGACTATTCTGCCTACAGGGGGTCTCTAATCTACAGGGGGGGGGGGGACTATTCTGCCTACAGGGGGTCTCTAATCTACAGGGGGGGGACTATTCTGCCTACAGGGGGTCTCTAATCTACAGGGGGGGGACTATTCTGCCTACAGGGGGTCTCTAATCTACAGGGGGGACTATTCTGCCTACAGGGGGTCTCTAATCTACAGGGGGGGGGACTATTCTGCCTACAGGGGGTCTCTAATCTACAGGGGGGGGACTATTCTGCCTACAGGGGGTCTCTAATCTACAGGGGGGGGGACTATTCTGCCTACAGGGGGCCCCTAATCTACAGGCGGGGGGGACTATTTTGCCTACAGGGGGGCCCAAAAATACAGTGGGGGACAATTCTGCCTACAGGGGGGCCCTAATATACAGGCGGGGGGGACTATTCTGCCTACAGGGGTCTCTAATTTACAGGGGGGGGCACTATTCTGCCTACAGGGGGGCCCTAATCTACAGGCGGGGGGACTATTCTGCCTACAGGGGGGCCCTAATCTACAGGGGGGGGACTATTCTGCCTACAAGGGGGCCCTAATCTACAGCGGGGGGACTATTCTGCCTACAAGGGGGCCCTAATCTACAGCGGGGGGACTATTCTGCCTACAAGGGGGCCCTAATCTACAAGTGGGGGGGGGGACTATTCTGCCTACAGAGAGGCCCTAATCTACATGGGGGGACTATTCTGCCTACAAGGGGGCCCTAATCTACAAGGGGGGGGGACTATTCTGCCTACAAGGGGACCCTAATCTACAGAGGACCCTATTCTACCTACAGGGGTGGCCTAAACTACCGCCCGGGGGCCCGAAGCTACCTACGTCTCCCCAAGCTACCTAGCTACTGCCCGGTGGATGCTTAGCTACCGCCCGGGGGCCCCGTTGTACCTACATACCGACTGGGGGAGCCCCATAATTACCAGGGGGTAATTCTTACCATTTGGGCCATTATAAATGGGGAGTTTGTACATGGGGGGAGGGGCACTCAGTTGGGAAAATGATAAAAAAAAAAAGTGAGGAGTCTCAGTTGTTTGTGTTGTAAATTCTACAGGGATGAGTGGTGGACGGAGGAAGTCATCATGGAGGTCTGCACCGAATAGAGAAGAAAAGGGAAAGTGAACGACTCCTCAGACAAGACGTCACCTGAGAGGCGCTAAATGTAAGTAAACTATTTGCAGAGCACATGTGTACACTGGTATCTACCACTATAGGGTCACTGTATGGAGGAAATATTGGTTTTGGTGTGATGGTTTATAATCACTAGCAGTATGGCGGTATTATTCAGTATTGTTATGCTGGAGATATGTGGTGATGATGTGCCGATATTATTAGGTGCTTGTATATTGTTGTTTTGTGATATTGGTCTTGGTATACTGGTTTAGTCAATAACATTATGGTGGGACTAGTCAGTATATGGTAGTGATAGGTGGCGGTATTATTTAGAATTTATATATTGTTGCTTGGCAATATTGGTCTGGGGTATACTGGCTTTGCTTAGTAACATTATAATGGTGACATGTGGAGGTATTTGCTGGATCTTGTATAATCCAGCAAGAACTAAATCCAAAACAATGGCACAATTGCATTTTTTTTTTCTTGTGACCCCCCAAATTTTTCTTGTGACCCCCAATTTTTTTTTTTTTTTTCTGGTGTGGCGATGGTTGTGGGATGGGTGGGGCTCTGTCGGGACGGCCGGGGAGGGAGAGGGAGGAGCAGGGGGTTGGGTTGGCCGGGGGGGGGAAGGGGGCAGACGCTCCAGCTGTATGGGGCCCAAAAATTTCTGATGGCGGCCCTGGCTGCAGTTCATACAATATCTGGACTTCAAATAGCAGTCCCCCACCTCTGGGCCTGAAGGAAGAGTCCCCCACATCTGGGCCTGAAGGAAGAGTCCCCTACCTCTGGGCCTGAAGGCTTTAAAGGGAATCTGTTGCTAATATTCATTTATTTATTTATTACTAATTAAACTAAGACACGAATACTTATTCTCTTCTTCTTTGCTGTTTTTATTTTCTGATTGTAGATATTTCTGTATATGATTATGGGAGCAGCCATATTGCCTGAGCTGCTTTTATCAGCATTTAGAGAGATGCCCTACCGCAACTTAATGGACATAGGAGCCTGTGAACAGGAACAGGCTTCTATAGGAGAGTTTTCTAGGCATGTTCTGTTACCTGGAAAGTGTGCATGGAGGTAGAGTAGCTGAGCTGTAATCATTGACTTCTATAGGAGAGTGTTGTGGGCATGCTCTGTGACCTGGGTAGATGTCAATGTACAGGGAGGGGGAGAGGGTGAACTGTGACATCTCCTTTTGTGAATGGTGCATCCTGTGTTATCACATTGGTGTCACCTTTCAGTGTAATCCTGCTTGTGATGGTAATGAGGAGGCAGCTGAAAAGTTTTCTCTACAGAACAGGAAGTGTTAGGCTATTATGAGACTTAGTGGCCAAAGTGAAAACTGCAGTAGTCAAGTATTTTTTTTAAATAGTGACATGGAAAATTTAAAAAAAAATAACCAAAAATTCTCAATTAATAGGTAAGTTTCTGCTAACATTCCCTTTAAGGAAGAGTCCCCTACGTCTGGGCTTAAAGGGGATGTATCACTTCACCAGTTGGGCTGTTTTCTTTAAGTTTAAGCTTCTCACTTCCTGAAATCCAGGGGTGTTGCTTCTCCTCCCAGCTGGGCATTTCTTAACTGACGGGGGATGACATCATCCCCCCCATCATTGTTTGTGCTCGCTCCCGAGACAGTGTCATTGTGTGAGAGCAAAGGGAGTGGATAGCAAAGCTCTGCAGACATCCTCCAATGGAGAGTTTGCTGCCTGGAGTGATGTGCTGCTAACCTCCCTCCCTGGATGGACGGATGGATGGCAGGTTGGATGGATGGACGGATGGATGGACAGATGGATGGATCCATCCTGCCATCCATCCATCCTGCCTTCAAAGAGACGATATCTGTTCGCTGCCGTTTGATTGCACTGACAGGAAGTGAAGCAGGAAGTTGTTTGCTTAGTAAAATGACTCCAGGCTACTGAGCATGCCCGGACTCATTTTACTAGTAGCAGAGGAACACAGAGGCAGGGGGAGCAGGGAGCATGCGCAGGAATGCGCGCTCCCGTGATTACGACCGGGGGCTGGGTGGAATGCTAATGAGTAGAGCCGGCAGCCAATAGAAAGCCAGGGGAAGGAATCCGGAGCAGCTGAACAGTGAGTACAACACACGAAAGGAAGGGAGACGGTGAAAACAAGACAGCTTTGCTAATGACATCCTACTGCAAAGTTGATTGTTTTCATTGTCCCCTTATTCTGAGACCCATTCTATGAAATGATACAACCCCTTTAAAGTAGAGTTTCCTTAGTAAAGGTTCCACATTAAACAACCTAAGTACACCTCCAGAACACCTGTAGGCAAGGAGGAACACAACAGAGTGGACAAGAAATAACCTCTGTAAAGAAATAAACATGGCCAAAAACAAGCAAAATGGCATTTTGCAATTGGAGAGAGAGGCTGAGTGAGGTCTACCAGTCTTGTGTAGTCAGAGATGGGGGAGCTAGATTCAGTGAATAACCTATATTTTGATGAATATATTTTTAATGGATCTGAGTACTCTTGAATATAACACACTAAGTTTAATGACCAATATCTTTGTTGGTATTTATTAGTCCATATAAACCATTAACAAAGGCCTGCAATGGGGACATTCAGTATAACTAGTGTGACCAAATACAGCCGGGTCACCTGCCCCAGACTAAGCTGGATCCAACAAGCTCCTGGGGGTAGTCTAATATTTTTGGAGAGGAGTACTTTATGATAGATGAGTTTTGTGCAGTCCATTTTCTCTTTTGTTGCGTCTTTCTTCATAAAGGAGACAAAGCCTGTATAGAGAACATATGTGGATTGTAATGATCTAGCAAGATTCATAATTGGCCAGACCTACCTTAGATATAGGTGTTGTCAATATATTTGAGTCTATCTGTTTCTGGATGAAGCTCTAAGGGCCCATCTATACAGCAAGGATTGATAGTCGGTTTTTTACAGTTTTTGGATTTTGAAACCATTTGATAACAGACTGTAAACCATCCCCATAGACCTCTATAGAAAATCCAACCTGTAGTCCACACAGCTCAGAGTTTTTCAGGTTGGATTTCAAAGTTGACGGTTTTGCAAAATACTTGGAACATACACATTCTTCTGCCAGATTTCCGATGGAAAATGTACTATTCAATGTCAATATGCTGGCCGAATCAGAAAAACTGCTATAAAAACTGCAAAATAACGTGCAGTAAACAATAAAAGACTTTAATATACTGGTCGGATTCTAATTCAGAATCCAACCAGTATTTGTGCTTTTCCATGTGGACACAGCCTAAGAATAGTTAAGTGGTATGCACTTTCAAATGTAACCTGGCACATTTTCAACCATGAACTGCTTGTTAGGCAAAATGCTAACTCTTTGAGATATTCCTAATTGGTCGCGTTTCTGGCTTTTTGCACCTGCTTAAAGACCCTTAAAGTGTAAATTCACCTTTGGTGAACATAAGGAGGTGGTGAATCCATGACAATTTGATAAATTAAAAAGCTGCTGTAGGCAGAATTTTTAGGAGTTTTGCTTTCTTTGTAGGAACAATCTAAACTTACAGAAAAAGAAACATTAAATCCTTCTCCATTGCCAAGTAAAACAGACAGCAGATTATAGGCTTGCAAATTGGACTCAATTTATAAAAGGTTGGACTGGGTACCAGAGAAACCCAACGTCTGAACTAATAATATACCCCTAATATAGGTCTAGCAGAAGACCACTTCATTTGGAGCTGACTTGAAGCAATGTCAAGATATCCTTGAATTTGCAATAATTATGTTGGAGTAGACTTACAAAAAGTAAATAAAGGGGTATTCCAGTCTTGCACTTTGATAGCATATCAATAGGATATGCCAGCAAAGTGTGAAAGGTGCGATTCCCACTTCTGAGACATGCAGCTATTTTGAGAATGGGCCCGAAGAGTCTCAATTCAGAATGGAGAGTAGGTCTAGGCTCAGCTGTACTCAGAACTCACATAGAACAAAGTGGAGAGTTGTGCGCAAGCGAGACCTACTGTCCATTCTGAAGTGAGACTTTCGGAGGCCTGTTCCAAGGACTGGTGCAGGTCTTAGAGGTGGGACCTGTACCTATCACACTCTGATAGTATATTCTATCGATATGCTATCGAAGTTCAAGATGGGAACACCCCTAAAAGTGGACATGAATATGTCTTGTATTGAAAGATGGACCCTTAGGGTATGTTCACACAGCTTATTTTGGAGCGCATTTTGCCAAGTATTGTGCCGTGTACTGCACTTAATACGCAGGGAAATGCACGCCATAATTACGGTAATCCATAGCTTTCATAGAGAACTATGGATTACGCCTCGTCCCCCTGCGCATACAATACGATCAAATTGTAGGCGCGGGGAGATAAGTGACATGAGTAATGCTTGTCTATGGGACCGGCAGACCGCCGCCCTCCCCTCCCCCCTCCGCGCCGCGGGAGTACGCACTGATCAGCGTGAGCTCCTGAAACACATGATGTATTGCCGCGCGTACTGTACGCGCCGCAATACATCGTGTGAACATACCCTTAGTGTAATTTAAAGGTACTTCAGACATTGAACCTATTGTATATGTAAGTTTTAAAGACAGTCCAAGCTTTCTAGATTTTTGATAGAAGAGATGGAGTAATGTAAATTCTGTGGAAAGAAGGTTGGGTGGAATTATTAGAATTCATTATGTTAGGGATTCCTTTTCTGCATTAAAAGTAAATATAAATTCAGTTCAACTGTGGTGCCCCCAAAAATTTGGCAGGGTCCTTGAAAGGGTAAAACAGATCGATGGTTTAATATGGAATTAGACAGCATATTTATCTCAAATTTTTTTTTAAATGAATGTATTAGCCAAACATTTGTTATCCCCAAGTGTTTATACTGCTGAGCAGTTTAGTGTGAGTGAAGTTGCACTGTGATTGACCGCTCTACCCGGAAATCCAGTTCCTGCTGGGCCATAGTACTCTGTTAGATGGTCATAAACCCTGTTGTTATTAGTATAACGTCATGTCCTTGGATGCCAGGTTACTAGAATGTTTATACTTGAACCAGTCCTGCAATGAGAATTTGATTCAGATTTGCAATAAAAACTTATTTGATTGCTGTGTTTTAAGTGTTATTTACTATAAGCACAAAGAAACCCATTGAAGCACTTTATGATGTTTAAGGACAAATAATGAAAATCTCTGTAATTACGATTTAAGGAAAACATATCCCAATTGAAATGGGACACTATGGAGGAGAAAGAACTGTACTATACAATTCTGTATCTGAATAGGCATGCAAATTTGTACGTGAACTTTTCCTACTGATCGACTTCACTTTTCTAACTTTGAGTGGGAGTATGTTTTTAATAATAATTTGATTTTGAACATTTCAATGATGCCTCTGCGAAGGAGAATATGGAGCAGGGGAGCTGTGAGTGGGCTGAGCAGTTGTGAAGGCGCACAGTGTACCATAGAGAACATACTTAACCCATTCTTCGCTTCCAGCCACAAACATGTCATTACTTAAACACTGAATGGCCTCTTTAGAAGTCACACCTGTCGTTTCTTGATGGAGCTTCCTTGTATGGAAATAAGAATTGAGAATCCGGAGTACAGAATAAAATAAAGCGAACACGTTTTCCTTTGGATCCAATTCAGTGTAAATCGGCATTAGCTAGAGATCTGAATGACTTTAAACAAGGCATGGTCATCAGTCGTAGAAGAGCTAAGGGCCAATACACTGGTCCCTTAATTTACAGTGGTCTCAGAATACAATATTTTCAACATACAATGTCCCAGACACTGCTGATCTTAGGCTCATGTGATTGATGAAAGATCCAACCAATTATCAGAAACATTTTACTTGTAAAACCTCTGTATTAATGAGGTGCATGCAGTGATTGGTGGACTAGTCGTGCCTCTCTACAGTACAGTGCGGTACTGCATGCTCTGTAGTGCTCTTTACACGTGCTAGGATGAACAGCTCCTCAGGGCATAAGGTGAGGGCCCCATTTTCTATTTTTTTTTGGTACATTGTGTATAAAGTACTTGACCACAAAAAAGCTCCTGTCCTACAAGTAAAAGGTGATTTCCAGCTTCCAGGGGCTCTTTGTGACTCTTATATGTAAGGATTTACTTTATCTCTAATAGTTATCTACTTTAATCTTCATTTTGGATTATTTTGGGTGACGTTTTGGGACTTCAAAACTAATGACCACTTTTAGATAGAGTTTCAACATACAATGGTCGTCCCAGAACCCATTAGTATTGTATGTTGAGGGACCACTGGATTTTAAAAACAGCCAACCTTGTGGGGTTTCTTGCTATGCAGCATTGTTGAGTATAGTCACATGGTATCATGCAGTAAAAATGGGAACCAGTGGATGTAACCAACTCGTAAATGGAAGGAGTCAGCTTAGAATGTCAATAAGTATTTAGAGAAACCGATGGTGCCTATTTAAGTAAATCCCAGCACTGGTGCTCCACCTAATATGTCTGAATGCTCAACTCGTTCCTAAGCACACATGGGACATAACAGCAGACGGCCAGTTCGAGTGCCATTGCTGAGTAAGGCTGGGTTTGCCCGATGGGCCTCATTTATCAATATTGTTTAATAGACTTTTTGTTGCACATAGCAACCAGTCAAACATCAGCTCTCATTTCTCCAAAGCAGTACAAGTCATGAAAGCTGAGCTGTAATTGGTTGTTGTGGGCAATAATAATAATGTTTATTTATATAGCGCCAACATATTCCAATAAAACAGTCTTACTGATAGACAATTTTGATAAATCAGGCAAACGCGTATTGCCACGTATTTTGTATCAGTCTCTGTAAGCCAAAACCAGGAATGGAACCAAGAGAGAGTGAAAGTCTGAGGGAAAGGCTTATACCTCTTCTGTGTTTTGGACCCATTCCTGGTTTTAGCTTGCAACGACTAAAGCAAAACATTCCTCCAGAAAACACTGTGTTATCCCAGCCACAGAGAAACAGAAAGTCCAGATTCCAGTGGCCAAAGGAGTAAAAAAATGGATCACCAAGCAGCGAAAAAACATTGCTGGGTCGAATAAATCCAGATTTCTGTTATACAATGCTGTTTGGAGGATCAGATTTTGGCACAAGCGACATGAATCAGTTATCAACAGTTCAGACTGATGGAGGTGATGTAATGTTCTGGTGAAATATCGTATTATATCTTTTCATGGGACAAAACTGAAGATATAACATTTAGATACATATAGTTACATAGATAGTACAGTTGAAAGAAGACACGTGTCCATCAAGTTCAACCAATGTAAAGTAATCAGTATACAGCTTGTATAACAGTATAAATTTGATGTGCCCTCAAAATAACACACAGCCAGGGGCGTTGCTAGGGTCCTAAAACATCCGGGGCCCGGGCCCTCTGTGTTACATTTTGCTCAGTATGGTGGCGTTCACACAGTATTTTCATAAACCCTAAACGTGAGCTGCTTCATGTATTTTTACAGATAAAAAAGTCCGTTATTGTCCATAATTTTCTGCAAATTTCAATACATCCTGTCCATCTTCTCAGCACCACATTGTAAAAGAAGTCAGCACTGACAAAATTGCCTTTTCAAAACCACTAATTTCTGTATAATAGTGTAACACCTCTAAATAATATGACTAACAGATAACACTGCCTCTCAGGTAGCTGTATATACTGCCCCTCAGGTAGCTGTATATACTGCCCCTCAGGCAGCTGTATATACACCCCCTCAGGAACATGTATACACTGCCCCTCTGAAGCTTATATACGCCCTCAGGCGCGTATAACACCCCCCTCAGGAAGCTGTATATAATGCTCCTCAGGAAGCTGTATATACTGCCCCTCAGGCAGCTGTATATACACCCCTCAGGAAGCTGTATACACTGCTCCTCAGGAAGCTGTATATACAGTCTCTCAGGTATCTGTATATACTGCCCCTCAGGAAGCTGTATATACTGCCTCTCAGGAAGCTGTATACACTGCCCCTCAGGAAGCTGTATACACTGCCTCTCAGGTAGCTGTATACACTGCCCCTCAGGAAACTGTATATACTGCCCCTCAGGCAGCTGTATATACACCCCCTCAGGAAGCTGTATACACTGCTCCTCAGGAAGCTGTATATACAGCCTCTCAGGTAGCTGTATACACTGCCCCTCAGGTAGCTGTGTACACTGCCCCTCATGTAGCTGTATACACTGCCCCTCAGGTAGCTGTATAGACTGCCCCTCAGGAAGCTGTATAAACTGCCCCTCAGGAAGCTGCATATACTGCCCCTCAGGAAGCTGTATACACTGCCCCCCCAGGAAACTGTATACACTGCCCTCAGGAATCTGTATACACTGCCCCTCAGGTAGCTTTATATACTGCCCCTCAGGAAGCTGTATACACTGCCCCTCAGGAAGCTGTATACACTGCCCCTCAGGAAGCTGTATACACTGCCCCTCAGGAGCTGTATATACTGCCTCTCAAGAACTGTATATACTGCCCCTCAGGAAGCTGTATACACTGCCCCTCAGGAACTGTATACACTGCCCCTCAGGGAAACTGTATATCTGCCCTCAGGAAGCTGTATATACTCCTCTCAGGTAGCTGTATACACTGCCCCTCAGGGAAACTGTTAAACTGCACCTCAGGAAGCCCGTATACACTCCCCCTCAGGAAACTGTATATACTGCCCTCAGGAAGCTGTATACACTGCCCCTCAGGAAGCTGTATACACTGCCCCTCAGGAAGCTGTATATGCTGCCTCTCAAGTAGCTGTATATACTGCCCCTCAGGAAGCTGTATATACTGCCTCTCAGGTAGCTGTATACACTGCCCCTCAGGAAGCTGTGTATACTGCACCTCAGGAAGCTGTATACACTCCCCCTCAGGAAGCTGTATATACTGCTCCTCAGGAAGCTGTATAAACTGCCTCTCAGGTAGCTGTATACACTGCCCCTCAGAAGCTGTATATACCGCCTCTCAGTAAGCTGTATATACTGCCCCTCAGGTAGCTGTATATACTGCCCCTCAGAAAGCTGTATATACTGCCTCTCAGGTAGCTGTATACACTGCCTCTCAGGAAGCTGTATACACTGCCCCTCAGTTACATAGCTGTATACACTGCCCCTCAGGAAGCTGTATATACTGCCCCTCAGGAAGCTGTATAAACTCCCCCTTCCCGGTAAGCTGTATACACTGCCTCTCAGGAGCTGTATACACTGCCCCTAGGAAGGCTGTATACACTGCCCCCTCAGGTAGCTTATACACTGCCCCTCAGAAACTGTATATACTAGCCCCTCAGGCAGCTTATAACACCCCCTCAGGAAGCTGTATACACTGCTCCCAGGGAAACGTATATACAAACCCTCAGGTAGCTGTATGCACTGCCCCTCATGTAGCTAAAACACTGCCCCAAGTTAAGCTGATAACAGCCCCTCAGGAAACTGTATACACTGCCCCTCAGAAACTGTATACACTGCCCCTCAGTACTTTAAATGCCCCTCAGAAGCTTTTATAAAACTGCCCCCAGGAAGCTGTATACACTGCCCCTCAGGTAGCCCGTATATACGCCTCTCAGGAAACGTATACACTTGCCCCTCAGGAAGCTGTATACACTGCCCCTCAGAAGCGTAACACGCCCCTCAGAAGCTGTATAGCTGCCTCTCAGGAAACTGTAATACAGCCTCTCAGGTAGCTGTATACACTGCCCCTCAGGAACTGTGAATACTGCACCTAGGAAGCTGTTACACTCCCCCTCAGGAAGCTGTATAAACTGCTCCTCAGGAAGCTGTAAAACTGCCTCTATGGGTTGCTGTATACACTGCCCCTCAGGAAGCTGTATAACCGCTCTCAAAGTAACTGTATATACTGCCCCCCCCAGGTGCTGTTATACGCCCCCCCAAAAGCTGTATAAACTGCCTCTCAGGAAACTGATACACTGCCCCTCAGGGAAACTGTATACACTGCCCCTCATTACATAGTGTATACACTGCCCCTCAAAGCTGTATAACTGCCCTCAGGAACTGTAATACTGCCTCCAGGGAGCGATACACGCCCTCAGGAAGCTTAACACGCCCTCAGGAAGCGTAACACTGCCTCTCAGTACTGTATAACTGCCCCTCAGAAACTGTTAACTGCCCCTCAGGCACTTATAACACCCCCCAGAACTGTAATACACTGCCCCCTCAGGGAATTTTATATAAAAGCCTCTCAGGAATGTAAGACGCCCCCCCATGTAGCTGATACACTGCCCCTCATACTTATATACTCCCCCAGAAAGCTGTATATACGCCTCTCAGGTACTGTTACACGCCTCTCAGGTACTGTAACCTGCCCCCAGGAAGCTGTAAAATACTGCCCCTCAGGAAATGTATACACTGCCCTCAGGGAGCGTAACACTGCCCCCCCGGAAGCGTATATACGCCTCTCAGGTATGTATACACTGCCCCCCAGGTACGTAACCTGCCCCTCAGGAAGCGAACACCCCCTCAGAAGCTGTATACAGCCCCCAGGAAACGTATATACGCCCCTCAGGAAGCTGTATTACTGCCCCTCAGGGAAACTTTTAAAACACCCCCCCCCGGCAGCTGTAAAAATCTACAGTTATACTGATCCTCTATGGATCAATATACCCGCTGACCCTATTGAGCTGATCAGTATAACTGAGACTTCGCTCTGGGGCGGGGACCCACAGAGCTACAGTTACCGCAAAAAAATATATGCCCCGCCTAGACATGTCTTGAGAACTTTTTCCCAGCCTTTCACAGTTAATACCGGGTTTTTTAATCCGGGTCTCTGGGGGGGCTCGGGGGCACTCACGACTGGGGAGGGGGAGCCACGCTCGGAGCTCCCTGCAGCCTGGCTCCTCCCCCTTCTCCTCTTCTACAAGGGGGCTGCTGGGAGTTCAAAAGAAGGAGCTCGGGTCCGGACCCTGCACAGCGGCCCCACAACCCCGGCGCAGAGAAACATACATATAGTAGTCGCCCGGCCGCACGCTAGTTCTCTAGAGAACAACAATAAAACGCCAAACTACTAAAATTTAATGAGGCTGGCCGGGAAAAAAAGATTCGGGGGACAGCAAAAAGTCCAGGGGAGACCCCGATAATACTGCCCACGCCCCCCCGCACACAGCCCAACATAACTAAAAAACCCCGCCCAAAAAAAATGAGTACACCCCTAAGTAAAATGGACAAATTTTGCCCAAAGTGTCAATATTTTGTGTCGCCACCATTATTTTAGCACTGTCTTAACTTTCTTGGGCATGGAGTTCACTAGAGCTTCACAGGTTGTAGTCACTGGAATTTTATTTCGTTTGAGGATGCCCCCTGGGTGTTTAGCCAGTCCAGCACCTTTACCCTCATTTTCTTTAGCAAGGCAGTAGTCTTGGAGGTGTGTTTGGGATCCTACCATGCTTGACTGTAGGCAATTCACACTTGTCTTTGTACTCTTCACCTGGTTGCCGCCACACATGCTTGACATCATCTGAACCAAGTAAGTTTTTCTTAGTCTCATCAGACCAAAGGACATTAATCTAGTAATTCATGTCCTTAGTCTACTTGTCTTCAGAATACTGTTTGTGGGTTGTCTTGTGCATCATCTTTAGAAGAGGCTCCCTTTTGGGACGACAGCCAAGTAGACCAATTTGATGCAATGTGAGGGGTATGGTCTGAGCACTGACAGCTGACACCTTCCCCCTTTACCTTTGCAGCAATACTGGCAAGCCAATTGTCCTAATTTTAGGGAAAAAATTCCTTCCCTACTACAATCTGGCAATCTGGACCAACAACCTTTCTCTAGAATCCCAGTCATTATAACTTGTTATATTATTACACTCTAGAAATTCATCCAGACCCTTTTTAACCTTCTTTCATTTAGACTTAGAGATGCCCCTTTGTTAAATAAATCTTGGGAGAGATCTCCATATTGGCCTATTATATACTTAAACATATTTATCATGTCCCCCCCTAAGCCGTCTTTTCTCTAAACTAAATAACCCTAATCTTGCTAATCTTTCTGGGTATTACAGTCCACCCAGTCCTTTTATTATTTTTGTTGCTGCCTTTGAATCCGTTCAAGCTCTACAATGTCTTTCTTGTGCCCTGGTGCCCAGAACTGTATACAATATTCACTGTGTGCTCTGACTAGTAATTTGTTTAGTAGGAGAAAAATGTCTTCTCTTTGGTTGCATCTACTCCCGTTTTAATACATACCATGATGTTATGTGCCTTGGCAGCTGCTGCCTGACACTAGTTAGTACAATTCAGTTTATTGTCCACTCTTACCCATAGTTTTTCCGTTTAACAAGTAATCATGGAATAAATTTCTCCTTCCCATGTGCATAACCTTTGTGACAGGGCAACTACAGGTAGTTACCTATTTCTGCCACTAGGGGGAGTTATACCCGAGTTCTCTATGCAACATGCCACCAAGGATACCTGGCCTTGGTGGGGTAAGAGCCAGCCGCATGTATTGTCAGCCTCACTAAGTGGTTTGGCAATGGATTTGTTTTGGGGTGGTTTTCCCAAAACCCGCCCGGGGTTTGGGCCCTTTTTGGGGAATTTCCCCAATGTTTTGGGTGGGCGTTACTCCCCTTTGGGCCCCCGGGTTTGGGGATAGGGCTTTTTTTTTCTATAAAAGGTTTGGGCCTTAGGTATCCCCGGGGGGTTGTGGTCAACTGCATTATGGAGAAGCATTGGAGCTTGAAGAGGGGGCCCTTGAACCCCCAGGTTTGAGGAAGCCATAACCGGGGAGACGGGAGGTGTTTTTGGGGTGCTGGTGGTAACCGGGGGCCACAGTTAGAGAGTAAATTTTGTTTAGTTAAAGTGGTAGTACGGGGGGAATTTGTTATTTTTTGGTTGGCCATGCTGAAAAACCTGCACAAAATTAAACGGGTGGCGTTTTTAAAAAAAAACCTTTGTCGGGTGTGTGAATGTTGGGGGTGCCAACCCCCTTCCCAAAAAGGGGCCCCTTCCCGAAGAAAAGAAACCCCCAAAGGAGGGCCCGCGAGGGCGTCCCGAAACCCCAAAGGGTGAGGTGTCACAATTGGGGGGAGGATGCGGGCATAAGGACGAACGGGGCAAGGGGGGCGCGTGGCGAAAAGGGGGGCACAAGAGGGGTTTGCGAGGGGGAGTTTGTGAATCCTGAAGTGGTCTGAAAACAAGTTTTAAAAAAAGGTGGAGGACAAATTTGGGGAAAGTGTTTGCTCAAAGTGAGAGACAAACCCCGAAAACGGGACTGAGTGCTTTTAGTGAAAGACTGTGCTGATTTTTTTTTTTCCCTTTTGTTGCCGGGGAAAACACACACTAGGGCAAAAATGACGGCTGGGGGGGATATCGTGGCCTCCCTTTGGGGCCCTTTTGAGCTTTGTGGCGCCAGAGCTGAAAGCAAAAGTGGGTAGTTTGTCCGGGGGCCGTGTCTTTTTTGGAAAACCGCAGAGATTTTTCGGTGCCTTCCCCCTGGAAAAAACCCCAGTTACCTTAAGGTAAAGACTAGATTTTTGGCTTTGGGATGGGTTAAGTCCTGAAGGGAAAGGGAGACTTTCCCCCCAGTCCACCGAAAAAGGGGCAGGTCGTGTTTTCCCTTTCCCCTGCGGTGTTACCTAGGGAAAAACGGAGGGACCCACCAGGGGGTCCAGGGGTTGGGCCGTTCCCAAGGAAACCCAGCCTCATCGATGGGGCCGCTGAAAAGGTCCACCAAAAGGGAAAGGTTCCAGTAAACCCTTAAGTTGCTGGTGGGGGGCCCAACCCCTAATGGGGTCGGGAAACTGTCGGCCGGGAGGGCCCTCCAGAGTGCACCCCGACATTTTTACCCTTTTGAAGACCCGACCCGGGGTGCGGGTTTAAGACTGGGGCCATCATTTTTTGGGGCCCGGCCCCTGGGGACTGGGGATCATCTCTTCGGGTTTGTAAAGGGAATTTGCAATTTTGGAGTTCCCCGGGGGCCAGGGACTTTTCCCTTTTTTCGGGCCCCGTTTTTGGGGAGACGGCGAGGGGGCCAGGCCCAGCGGTTTTTTTTTTCCTGGAAAATCCCCCCCTGACGGGGTTTTGGTAAAGGATCCCCAAAAACCCCGGGGGCCCCCAAGTAGAACAACCCAAAGGCAGTGAGACTTTTGGGGGCCCTGGATTTGGGACAGTTTTTTCTGGACTTTTTTTTTGAATTGCCCTGAAATGGTGTCTTTTAAAAAAGGTCAAAGGGGTTTTAACTGGACTCTAAAAATTTAGCTCAGTTCCACTACCTGAAAGGGGGGGAGGGGGCTGGGTCCCGGGAGTCGCTGCAGTAAGGGCCCAAAAGTTTAAAATTTAGCTTTTTAAAGCAAAAAACCCGGGGTTTGTAGCCCGGAGGGGGCCCCCAGTGTAAAAAAAAGCGAGCAGGGGAGCAGCTCAGGTCTGCCCCTTGGGGTCAGACCCAATGTTTTGAAGTTAATGCGATTCTGGTTAGCTTATGAAGAATTGCCAGCCCACTATAGGGCAGACAGGGCCCCAAAGGGGCCCCAAAAGGTTGGGGGTTTAAAAGTGCTAAGGTAGTGCAGAGGATGTGTGTTTTTTAGGTTGGGTTCCACTGGAAAGGGGCTACCCCTACAGGGGGCAGGGGAATAATTTTGGGGGTTTCCCCTTTGCAACAAGTTGTCCTCTGCAACTCCTGGTTTTGGGAACCCGGGGGAAAATTTTGTGCACTACAGTGGGGTTGATGTGCTTTGGGGACCAGTTCATAAAGGTGTCCACCAAATAACCCCCCGCAAACAAAGTTACCTGGTTTGTTTTTCCCCGCAAGTCGGGAAAGGTTTTAAGCGGGCCCAGGGAAGGGGTACCTCCCTCTGTCGAAATGCTGTTGTCCCAAGAGGAGACTTCATGTTTCTGGGGTGCAGCCGCAAGTTAACTGGAGAATCCTGGGGAAAGGTTCCCCTTAAAAGGTGTGAGGAGACCATTTTAAAGAAAGGGGGGGGTCCTGGGGAGGGTTTGCCACAGTTTTGTTTGCCTTGTTGGTCCCCCGGGGAGATGTTTGCCCCGCTTTTAAAAGGGGGAAATCTGCAAGTGTTTGCCTGATAGGGGAAAAAACCCCCCCCAGGAAGGGGATTGCTCTTGCTGTGTATGAGGGCTCTACTAGAAAGAAGAGGGCTAGGAGTGGAATGTACTTGTTTGTTACCCAAAGGGGAAAAAAACCCTGTGAAGATTTTTCAGTTTCCGGGTTTAGAGTGGATGCTGTAAATGTTGCAAATCTACAGATAACCCCAAGTGGGATTTTTCAAATGAGGTATAATTTTCGTTTGAAAAAAAAAGTTGTGCCCAAGGGAGATTCTTTGTGCTTTCCCGAACGTTTTTTCTTTGATTTAAGATTTCCCAAATGGGGACAATATAGAGGGGTGAAAGGAAAGGGGAAAAATCATGCTGTGCTTGTAGTTTTTCCCCGTGAGAAAAATTTTCCCGTGTCTGCTATATTTCCGTAAACTCTTTCTGCGGGGTCACAAAAACCCCCCCGTGACCGAAGAGTGAGCTGCTAGAACAACGTGAGGTAGGTGTAAAGCTCAAACCCTAGTGAAGGGGGGGGGGCATGTTTAAATCCCCAGTTGGGGAAAAGGGCAGGGGTCTGAGGCAAAGGAAAAAACTTTCCCGGAAGGTATGGAGGAAAAAAAGTCAAAATGAGTTTTTGTCCGGAAAATGGGGGTTTACTTTTTAATTTTGGGGTTTGTCCAGCCCCGATTTTGCTGCCCCTAACTGGTGTTGGGGAAGGGGACAGCCTGGGGCCAAAGGCGGACTTCAGGGGTTCAGAAGGAAAAATTTTAAGGGGTGTATTTTGACCTAAGAGGCAGAAAAAAGGTCAGGGGGGACCAGACGCTTGGGGAGGGGGGAGAAGTTTGGGGTTTTATTAAAGGGTCCTTTCAGTCCAAAAAGGTAGGGTTTGGTTGGTTCGGTCCCCCTTTTGGCTCTGGGGATTGTAACCTGAGGCAGTGTGCTGTCATTACGGGTTCCTGTCTCAGGTGGTTTTCGGGGGGTAAACAGGGGGCCCTTTTCTTTAAGGAGACCCAAAATTTGTGAAGAACACTGCCCAGTGGGGCCCAAAGCCCAAAGGGCCCCGTGTATGGGTGAAGGTACAAGGCTGATTGTGCTGGTCTTGGAGTTATCAGTATTCGCCTGTGGGAAAGTCAGATGTGGGGGGGAAAGGGGGTGCATCCTTGCAGCAGAGGGTGCATACGCCCTGCCCCAATTAGTTAAAGGGCAGTTTAAATGTTTTGGCCATTATGGGTGAGCGCATGGTTAAAGAGCCCCTCTGAGCTGTTTTTTTAAAAATTTTTGTCTCTGCCCTGAAAGAAAAAAGCCCGGGGGTGTTGGGCCCCTAGCAACAGGTTTCCCCAAAAGGGGGGAAAAAGGAAAAAGGGAAAGATAAAAAACCTGATCTTCCAACAGAAAAACGGAAGTATGTCCCCTGGGGTTATGGAACAGGTGGGGGAAAAAAAAGGGGTTTTCCCCGGGGGGGAAAGTTTGGGGTGCTTCCCCTTAAAAGGCAAATGCAATATAAGCTGTGGGGAGTCAATTTTCCCCCTGTTGGAGTTTTGGGTCCCGGGGGGGTTTTTGTTTTCGAGGTGAGAAAACCCTACGGGCCCTTTTTCAGGGGGGGAGGGGTATTGACAGGGCAACTACAGGTAGTTACCTATTTCCTTTTCCCTAGGGGGGGGTTATACCCGAGTTCTCTATGCAACATGCCACCAAGGAGACCTGGCCTTGGTGGGGTAAGAGCCAGCCGCATGTATTGTCAGCCTCACTAAGTGGTTGGCAATGGGGTAGCATTAGTGTGGCTTTTCAGCCGTTCCTGTGTCGGCTCTTATTGGGAATAGACAATGTGTCGGGTGGGCGTCTACTCCCCATGGTCCAGGCCAGGATTTGGATAGGGCTCAGGTTTCCTATAAAAGGCTTGGGCCTTCAGGTATACAGGGGGTGTAGTCAACTGCAGTATGGAGAAGCAGTGGAGCTTGAGAGAGGAGGCTCTGAACCCCCCAGGCTTGAGGAAGCCAGAACCAGTGGAGACTGGTGACGTGTTTTCTGGTGGTGCTGGATGGTAGATCCAGGCCACAGGTTAGAGAGGTAAATATATGTTTAGTTAGTGGCTAGACGGCCGAGGATTTTGTTTATGTTTTGGTTGTATGCCATGCTGTAAACCTGCACTGGAATAAACAGGTGGCGTGTTAAGAAGAAGCCTTTGTCGGTGTGTGTATGTTGGTGTGCCAGACCGCTTACCAAAAGTGGCGATCCCGAATCGAAGTACCCCCAGGACGGCGCAAGATGGCGTCCGAACGCAAGTGAGGTGTCACACCTTGCATTTATACATGTGAAACCTCCTCTGTCACTTATCTTCCCAGGCCTCCAACTTATCTTGATAGATCCCATTGTATTAGAACTTTATCCTCTATTGTGTTAATTACTTTACAAAGCTTATTATCATCGCAAAGATTGATATTCTACTGTACAATCATTCTGTAAGGTCATTAATAAATATATTAAGGATTATAGGGCCCAGTGTTGACTCCTGTGACCCCACTAATAACAGGGATCTAGTCCGAGTATGTGCCATTAATCACCACCCTTTGTTTTCTATCACTGAACCAGTTACCCACTTGCAAGCATTTTCCCCCAGTCCAAACATTCTCATTTTACTTACCAAACTTTTATGTGGCACAGTATCAAATGCTTTAGAAAAATCCAGATATATGACATCCAGTGCCTCACCCCGATTCAGTCTAGAACTAGCTTCCTCATAGAAGCTGATGAGATTAATTTGACAGGACCAATCCATAAACCCATGCTGGGCCAGGTTAACATTTATTTTAGTGGATATTGTATACCTTTAAAAAAATTTATTTTCACAAAGGTTTAAAACCTTCCCCGACCTATGTTTCCGGGGCACTTTTTTGCCCCCTTTTTTTTTGGAATATTGGCTACACTTTGCACTGCCAATCCTTTGGACATACTCTTTTTTAAATGCAGCTATAAATTTTTAAATGGGGGCCGTCATAACTTTATTTTAATTTCCCCTTGGACACAGGGTTATACCATCGGACCTGGTGATTTTTTTCTTTTTTTAACCTTTTTAAAGGGGGAGCTGACTTCTTCCTGGGTTAGACAAGAAACTTTTAATTTTGGGTTTACCTCATCCCTTGCCATCAACAAAAATTTTTTTTTTCCTTGGAAAAAATACAATAGAGACAAAAATGTTTAATAGATTTGCTTTCTCTTCATTGCCCTCTACAATACCTCCCTCACTACTTTTCAAAGGGCCAACATTTTCAGTTTTCATCTTTTTACTATTCATATAATAAAAAAATATTTTGAGATTAGTTTTACTCTCCTGGTCTTTCTGTCTCCAGCTTCATACTTACATACTTTTTTTTCCATTTTAACTTTGTAGTGCTTCTTCACTGTCCTCTTGTTTAAGTAGCCAAGCACTTTCTTTTTTATATTTATTGCCTCTTTTATATCTTTGTTGAGCCACATTTTTTTCTTGTTTCTAATTATTTTAGTTTGATATGGTATGTACCTCTCACTGTGGGTGTTTAAGATGTTTTTAAAAATCTCCCATTTATTACTTTCTTTTATTTTTTAGATTTTTTTTCACAGTAAATGCGGTTTAGGCCTATCTAAGCGATTTTAAATTATCCTGAAATTAAAATTTTTTGTCTTCTGGACAAGAAACTTTAATGAAAGATAAGTGGAAATGTACTGTATATTGTGGTCACTATTTCATAGGTGCCCCCCAACCTGAGCCTTTGCTACTCAGTTCTGTTAGTCAATATTAACCCTTTAATCCCTCCCAAAGAAAAAAATTTCCTTTCTTTTTTCTCCCCCTCCCCTTTCCAAAAGCATAATGTTTTTTTTTTTTCCACCTTGGGGGCTTTTACTTTGGGGGAAAAAAGTTGTACTTTCAAACAGTGATTTGTCAAATAGAATATACTGGGAAACTGCAATAAAATTCAAAGTGGGGAAAAAATGTGAAAAAAATTTACTTGCGCCATGTTTGCAGGAGTTTTTTTTCACGGAGTTCATCCCTCAGTAAAATTATGTGTTATCTGTATTCTACGGATTGATACGCATCCGCCAATACCATGTACGGTTTCCATTATGTTTTGGTGGCGTAAAAAAAAATCCAACATTTTCATTTTAAAAGGGGGGGTGATTTGAACTCTAATATATATATATTTTATATATATATATTTATATAAATATATGTATATATATAAATATAATTTTAAAAACTTTTTGGTTTTTATTTCTTTAACTTTGATCCCCCTAGGTTCCCACCCATAGGGGGTGCGTATTTGTACGCCAAAGCAATGCATAGACAATGCATTAGGGTGACCAAGATGGGGGTCTCCCCACTTCCTCCCTGGGGCCGAAAGTGGTGAAAATGAAAACAGGGCCGATGGAACCTTCACAAGGTTTCCCCACGCCATTTTTTAAGCTTCGATCCCCGTTTTTCTTCATTAGAGCCGCCCCATTTTTGCCACGGCGTTTAAGGGGGTTAAAAACAGCGCGGGGGGCAGCGGCGCCAACCCTCGCTGTAACCACCTGGTATTAGCTGCAAAAACCCTATGCTTGAAAATTCCGCTGCACAACCCCTTTAACACCACCGGGAGTACCCATACTTAGGGGGGTTAAAAGGGGTTAAGTCCAAAAGGGCCCCCCCTCTTGGGGCCCCTGCACCAGTTGGGAATGGGAAAACCATTTTTTATTATTGCAAAAACCTGTTTCCTTTTATGGGCCCCCAAGTTTCAGTTTTCAGTTTATGTCTGGGTATTTAAAGGAGGCCCTTTAAAGACATCCCCATTATGATACACCTCATCATTTGTCTGGGGGTAATCTTCTATGTTTTTGTTATTTTTTTTGGCCCTATAGAAGACCCTAATAGAATTTTATTATTGTTTTCCCCCCATGTATATCACCCAAAATGAAATCCACATGTTCATTTCCCCGTATCTATACCTCCCGCAGTGTTGGCTTCAGACAGGATTTAAAATAAACACAACCACCTCCTCCTTTTAAATTTAAGATTTTTTTCTTAAAAAGTAACCCTGTAAGTTAAAACCCCCCATTTTAGGTCTCATCCACCCTTTCTCAGTTATCCTCCTATGTCATATTTTTCCCTTTAGCAAAAAAAATTAAAATTTTTTTAAAAAAATTTTTTTTATTTGGGGAGACCTTGGCATTGGTCAATCAATTTAGAGATTTATTGATTTTATTTTTTTAAAAACCATCCTTATTTGCTATTAAACCCCTCCCTCCACTCCTCCCCTGATTTATTACTAATTCCCAGTTCTTTATCTTGCATGCTATATGTGTTGTTGCCCTCCCTCCCCCAGTCCTTTGTTTAAATACTCCATTTCCTGGGCCAGTTTTTTCCCGGAATACCTTTCACCCCCCCCCTAAATTTAGGGGCAAAACCCGTCCCTCAAGAGTCTGTAACCAAACAGAAGTCGCCCCAAACTCTAAAAAAACCCAAATCCCTTTCTCCTATACCAATTTTTTCAGCCAGTTATTAACTTTCCCATTCTCCCGCTGCCTCTTTGGCATGGCACGTATATACGGGTAGTATGTCTGAAAATGCTACATTGGAGGACCTTGCTTTGAGCTTTTAGCCCAGGTCTCTGAAATCATTTCTAAGGACACTCCACCCCCTCAAATTTTTCATTGGGGCCCATACACCTTTTAAGCCCTTCGGGTCCTACTTCAAAACCAGTCTTTAGGCACTTTACAGCAATGATGACATTTCAGTCTGTCGTCCCGCTGGTCTTTTTTTGGGGCATTGGGGATAGAGGGGGTTTTTAAAAGCAGGGGACAGGCTACGAGCTTTAAAGTAGGGGTTTCCCCAAACTCCAGTCCTCACCTCCACCAAAAAGGGCATGTTTTCAGGATATCCCACAGAATGCACTGACAATTATTCACCTGTGCACTGCTAAGGAAAAACCAGAAACATGACCTGTTGGTGGGGGGAGAGGCTGGATTTGGAAACCCTGCTTTTAAGGGTTTTTGTTTTTTCAGAAAAACAAACAGGCTTCTGAGCTGCTGATAAAACACACAGAAAGAGTCACCTTTCCCCGGCAGAGCAGCACAAACAGTTTCAGCAGCCCGGGAAAAATCTCATTAAATAAGTAAAGTAAAAGTTAAAAACTATTCTTATGTCCGCTTATTTCCAGAAATTTTCCGTGCTGACCACTTTCTCTGCTGCTCTGGTGGGAAAAGGTGACATCTTCCCCGCTGTTTTTACAGCAGCACAGAAACCGTTGTTTTTTTGACAACGTTTAAACCCTTTTAAAAAATGGGGTTTCCCCAAAATCCCTCCTCACGCCCCACCCAAAAGGTCATGTTTCCCTTTGCATGCCGTACTTAATATTGTCTTTAAATTTTATATATTTATATATTTATATATTGCTAATTAATGACTGGAAATTTTCCCTTAAAGGCGGGTCCTGGCAGAAAACCAAAAGGCCAAAACCCAAAAGTTTTCTTGTTAAAAGTGGAGGTGGGTTTCATATACCTTTTTGCCACTTTTGGGGCTGAATGGTGCCCCAAACCCCAAATTTGGGCGGTTGGATTACAACTTTTACCCCGGCAAAATTTTGCGTTTGAGGGGAAATTTCTAGCATGTATCCCCCAAGAACCAATCGGGAAAACCCATCATTGAATTGTCGACAGTGTTTTCCGGCAAGCAGTCTGCTTCTATAATTCAAGGTTAGAAGAGACTCAAAGGGAATGAGGTTTACTGAAACCATTTTCTTTTCTGCAAGCTGATAACCGGATTTCCTTAGAAAGGAGTTAGAGAATCTCCAAATCTGTTTGCAATGTTGTATATGCGAGAGAATAGCAATGAGAGGCTTTTAGAGGCACCCGAGAGGTGCGTGTTGCGTGCTTATGATGTAGCTGTTCTTCTGTGGTGGGTCCATTCAGTATTTTAAAATATTCATTACAATGGGATAAAGGAATATTTTTCTGTCCACTCATATAACTCACTTGATGGGGCTCAAAGCAAGTTTTATGTGAGGGGTGAACGGGCTCCACAAGGTAAACCAGATGATTTATCACTACCTATAACACCTCTCATTATCCATGATACGTGTTAACCTTTTTAGGCCCAAGCCATTTTTGCTTTAGTGATGCGGGCGACACCAGCTGTGTGCATCCAGTGCAGCTGATGAATATCTCTAATGGTAATGGAGGTGAGCAGAGCTCCTGTGTAGCATATAGTAAATTAAAATTTCCTTACGTTTTCTGCGACGTCCTCAAAACATGAAAAAGTCTATTAACCTTTCAACATAAATTTTAAATTTCCCGCAAGCGTCTCTTCCATTTATTACATATTGATTTCCATGGACTGCCTGATGACCCCAGTGGGATTGCAGACACTGATGTGACAATGGCGATGAAGTATGTGAGAAAGGTTTTAAAAATTTGTCTCTGGAGATTGTTATCTGGAAATGTTGCTCTTTTACAGCACTGGCCACCTGCAGCCAATTACTAGAGTGTAATTGGTTTTCATGTCATTTCACAACACCGCTCCTTTATGTGTTGTTCCATCTACTTGTTGAGATGTAGCAGAGCTGAGTTTGTCATATGGTCAAAATGATTAGCACTATAAGACCGTATGTTATCATGGATTTCTCACAGGATTGTAGGTTATATTATCACAGTGAACAAAAATTTAATCTCTCACAAATTATGTAAATCTGATATTTTCCTCTTTGGAAACCATATATCTATGCGACATTCTCCATCTGTTCACAGAAAATAGACCGGGGCTGTGTCCTTCGTGTCTAGAGGAGCAGCAGGACAGGTCTCAGCTGGAGAAGCTTGATATGAAGAAGCAGCGTGTGCAGTTATCATCCCCATCCACAACTTGCTGTCATTGTAAATTCTGATTTATTTATTCTGTGTCGTTAATTTCCTACAGATTTACAGTATCTCATAAGGGAGTACACCCTTTACATTTTTGTAAATATTGTACCTTTTCATGGGACAACACTGAAGATATGACACTTTAATACAATGTGAAGTAGTCTGTGTACTTATTATATACAAAAATATGTGGTTATTGTGTTTTATCAAAAAAGTAGAAAATTTTCCTGCATGTATGCATTTCACGGATAATTTTGGCAGTCCTTAAAGGGGTTGTCTCGATACAACAGTTGGCAATGTTTTTTGCTGGTTGCCAAGCAGAGCTTGTGAAATGGAGGGGCGTGTTTCTCCTATCAGGGAGTATCTTCACTCTCTGCAGACACGCCCCCACAGTGTGCATGTGATGATTCATTCTGTGTGAGCTGAGGGAAGGGAGAGGTTCTCAACTGTCATTGCAATCATTGGAATTGAAAAGAAAACAAAAAAATGGCGCTTGGGTGACAAAATTCATACATGCAAATCGCCCATAGACTTCCCGGATAAACCCGCAGGTCCTGGCCTCGAGACTAGTCACTAGTTGAAAGTAGGTAAATAGCAGGGACTGTCAGATAGAAATGGTGTAGAGCACACATACTTGTCAAGATGCCCAAGGTAAATATCTGGAAAGACATCAAACATCGGCAAAAGTTCCAGAAATTAGCAAGTTATAGTCGGGAAATGCACAGAAAAGAATTGCAAAAGACCAAGTAAAGATACAGAAAGACAAGGCAGAAACATGAAATAATGGCAAGTTCATAACCAGGGTGGGTATAAAGAATAGCATGTAAGACAAAGTCAACAAAGTATAGTTAGAGAGGACCTGTGACATCTCCTGACATGTCTGTCTTAGTAAATACAAGTGTTTCTTGTGGCATAACTATTCTGGAGCCTCTTCTCTTATAACCATACATGCCAACTCTCCCGTTTTTGGCGGGGGGGTCCCGCTATTTGGGTCCCCCCCCCCTGCCCTCCCAGGAGAGCTGGCATTCCTCCCGCCGCCAGCAGGCGGCGGGGGTTCTTTAAATGGCCGCGGCACAGATTAGCGCTGGTGCACTACTCTTGCGCCGCCGGGCCGCTCCTACAGGCGGGTGAAGCGCCCGCTGCGGCCGCTTCACCCGACCGGAGTCTCGCTGTGCAGGGAGGAGGAAGGAGGGATCGTTCCCCTCCTCCCTTCTCCCCCTGTATGTATGGCGCCGGTGTGCGCCGTACATACAGGTCAGCGTCGCAGGGGAAATGACGCGCGGCCGCACTCACTTCCCCTGCGTCGCTGAGGAGATCGGCCGGGAGGTGTCCGGAGCTGCAGGAGCCTGGTCAGGTAAGTGGATTTTATTATTTTATTTTTATTAACTATAAGGGGGCTCTACCTGGCTACAATGGGGGGAGGGCTCTACCTGGCTAAAAGGGCTCACCGGCAATAAAGGGGACAATACCTGGCTACAACAAGGGGGCTCTACCTGGCTACAACAAGGGGGCATCTACCTGGCTAATAAAGGGGGCAATACCTGGCTACAACAAGGGGGCTCTACCTGGCTACAACAAGGGGGCATCTACCTGGCTAATAAAGGGGGCAATACCTGGCTAATAAAGGGGGCAATACCTGACTACAAAGGGGGCAATACCTGGCTACTAAAGGGGGCAATACCTGGCTACTAAAGGGGGCAATACCTGGCTAATAAAGGGGGCAATACCTGACTACAAAAGGGGGCAATACCTGGCTAATAAAGGGGTCAATACCTGGAGAATAAAGGGGCAATTACGTGACTACAAAGGGGGCAATACCTGGCTAATAAAGGGGGCACTAAGGGGGCAATACCTGGCTAATAAAGGGGGGCAATACCTGACTACTAAAGGGGTCAATACCTGGCTAATAAAGGGGGGAAAAATTTAACTGTCTAATAAAGGGGGCAATACCTGACTAAAAAGGGGGGGCAAAATTTGGTAAAAAAGGGGGGCAATACCTGATAAAAAAGGGGGGCAATCCGGCTACAAAGGGGGCAATACCGATACAAGGGGGCTCTCCCGGCTAAAAAAGGGGCATCTACCTGGCTGATAATGGGGGAAAAACCTGGCTAATAAAGGGGGCAATACCTGGCTACAAGGGGCATCTTCCTGTGTAAGGGGCACCCCTGGTTAGGGGGGGCTACTACCGGCTATGGGGCAATACCGGGCTTTCCCTTCCCAAAAGCTTTAAAGCATTTAGGTGGAGGGTGTGGCTTTTTAAAGGGGGCGTGGCCACCAAAAAAAAAAAGGGCGTGTCCCCCCAAAATTTTTGCAGCGCACAGCGGCCGCCCTCCTCGACCCCTTTGTTTTTTCCACTTTCAAAGTTGGCAAGTATGCTTATAACTCTGTGTTGTGCTGTCCCTCTGTTACTCCTACAAGAAATTTACAACTGAATCTGGCATTTGGGGGGAGGGGGGTTTGGTACCAAACCCCTCGAAAACAGGTGGGACTGCGGTGGCAGAGTCAGAAATACATACAAAAACACAGATTTTATAAAGAAAGATTTCAAATTGTTTAATTTGGGAAGACAAGCATTTTATAAAACACACATGTTAGGAGATGTCACAAGCCCTTTTTAAAGGGGTATTCCTGTTTAATTGATTAGCTTTAACCATGTAGGCAAAAGTAAATAAACACTATTACCAAATACTTTGCGTTTGATTTTGTTTCTCTTCAGAGTTAGGAGCAGATCTTATTTCCTACCTTTGCAGACAAGTTTCTTTAGTTACCAGCCACCTCTCTCTTTTCCTACAGCCGTGAGCAGCGGTCAGGATGATGACTCACTACCGGCTTTGTTCTTTTTCGTCTCAGTAAGTATTGTGTTCAACATACTGAGAAGCGTTAACCCTTTAAAGGTCTCTAGTCTTGTGCAATACAATTTACAAACCTCCAGAATTCATTTACTGGGATCAGGGTTAGTAGGAATGCAGACTGAATCCACACTGCTATAAAACCACACCGGGCCCACCAAAGTGGGGTCTGTTTGGTCTTGTAACAGCGGGTGAGAACACCCCTTTAAGGCTTGGTCTAAAACAGGCCTACACAACATACGACATAAGGCATTCCTACAAAGAAGGAAGACTGAAGTACAAATAACAGTAAAAACTTTTGTTTTTTTGAAAAAACGCAAAAAAGCCCCTAACATTTTGACCCACTCGTGCGTATTTCAAGCTTGGGTCAGAATGTTGCTTTTTTTGTAGTAATTTTTAATAAACATGTAAGTTTTATTGCTCATTTTAAAGGGAATGTGTCATCAAAAACGACTTATTGTTTAACTTACATTTTTTGTTTAACACATTTTTTTTAAGAATTTTTGGTTACATTTTTTTAAAATTTTCCATATCAATTTCAATACTTTTTAATAATTTTTTAAGGGGTTTTGCCACCATTAAAGTTGATGTGGGGGAAACCCCCAAAATGGGTATTTAAAAACACTTTTCTAAATATATGTGATTAAAAAAGTGAAAATCTGAAGGGTACAGATTTTTAACCCCCCTTGGTTACCCAAAGCTTCCCTAGTCAAGAACCGGGAAAAAGCCGTGCTTGCGTGAATCACTTTTTATCTGATGATAGGCAGAATGAATGGTCTTTTAAGGCAGCGGGTAGCAATATGTTTTCTTTTGTATACAGAATAACTATCTGTAGTGTTATTAGATCCCTGCTTTATCTGATGAAGAATCTTTCAATCTGCTGTTTAGAATAGTTGTTATCTTTTGTATACAGAATTCACGAGTTATAGTTTGATTATTTGAGTGACATGTCACAGGATCCCCTTATGCAGGCTCTGTTCTCTGGCTGTGTGTGTCTGTGTGCGTTTCTGTCAGCTCGTGATTTGTTTACATTACATAAGCTGCTTAGCAGATAAGGTTTCTCCTGTGTCTTGCTGTATTGAATCCACTGTTGTACTTTTTATTAGTTCACTTAAGTTTTGAGACGCCCCTTTGGATTCCTCACTCCCCCCTCTCCTCTCCCTCTCTCCACTGCAGCTTCATGACTCAGCGTGATTTGTTGACATCTTGCTCTCATACTGAACGGAGGTCAGTACTTGGTCTGGTGGCAAATCCCCTTTAAGTCCTGCAGTTTTCACTTTGGCCACTAAGCCTAATAATAGTCTGACACTTCCTGTTCTGTACAGAAAGATTCTTAGTTGTCTGCTCATTATCAGCACATAGAGGAGACACCAGTATGAATACATAACACAGGATCCACTAGTCACAAGTGGAGATAGTCACAGTTCACCCTTTGACCTCCCTGTGTACTGGTTTCTTTCCAGATCACAGAGCATGACTAGAAAACTCTCCTCTAGAAGTGAATGGGACTGAGTCAGTCTTAAGTCTCCTATGTGCATGAAGCTATTGTAAAGCATCTCTCTGACTACTGTTTAAGCAGTGCAAACAAGGCCTGGTGGCCAAAGTGAAAATTGCAAGACTTAAGAATTATTAAAAAATATTGAAAGTTATCTGAAAAATGTAAAAACATAAAAAAATCCTAACAAATGTGTTTAAAATAAAAAGGGGACTTAAACAATGACCCATTTTTTGATGACACATTCCCTTTAATGCTTTTTTGTTGTATTCATTAAGGCATGGGGTTGCTGTAGTGCTCACAATGCATCTGACTATGCCCTTCAAGAGGATTTTTGTTTTTGAGAGCAGTTGAAATATCTTTTTCGCTTTTTACACCAAAGGATATCTGGCAACTTGCATTGGAATGGAAAGTAGGGGAGGTTTCTTAAACCCCGTCCCAAAATGGGTGGTAACTAGTGTTGATCGAACTGTTCTAGAAAAATTAAGTTGTAGTAGAACTTCTTGAATTTTTAGAACTCGAACCGAACATTTTACTGTTCGTTCGAGTACAGTTCTAGATCGACATGCCATTTTCAGTTTCGTTTTCAGCGGTTTTCTGCACTTTTGGCGGCCATCTACTCACCTTTCTGCACTTTTTGTGGCCATCCAATCAGTGGAGAGCACAGAGAAGTGTCAAAAACGTCATTGCTGAGGTGTAGGGCTCCCATTGGCTGCTAAAATCACATATATTGCCTTGTGAGCGCCATTTTCAGCTCACTCTCTGTAATTATACAGACTGCTCTTAGTTAGCTAGATAACATTTCCCTCTCCATAGACATTAATAGTAAGGGAGTTTGGTATTTCTGGCTACATCTTTCCCACACCCAGAAGCTGTTACTTGGTGACATTTGCAGGCTCACATAACGCCTAACTCTCATGTACATGGATATGTATTGTACAGAGTACTTGGATTTGCTAAATCATATCCAAAAGTTCAGTTTTTGCAGTTTTGGGGGTTCAGTAATTGTATAACACTCCATATCTCCTATGTGTCAGAGGGGCTTTTGGGGCCCCCTCAGGATTCAGGGCCCCATAGCAGCTGCTACTGCTGCACCTCCTATAGCTATGCCCCTGCTTGCAAGCTGTCCTCATCTTTTCAGTTAGCCATTGAAAGGAATTAAGTATTTTAGCCTCTCAATTTTTTTGTGTCATTCTTAGAGCCAAATTTTCTTCACTAAGTTGTTCCACATATCCAGTTTACTGTTATGGATGGTAATTCTAGCTTCTCCTCACCTGTATAGGTATAAAAATTAACCAGAACATCTTCTCCCATAGACTTTTATGGGGTTCGAAGTTGGAATAGAACTTCGAACCGAACTCACAAGAGTTCAAGGTTCTAATTGAACTACAATTTTTTACTGTTCACTCAAAACTAGTGGTAAAATCTGGTTTGAGGGTGTTCTTAGGGTGGTCCCGGATTGTTTTAACCCCAAGTTGTGCAGGTCTGGTCTAGAGGGAAATGTCCATGCAAAAGGTTCTTACTGATGGACAGCAGTGAATGCGAGCTTCACTGCAAAGTAAGAAAAGTTGCAAGACCCTTGTGATTTACAGGAATCCAATACATCAAACACTAGAAACATTTTAAACTTTGCAATAGAAATTGACAGTATCAAGCACTTTCTCTCAGAATGCAGCAACACAAAAATGGGAAATGTTTTTTGTCATTGTGTTCAAAGTGACCTGTACAAAAAATAATGGCAAAAAAAGCAGAAAAAACAATTGCTGAATAATACAATAAACAATAGTAAACGCTTATAAATTGTATGAACCCAACAATGGTAACAATGAAAAAAATGTCTTGTCCTCAAAAACAAGCACTCACTTAGCAGAAAAATCCGAAAGTAAGGGCGCATACCTACCGCACAGGACATATACCAGTAGGTTTATCTGACCGGTATTTGTCCGTTTTTTGTGCTGTGCACATGGCCACAGGGGGACGGCATTTCTCTGCGATGTACTATGTTCTACGGGCTTGCACGGGTTTTCCATAGCGACCCGTGTAAAAGTTTGCGGTCGGTTTTTCAGACGGTTTGCAAGAACTCAAACCGTCTAAAAATCCGACCGCAAATCGGTGCCGTGGGGGCATGGCATTAAAGCTCTTAGAATGTGACTATGAGAATAAAAAATATATAATCCTGGTTCTTAAGGTCCAAAATGTTTTGGTCCTTAAGGGATGAATGTGCCTTTCCATTCTGTAGACCTTTACAAGTTAGGAGGAACTATAGCAGGATGTAGCAGAACTGTGTAAGTAGTCATGTCTGGTAAACTTGTCTCAACTAATCTTATGTAAAAAGTTCAATGTGGTACTGAGAGCAGACTGCACGGGTCAAACATGTGGCCATTATAAGTTTAAGGAGAGGTGTTGCTTCAGGCAGTACAGTTGTTTGGGTCAACCTTTGCTGGTCCACTTGAGCTCTAATAAGCCACTAGAGCTTAGATGATTTCCTCTCTACAGGCTTGGTGACAGAATCACCAGCTTTCTGTGGAATTACTTGTGACACTTGTCCCATAGTGACAGAAATGCCTAGTGAGTTGTTCTTCAGGATCTGCAAACTGCTCAAGGCAGTGTAACCAGGAGCATGAACTAGAGGTAATTGGCTATATAAGATGATTGTGCAAAATTCTTACCCTTCCTATTACAGAACAGTCAAGTCAAGAACCTGAAGGATGGCTCACCTAGAAGAGCTGGCATATATTAAGAGAGTTCAGTTCAGGAAATGATGAAGGTATGTGTTCAATATATAGACTTTTATATTTGTAAAGAAGGCTTTACATCACAAGAGTGTAGACTTGTCAGATCGACATTTCAGTGTATAGGAAGTTTACAGTATATTTTTTATTACTGGAAATTGTACTGTCCAAACCTCCCAACTGTTAGCAGGCAGTAAGGGTATGTTCACACGGCGTGCTTTACTGCGTGTAACATACGCTTTTCAATACGTGTTTGGATCTGTCTGTCGGACCCCAAATGGACCCAAACACGTATTGAATAAATAGCGGGGATTTTTACATTGCTAATTTTGAAACAGCATCGGTTTTTCACAAGTGACGTGAGATGTTCATGGTCTTTCAGACCCGTAAAAAATTTTGCTGAAATTCTTGGCCCAAAAGCGCGCGGGAGCCTTTTTTAAACATAGGGGGAAATCCTGCTGCATCCAAACGTTAAAAAAAACGCAGTGCATTTTGGATAATGTTGGTCTTTATTAGTCTGAGTGCTGCAGCCTTTTGGACCCGTTTTTTGAATCCAAAGGAACCAAAATCGGAACCAAAAACGCGTTGAAATTTCCTGGGCATGCCCCCTGAAAAGGGGTTTTTGGGCCCGGGTTTTTTTCAGCCGGTTTGCGTTTTTCAGACCCCTGAAAAATGGCCAAAAAGAGACAATTGTGCTTATGGAAAAAACGTGCAGCAGTCCCCACTGCAAAAGGGGTTTTCCGCCGGTGGGCCGGGCCAAAAATTGAGCAAGCACCTTTTTCCCTCCGGTTTTCGGAGGAATCTTTGTTTTTCAATGGGGGGGGGAGGGCTCTTCTTTCCCCTCATCCGGAGAAAGCTGTGTCCCCCCCCCCCCCCGTGTGGGGAAATGGGCGCAAAACGGGAAAAAACCCGTGGCAAAGGGCCGGGATTTTTTCCTTGCCGTGGGGGGTCACCGAGATATGATTTTATTTTGTTCAGCAACCCCTTTTTAACCCCGCCCCTCCCCCCCAAGCACCTAATCACACTCAATCTCCTCGCATCCACCCGCAAAATAAGGAGGTTCCACGGTTTTTGCCGGGTAATTGTGGGGGGCGTTTTCGCCCGCATTTAGCCGCTGCCATGGCGGGGAGGGGTGGGGGGGGGGCGCTCCCCGGCCCCAAAAAGACATCCTTTTCCCGGAGTTTTCCCCCGGGGAAAGTGCATGTCACTTTTTTCCCCGCTCCCGTATTCCCCAGGGGGGAGGGGGGGAAAATCCATAGTTCTTATGAGAATGGGATTACGTAAGTGGGACGGATTTCGCCTTTTTTGGGAGGCAAAGGCGCCAATCGGGTGAATTCGTCCCCCAATCGCTGTGTGAAAAAGTCCCAAAAGTGGTGTTCCAAGGCTCTAGAAGGCTTCCCGGTCTTTTTTTGCCCCCCACCCAAGATCTATTTGGCGCATTTTCTTTTGGTTTTGGGGTAATGGGTTTGCACTTAGCTACCGGCCGGGATTCAAGTCATTTCTTTTTTTTCTCAATTCCAAATTTGAAATCTACGGCGGAAAAAAATCAGTTTTTGCGTTTTACATGTGAAATAGGCAAGTTCCCCTTCTATAATAGTGGGATAAAAATCTTCTATTGATTTCATATTAAAAATTTCCCAAAGCAGGGCCCAAAAAAAAAAGGAAAAATAAAAGTCCTGTGATTTTCCCTAAATGTTAGGGTATAACATTTTGGCTTTGGGGTTAGGGTTCCCTTTCCCCGGCTTATTTGGGCGTGATTTCGTTAAGAGGCGTTTTTGCGCTCCAATTCGCTGAAATCATCCCCCGGAATTTTCGGTTCCCCAAATTCCATAGAGAACTATGGTTCCCTCCTCTCCCCGCTCGGGAAAACGCCGGGGGGGAGGGAAGTGACATCACATTTTTTACGCGGTCGGCCTGAAAAAGAATGTGTATGGGGAGGCGGGGCCCCCCACCCCCTGCCCGGCTGCCGCGTAAATTTCGGGGAAATCGCCCCGAATTTTTGCCGGCAATAACCGTGTGAAGAGGCCTTTTTGGACAGTTCTGAGGCAAAAGCTTTAGGGCAGACGTAGGATTTCTGTGCTTATTTCAGCCCCTTTTTGGGTTGTGCTTGCCCCTAAAAAAACATGATGTGCCATGAAATTTAAAATTTTGTAAAAAAAATTGGTTTGCATGCCTCCGGTTATAAAATTTGTGAAGGCGATAAAAGGGATAATCCCCAACCCAACTTAAAGGCCCCCTTTCCTGTAGGGACTCGTAGGAGACGGGCTCAATTTTTTAAATTTTGGATCCAAGGGGAAATAATGTAAAAATGGTTAGAGGATGTTTTGTACATTAACAAGAAACTTGGCTGCTTCCTGGTTAATGGAAATTCTCTGGCTAAGAGTTTAAGCAGGGACCCCAGGGGTTTTGTCCTTTTTGAAAAAAAGTATTTTTTAATGCATTTATTAATAACTTAGAAGTAAGAACTGAAAGTAGTTTCTTGTGTTGGCATTCCACAATGTTATGTAAAGCTGAGGGTTCACTCTCTGTTCTGTAGGATTTCAGCTGCTATTTTTGAAAGTGAGTTCAACCAGGGAACACTGTAGTTGGTTTGTGATCCCTTTCCACAGGGCACAAGGCTTTTGAATATTGTTTTCAGCCAGAATAAAAATTATTGAAAAAAGAATTACAGAGGGGTATTTAAAAATGTCTGTCCTCCAATAGTAGCTGGGGTTAACCACTGTAATACTTCATTGGAGAGTCTTTCGGTGTATAAAATTCAGGGGGTTTTATTTGCCAAGCCTTTGGGTTTTTTTGTTTTGGTTGTTGTTGAGTGATAGACCCGAGTCTTGGGGTTGCTTCCCATGTCTTTTCAAAGGGCAAGGGAAAGGGAAGCCCTAAAAAAAGGCAAGTTTTTAGTAATTGGCGATCATTCATTTTTGGGCTCTCCCCGTCATTGGAAGTGCATTGTTCAAAAAACAAATGACCGCTCTCTGATTCCCGTCTTCTTTCCCTACTGAACAAATGGGTAGAGAAGTGGGGGGAATGTATCAACACATAAAATTAATTTTTAAATTTAAAAAACAGGATTTGGCAGCCACCAAAAGGGTTGGGCGTGAATTAAAAAATGCGGGGACAGTTTAGTCATTTAATGGTAGTGTACCATGCTATTCCTTCTTTTCTTGCAGATTTTCTGTTGTTTCTCGCCCAAAGTTTTGATATATAGTATATTTTGTTTTATATATTTTAAAAAACATTTTAACATTGCATGGCAATTGGGGGGAAAAGAAGAATCTGAAAACAAATCCATGTGCATTCAACCCCTTTAACCACTTGTGGACCACAAAGTAACTATAAATGTCTTGCTGGTCGGCAGGCCACTCTGCAGATACGGTTGTAAATGCCTTTGGCAAAGTTTTCACTGCAGAAGGGGAGAGCTTGCAGTCAATGATAGCTGGACTCTTCAGAGAGTAGGCAGGGGTGGTCATTTACCATCCCTGCCTTCCTGGTATCTGTATAAACAGTGTTTAATCAGCATCATTTCGCAGCTTAGCAGGCATCAGTGAAGTTCCTACTTCTGTTGCCATCAATCATGTGACCTCTAGTGCCAGGTAACTGCAGGAGCTACTGGTCTTTTAGAAGAAACTTACCCATGAATGTTTGGGCTGTTTTCCCCTGGTAACGGGATTATATGTCAGCCCCAGTTACAGGGGAAATCAATTTAAAATAATTGTAAATATGCCACTTAAGGGGGAGCAATGTGTAAAATAAAATAGCATAAAATAAAGTGCCGTTCACAAAACGAAAAAGCAAAAAAATTTATTTGCATAAAACGCTAAATTTATTTCCCATTTTAGCATCGGGCAAAAAAGTGCCAGAAAAAAAAGCAAAAATTTTAAGCCCTAAGTAGCCCTGTAGTGAAATTTCTTCTTAGTTTTTTCTTTTACAGCCATGGGTTTGAAAAATGACAGGACTAAAAATATTTTTAAAAATAAAGCATTCCTTATCACAAAAAAAACTTATGTACTGTAAAAATTTGGGGGAAAATAAGTATTGATCACAGGGGATTTTACAGTTGTTCCCCCTAAAAAGAATAGAGGATCGTATTTTTTTGTAGGTACACGCCTGTGAGAGACGAATCTAAAAAAAAAATCAAAAATCACCCTTTTATGATTTTTAATAATTTAATTTGCTTTTATTGATGAAATAAGTATTTTATACATAAAAAATAGAGTTAAAGGGTTGTCTCTTTTCAAGCTTTAGCCCGCTTTAAAGGCAAAGGGGAAAAGGAATTTTTGAATTAGGGGGTGTTTTCTTGTTCCTCTTTCCCCCCTTTTCCCCCCCTCCTTAGCAAAAGAAGCTTCCTCTCGCTTTATACAGCAGGGGGGGGGGGACGGGGGGGTTTTGGCCAGGGTTAACCCGTGTGTGTGCCTAGGTTGCTGCAGGCTCTTGTGCTAGATCAGTGCCTGTCAGCCCACAGACAGCAGAAGGGGTAAATCTATGAGTGTGGAGAGGTTGTAAGGTGTTGAATAGCAAGCAGGGGGGTTTAAGTTTTCCTATACCCCTCTTACATACAATCCCAATCCCCAGAAAAAAAAAAATCTGTCAAACAGAAAGGGGAGTGTGAAGTGATTTACTTATGGGATGTGTCACTAATCGCAGAGCGGGAGTGATATAAACCCCCTTACATCCCCCCTGATTGTTCTATTAGTATTTTCAGAGTCCAAAGAAATCTGATTTAGTAACACACGGGGCCCACGGTAAATCTATGATCCCCCTCCCCTCTGTTCCTCATCTGTGTAGAGAGCAGGGGGAAGCAGGCACACAAGACCAGAACCCGACCCCCTCCCCCTCCCCCCACACGAATCACTGTGAGGGGGCTCTGTGCCCCAACTGTATTCTAGGTGAAGTCATCGCCCTGACAGCCGTGAGAAAAAAGATAACGGGTGCTGCTTTGGTTTTTAGGATGAGCATACTACTAACGGGGAAATAAAAATCAGTAGGAATTTGTAATGAACAATTTTGCAAAAGTGTTGTTTTTTTTAAAAGACTTTTAATTAAAACCCCAATATTGTAGGGAATAACCCCTTTAATTTGAAATTTACTTTGTTTGAATTAAGAGGTCAGACTTTCCTGTAGTTTACAGCTCCTAAAAGATTTTTAGGGGTTAATTTGGAGACTGGCTAACCACTCCAGGCCCTTGAAATGCTTTTTAGGAGCCGCTTTTGTTGCCGGGCTGTGTGTTTCGGTTCATTGTCTGTGGGGGAAACCACCCCGACCCAGTACAACTTTTATGAGGGAAGGGGGTTTTTGGCCCAAAAATCGGGCCTCGGACCCTTTTCCCTTCCATACGTGAATGTCCTGCCCCCTTGGAGAAAAACACCCCAAAAGTTTTAGTTTCCCCCATGCTTCATATTTGGGATGGTGTTTGAGGTTAAACCCCTTTATTTTTCCTCCAAACACGGCGAGTAAAGTTGAACCAAAAATTTCTATTTTGGTCTCACTTGACCACATGACCTTCCCCAATGCCCTCGGATCATCCAGAGGTTTTTGGCGAATTAAAAACGGGCGGACAGTGTGGTGTGCCTGAAAATTTTTTAAATCAGACGGATGTATTTTAAAAACTGAAATTTTTTGAGATGTGGCCCCGCTCTTTTCGGTCATTAACCAGACCCTCCATGTAGTTTGGGCTGATTCCTGACCTTTTCGAGTCTTCCCTACCCCCCGAGGTGAGATTTCATGGAGCCCCAGAGGAAAGAAAAACGACAGACATCTTTGTTTCTTCCATTTTTAATAATTGCCCCCAACTGTTGTTCCTTTCCCCAAGCTACTTGCCTTTTTGTCCGTCCCCATCCAGCCTTGTGCGGGTCAAAAAATTTGTCCCGGTGAATTTACGTCTTTGGTCTTGGCCTGGTGGGCGTTGGAGTGGTTGATTGAAAGTGTGGACAGGTGTCTTTTATCAGGTGACAAGTTCAGACAGGTGCAATTAGTATAGGTAAGAGTAGAGGGGGGTTTTTTTAAAAAACCAGGTCTGTGAGAGCCAGAATTCTTTTGGTTGGTGGTGATGAAATAATTATTTCATAATAAAATGCAATTAATTTTTTAAAAATATACAAAGTGTTTTTTTGGATTTTTTTTTAGATTGTCTTCACAGTTGAATTGACCTAAATTAAAAAATTTCGACCTTCATTCTTTGTAGGTGTGAAAACTTGCAAAATCGCACAGGCACTGGAAAACCTACAGAGCACTAAAGTCTTATTGACTAACATTATGAGTAAGCAAAGATTCTTAGAATTTCTGAGGTAGGAATATTGGGATGGATTCATCAATAAAATCTCTTGTACAAGTTGGAGCTTTTTTCTTTACCTTTTTTATTTTTTTCTAAATACTTTTTTGAAGGGTCTTTTTGTAAACTTCAGAGGAGTTTAAGCACGTGGCTTTCTTTGGAAGTCTCATAGAAGAAAACAGAAAGCCGCACAGCACGGGACCCCCCCCCCCCCCATTTATGGGAGAGATACGGGTGGGTAAAAGGGAAAAATGGTTCTCAAGACAGGTGCAAGTCTCAGAGAACTATATGCCATAAATATCTGTGATGGAGATACCCCCTTTGAATCCTGACAATAAATGTGCACCAATGTATTTATTTTTCTCCAAACACCGGGAAGTGATGTGTTGTTGTGTGAATTATCTATGCGTAAAATGTTCCTATACTGCCTTATCTAGACCATTAGTCATACAATACATTTTTAATGTATTATTACACACTCCAGTAATAATGAGATGAATCTGCCGTTCTGTACTAGTCTAACTAGCAAAGCTGAAAACTTAGCTGCAGAAAAGCCCACCCACAGTGAGTGCCCCAGTGACTGACGTAAAAACTTTTATATGTTAAGATGTTATATTTAAAGTCTGATAAAAACCTGTGTGACACCTCACCGTCCTGGGGGTACGTAGCTCTCAGATCGCCGTTCTTGGTAGAAGGTATTGGCACGCTGACACCAGGCTTCTGTTTTAAACTGGCCTCAGCTTTTATTCAGGAATAGAATACAAAACAAAACCATAAACATAAATCCTCAGCCGTCTGGTCACTAACTATTTCCTTAGAGACCCTCTCTACCGTGGTCTGATCTAACATCCAGCAGCACCAAAACATGTACACAGTCCAGTACAGGCTTCCCTCAAGCCTCTGGGGCCAGAGCCTCTCTCCAGCTCGTCTGCTGCGCCACTGCTAGGAAGCAGACCATGCCCCCCGATCACCTGGAGTAGAAGGCCTCTTATAGCCATCCAGGGACTGGCCCAAAACTTGGCCTGGAACGTGGGGACGGCCTCCCACCCAACGCAATGACTGTCTTGGGAAAGGCAATCCATCACTAGCCGCATAGCATCCATACTAACTACATGTGTCAGTAACCATAGGTTACTGACGCTAAGTGGTTGCCATCCCACACCGAAACCAGGTTGTTGGTGGCACGTCTGCAGCAGGTCTCCTGCTGTACGCCACCTAGTGGCAGAACCCTGCGACTGCCTGAGGTCGCTCTGCCACACCTGGTTTTAACATCATTTTCTAATGAGACAATTTCTTTAACCTCACCCCTATAAACAACACCCATATTTTTGCACACATCATGATTCCTCTGCTAAAATTGCAAAAGCCCTTTGTATCCTTAATGTGGCTTTTCAGCATTGCAGTGAGCTACGAGTTGACCATCTCAGAGACTGGAGGGTGGCGCTTGCGGGCGTCCTTCTCATTCACTTTTATAGGAGTTCAGAATATAGCCGACTACACTCACTCAGCTATTTCGGAACTCTTGTAGAAATAAATGCAGAGGACGACCACAAGCACCACCCTTATTTATCTGCAGCGCTAAAAATTACAAATGGGAAAACATCTCTAAAATTGTTCCGGGAAGTATACTTTGCTGCAGTTCAGTCTCTAGATACATGTGGCATTGTGAGATTTTACTGTGCTTGGCAACAAGCCATGAGGAGCACCAGATAAAACTTCATGTCATATTGTGTCCCAGTTTTATGCTTCAAAGTCTGTGTCCTTTTAAGTTATCAGATTCTTTTTGTTGTTTGTTGCCACCAAAGCCTGTCATTAACCAATGCAAAAAACAAGTTAATAAAAGTCTGCTTAAAAGAGGAAAACAAAGTTTGGGTTTTACACTCCGACTAAAAAGACGTGTTTGCAATTTTAATATTACTCACAAGAAAGTACTGGAAAAACATAGGCTTTTAGTGGAAATAAATTTGCTGATAGGCTACACTTATATCAGTATGAATTCCTCTGCCCAAAATTTATGCCACTTCAGTTTGGGCCTCTTTTTTTTCTTTGTTTTATATTTTTTTTCTAGCGGACTCCTAGCACATCTATGCCCACCTCTCAAATTATTCACCTCCTGGAAGTATCAACCACCTCACCTGGAGTAACACGGGTAGGGGTCCACATTATACTAATTGGAATATCCCAGAAGTCCAACTCCACAACTTTCAGACATTTATGGTTTATGCTATAGAAAATGAAACCATTTTGGGGTATTTCGCAAATTTGGGGGGGTGTAATTACCCCCCCGCATTTACCCGGGACTTGGGGACTCGCCCACCCCGGGGGGGGGGGGGGGCTGGACCTGCCGGCACAAATAATTTTCATTACTAGCGCCGCTAGTAATTGACATGTCATTTATCTGTCCCCGCGGCGTATTGTGCGCGAAGAGGGGAGGCGTAATCCATATTTTTATGGAACGTGGATTCCCTAATGACTGGGACTATTCGCCCCGTTTTACGAGTTCCCCGCGAAATAGGGGGCCAAAATATTTTCCCAAATTTTAAAGTGTTGAACATAGCCAAAAGGGGAAAATCGAAACCATTTTTTTTCTAATTAAAACAAATACTGCAATTTTTTACCCATTTTTATTTACTGATTGTAGATTTTTTATAATTTCTTGTTTTTGTTTATGACTATGAGTGCAGCCTTTTTTACCCCAGGCCTTAACACACTTAGTGACACCCCTTTGTGGGCATAGGGCCTAAAAACAGGGGCAATCCCTTGACTTCTATAGGAAGTTTTTCAGGATGCCCTTAGACCTGAAAAGTGGCAGGGAGGTGGAGAGGGGGGGTTGACCATCCCATTGTGACTTGGATACTGTGTAATCTATACACATTTCACTTTTCAGTGTAATTTTTTTCTTAAAGAAAAAGGAACTGCTGAAATTTTTCTCTCAGAACAGGGAAATTAAGAGTATTTTTTAGGCCTAGTGGCCAAAGGGAGACGCAAAACTTAAAATTTAAAAAAAAATAAAAATATATTGATAGTTATATGGAAAATTTAAGAAAAAAACATAACCTAACATATAGTATTTTTAAAAACGTGTTTAACATAAAAACATGCGTTTAAAGATAGGTCATTTTCTTTTGACCAAAAAACCCTGAATCCTGCAGTGCTCCAATGTCTTGGATATGGGGGGAAATGAGTTTCCTTTTTGCGGGTCTCAGGGTTCTTGCACCCATTTACCTTTATTACATGATATCCTCCAAAAGAGTCATAAATACATACAGCCAGTAAAACCCCATTATTTTTTCATCCTGTGAAAATGCATTTTATTTCGTAAACCAATGAATTCTGACAACACAAAAACTAATTTTTTTCTGCAGGGCCCGTTTAACCCCGGGAAAGGGGCAAATACCGGGCGGTTTATTGTCGTGTTCCCCCCCACAGCCCGGGGGGAGCCCGGGGAAAACCGAAAAGGGAAAAATGTGCACACAAAGTTTTCCCCCGCCAGCGGTTTTAAAAACCGCCGGGGGGAAAACCCAAAGCGGGGACAAATGCACGGGTTTTCCATAAAAGCTTGTTGTGCTCGTTTGTGGACGTTTCTTCAGACGGTCTGCAAAACCGCAAACCGTCTGAAAAACCTGCCGCGAACCCGTGCTGTTGGGACATGGCCCTAAGAAGGCAGAACATTACTTCTTCAGAGTGGAGCTGGGTCACCAGCTGCAGTTACTGTCAGGTAGACATTCCTGTTACAGAGACACGGACTGATACAAATTCTCTTAAAAGGCATAGTGTCAGCAACTCAGAATATCATGTCTGGGTTACCTCCAAATCAGCATAAATGAGGCGACAAATTTAGTAGTGATAAGTTTAAGAAGAAGGATTAGCGTAAGGCAATAAAGAGAAGGATATAGATTATACATTCAGAACAATCCTTTGTGGAAAAGTAATGTCTGATGTCGACAGCTCTTGGTCTGCCCATGCTGCATGCCAGGGATAATTAGTACTGTCAGAATATACCATGGTAAGGTCATTAGGTAAGATTACTAATAGACCCATACACTTTAGATTCCTGTTCGGGGTTTCTGGGGTGTTTTTCTTTTCCTTTTTTTTAACTACCAGCTGGACTGACGATTGTCAACCTGAAGAGGTTCAACCTCTGGGACTCCCACTTGGAGAAGGAAGGTTCCCTGAACTTAAGTGGCAAAGCAGGCTTTTCTGCCATTGTAATCAATGAAGAGGTGGGCATTGAGGGCCACTTTAAATTTGCTGGAAATTAGTAGTTTAAGATATTACAGTTAGGTTCATGACTCATATATTGCCTTAGAGGACTACAAAGGGTCTGTTCTGGAAGAAGCCTCCTAAACTTTAAAAATGTTGAGTCACAGCAAAGTAAAAGTGCACAGTTAAATACTATGCACAACAATTAGTTGATTTACAGGTCAGAAGTACAGAAACTTTGGTAGGTACTGATCAAGTTTTGCATTTACAGGACTTAGGTTTATATAGCCAGAGTAAATTTTCAACACCGCATAATAATCATATTGTGGAGACATACAGTTAAAACCAGAAGTTTACATGTTTGCATGTTTTTCTTACTATCTGACATGAAATCAGAATAAACCTTACCCCGTTTTTGGTTAATTAGGAACCAAAATTATTTATATTTGCCAAATGCCAGAATAATGAGAGAGAATTTGTAAGGTATTTTTATTACTTTCTGTAAAGTCACAAGTTTACATACATTTCATTAGTATTTGGTAGCATTGCCCTTAAAATTTACATACACTAGGATTACTGCGCCTTTAAACAATTTGGGACAGCCCAGATGATGATGATGTCATGTCTTTGGAAGCTTCTAAAAGGTTTATTAGCAACATCTGAGATAATTAGAGACACGCCTGTGGATGTCTTTTAATTTCACACCAGAAACACACTGCTTTTGTGTGTAACATCATGAAAAAGTCTAAAGAAATCATCCAAGATATCAGGAAGAGAATTGTGGACTTGCACAAGTCTGGATCATCCTTGGGTGCAATTTCGAGATACCTGAAGGTGCCAGGTTCAACAATTATACGCAAGTACAAACAAGGTGGGAATGTCCAGGCATCATACCGCTCAGCAAGAAGACGGGTTCTGTATCTCAGAGATTAACATGTTTTGGTCCAACATGTGCATATCAACCCAAGAACAAAAGCAAAAGAACTTTTGAAGATGCTGGGGGAAGCTGGTAGATTGTGCATTATCCACAGTGAAACGAATACTGTATCAACATGAGCTGAAAGTCCACTCTGTCAGGAAGAAGCCATTACTTTAAACGAAACATATAAAAGCCAGCTTAATGTTTGCAAATGTATACAGGAAAAAAAGACCTACATTTTGGGGACATGTCCGTAGTCTTTTAAACTAAAATTGACTGTTTGGCCAAAATGACCAATGCTACGTTGGGGAAAAAGGGAGAAGCTTGGAAGCCCAAGAACACCATCCCAACTGTGAAACATGGAGGTGGCAGTATCATGTTGTGGAGTTGTTTTGCTGCAGGAGGGACTGGTGCACTTCACAAAATAGATGGTATCATGAGGAAAGAAGATTAAGTAGCAATACTGAAGCAGCATCTCAATACATCAGCCAGGAAGTTAAAGCTTGGGCGGAAATGGGTCTGGAAAAGGACAATGACCCAAAGCCTACTGCCAAACAGGTTACAAAGTGGCTTAATGATAACCAAGTCAATGTTTTTGGAGTTGCCATCACAAAGCCCTGATCTCAGTCTTAGTGAAAATGTATGGACAAAGCTGAAAAGGCAGGTGCGAGCAAGGCGACCTACAAATATGGCTGTGTTACACCAAAAAAATTCCTACCAACTATTGTGAAAAGCTTGTGAAAGGATATCCAAAATGTTTGACCCAAGTCATACAGTTTAATGAATGCTACCAAATACTAATGAAATGTATGTAAACTTTGCAGAAAGTACTAAAAATGCCTTAAAAATTCTCTCTCTCATTGTTCTGTCATTTGGCAAATATAAATAATTTTGGTTCCTAACTGACCTAAAACAGGTATGGTTTATTCTGATTTCATGTTAGATAGTGAGAAAAACCTGCATATGTGTCTTTTTATATACTGTATGTAAACTTCTGGTTTCAACTGTATGTACAATTGGTACAACGAGATATAGACATGTTGAGACATTCTGGAATTACAGGACGTTACACTAACAATCTAACAGCTATAGAACAGAATATACTGAGGGAGTTGGCAGAGGATAGGGAAATTACTTTTAGATCAGCTGACAAAAGAGGTGCTTTGGTGGTTTTGGATACCACCCAGTATGTTAATGAAGCTTTGACATAATTATCTGATACATTCGTTTATGAAAAATTACCTAATAATCCTACTCAAGAGGTTTAAAGTGGAGTCATTCTGTTTGATAGGTGAGACCCTAGATGGACAGTTAATTGATAAACAACTGGGTTCATTTTTGAAGACTGATTTTCCTGTGGTCCCTATACTATATACTTTGCTTAAAATTCACAAGAATTTATTGAATCCTCCAGGGAAACCTATAGTGTCAGGAACGGGCTCCCTCTTTAATAATGTGGTAATTTGCGATCAAGTATTGCGTGAATATGCAATTAACACATTGTCCTACATTAAGGGTACATCTGATTTCCTATTGAGAATAGCAGACTTATCGGTCTCTACTGAAGTGACTTTGGTATCTTTTGATTTAGTTTCTCTCTACACCTCTATCTCTCACTCTTGAGGGATAGATGCTGTAAAGAGAAAACTAGCCATCTCGGACATGTCGCAGTGGGGTGTACGGCTTATCCTGGCACTGCTGGTGTATATAATACATAATTATCTTTTGTTTGGGGATGGGTACTACAGACAGCGCTGAGGGACCACCGTGGGGTCCAATGTGGCCCCCACTTATGCTAACATTTATATGGTGGCCCCTCGGAGGAGGAGTCCGTATACCCTTCTGCTTGGTTTACACATGTCCATAGCTGGCTTAGATACATTGATAAAAAAATGTTCATCTAGGACAATTATTTGGAAACCTTACATCAATTCCATTCTTTTTTGAATGGGTAGGATCCGGATAATCAATTTACACTGGTATGGTCTAACAGAGAAATTCATTTTTTGGATACTCTTGTGATTAAACGTGAGGAACAATTGGTGACAGACATTTTTGTCAAGCCCATGGACAGAAATAATGTTCTACTATACCAGAGTAATCACCCCAAAAATATGATAAACTGGCTACCATGGAGCCAAATACTGAGAGTACCTAGGATAGTAAATATGATGAGATTGTTGGTGAACGAGTAGATCAGATGTGTAACAAGTTAATCACTTGACCCTTATTCAGAATCATAAAGCAGCAGTGAAACATATAGATAGGGAAACTTTATTCCACAAGGACAGCAAAACTTATGAGAATTCTGAGAGGATACCTTTTGTATCCATTTATGGCCCACAGAGTGGCAGGATAGCCAATGTTTTGAGAAATAATTGGTCTATCCTGTAGCAGAGATGTCCTGACATTGAAGAATTCGCAAATCCTGCTTTGATGTCCTACACACGAGCACGGAATATGTTGTTTAAACCTGATATTGGCTCTTTTAAAAAAAAAAAATCATCACAATTTGTTCTTAAAACATCTAAAATGGACAATTTCCTATGTGTTAATTGTTCAAGCTGTAATAGTATGATAAAAGGTGATACATTTGTACACCCTAAATCTGGTGAAAGATATTGGATTAAACATTGTTACATGTGTACCTCCAAATATGTTGTGCATATGTTGATCTGCCCTTGTGGATTATTGTACACTATGGATAGGAAAATACGGATCATTAAACATAAAAGTACCATCAGACAGAATTTACTTGAATTACTAGTACCCCAACATTTCAACGATAAAACACACCTTATTTTGGGGTTAATGACTCCCTGCGCTGCATCGGTCACTCTGAAGAGAGATTTGGTTGACCTCTGTACATTGTCAAACGGCTTTCTTGTATTTACCCTTAGGCAATACAAATTGTGTATTTTGTGATCTAATTATCTGTCACTTTCATATGAAACCTAATAAACACGTTAAAAAAAAAACAAAAAAAAAACCACACTTTACATCACAGCTATATTTTATGGTGATAGATGGTGTTCCACCTTGCTTCAACTGAAATGGATCTATACTTTAAATACATTGGAACCAATTGGATTAAACCGAGAGTACAAAATCCCGTAGTTTTCCAATTGGCCTCTCTTCCATATAGGTTATGTGTTTTTAACAGTCTAATTTTTTGAATATTGATTTTTTGTCTATTTATTTTCAGATCAATCAGCGATAAATTCTAAAATGTGAAGATGGATCAGGATTCTGCTTGAAATCTGTTATGTAATGTATTTTTTTGTATTTTTTTTTAATATATAAGGTATTTTTTTGTTATACTTAATAATTTTTTTTAATTTGTTTATTTTTGCTGTACGGATTGGCATTTCTTAGTATAGCTTATGGTGTCCATTAGCAATTAAAAAGACCCTAGTAAAATCTTTGATTTGAATAGATTTAGTGAATCCCTTACAAGATACCTGATTATACCTGTGTGTATATATACACTCTTCTACAGATGAGGTTGAGTGTATTGCTATGCATAAGTTTAATATGTAGTTTCCAGATTGGGGCTTTTCATTTAAATATGGTCGAGCTTTCAAGATCTATAGTAGTGTAAGGTATGAGGAGATTGTAATCCGAGTGACTTGGAAGTTTCTAGGCTACTAGAGACGCATTTCTTTCATTGGTGAAGGCACTTTAGTTTGGACACATACGCAGATGAATTTTTGAGTTGCATACTTGAGACTCTATAGCGAGTGCAGGCGCAGTTATGTTTTTGGGACGCCGATGCATGCTCAGTAATACAGGTTACAACAGAGCTCCCATCCATTTGGTTATAAGTTGTTTTTTTGTAAGTAAGAAGTTTGTTTGTGAATTGAAACATCTTGTATATGTAACATGCACTTCTGTATGATTGCTATTTTCATTGATCACTGTTGATGTGTACCTTGATTTTAATGTGTATATATTTATTGGTGGGCGTGTCAATGCTGTAGTGGGATTGGCTCTCAACTAATTAGCACTGCTATATTAGATAGGTTAGACACATTGGTATGATATGCTTGACAAAGACCTATTTTTGGGTTGAAACGTTGCATGTATTTTGTTGGTGTTTTGGAGGAATAAAATGTATACTTTTTTTTACTATTTTCTTTTTAAACCCCCTGGATGCTGTCTTCTTAAATCTCTTTTTAAGGTCTCTTCATCAGGCATTCTATAACCTAAGCAGTCTGGAAAGCCTGTCTCGGTTGGCCATTGAAAGGTATGATAATTGCAAAACTATTTTGTGTCTCTTATAAAGAGTAAAATGACTCTTGGCTGGCTAACATAGCCCAAAACATTTTCCCATTTATCAGGTACTGGTCAAGAATGAAATTCTCTCTCTCGCTCTTTATGGTTCGATAAGTTCATCTGATTTGGAACCCAACATGTAATTTGGCAGATTGGACACTGATGGTTTTGTAAGTAATGCAGCATTTAATAATATACTTTAACTATCTTTTTAGTAGTTATATCCTTAATTGTACCAACAAAGTACATTCTTTCAGAGCTATACTATTGAGAGCCATTACAATGACCACGATAGTAAAATGTCTCTCTGCATGTATTACATTAGTAGTGATGTAATGTAAATGACTATGAATTAAATGAATATTCCCATTTTATAAAGTGATGTCATTTTGCTAGGATATGCCATCAGTTTATCTTCGGTGGGGTCAGATCTCTAGGACTCAGAGCTGTTGTAGCGTGTCCCCTTCCCCATTTTTTCTCTGCATAGTGATCTCCTGCCACCTCACTTTGCAGTATGGCAATATTTAAAGGGAACCTGTCACCTAGATTATGCCCCCCTTGTTGAGGGCAGCACAAGCTAGTGTCAGACCTGCTGTTTCCAGCTCTGTGTCCCTTATTCTGGAAGATGCTGTAGTTGTAGAGTATTTAATGCTCAAATCTTATTCATATGCAGGTGTTAGCCCCGCCCACAAAAAACTAGCACCGCCCATCTGGACGTTATTCACATGTTTCTACCTATTCCAAGTAATAGGTTTAGTAGTTGAGGTGGGCGGGGCTAGCCTCAGGCAAGCGGGGCTAACACCTGCACAGAATAAGGGACCCATCGCTGGAAACAGCAGGTCTGACACTACCTTGTGCAAGAGGGGGAAAGATTATGTGACAGGTTCTCTTTAAGTAAATAGAACGCGAGATATAGATGGATGGAAGGAGATAGATGAAAACTAGGACTAATGGACAAACACAGATAGATAGACGGACATATGGGTAGCTGGATACAGAGAAATAGATGTATAAAGGTAGGTGAATGACAGAGAAAAAGAGATGGATAGAGAGATAGCTAAATAAATGAAGATATAATGATATGAATAGAAAGAGTCTGAGACTGACAGATGCATATACACTCACCGGCCACTTTATTAGGTACACCATGCTAGTAACGGGTTGGACCCCCTTTTGCCTTCAGAACTGCCTCAATTCTTCGTGGCATAGATTCAACAAGGTGTTGCAACGATGCTCAATTGGTACCAAGGGGCCCCAAAGAGTGCCAAGAAAATATTCCCCACACCATGACACCACCACCACCACCTGAACCGTTGATACAAGGCAGGATGGATCCATGCTTTCATGTTGTTGATGCCAAATTCTGATCCTACCATCCGAATGTCGCAGCAGAAATCGAGACTCATCAGACCAGGCAACGTTTTTCCAATCGTCTACTGTCCAATTTCGATGAGCTTGGGCAAATTGGAGCCTCAGTTTCCTGTTCTTAGCTGAAAGAGTGGCACCTGGTGTGGTCCTTCTGCTGCTGTAGCCCATCTGCCTCAAAGTTCGCCGTACTGTGCTTCAAGATGCTCTTCTGCCTACCTTGGTTGTAACGGGTGGCTATTTGAGTCACTGTTGCCTTTCTATCAGCTCGAACCATCTGCCCATTCACCTTTGACCTCTGGCATCAACAAGCATTTCCGCCCACAGGACTGCCGCTCACTGGATGTTTTTTTCTTTTTCGGACCATTCTCTGTAAACCCTAGAGATGGTTGTGTGTGAAAATCCCAGGAGATCAGCAGTTTCTGAAATACTCAGACCAGCCCTTCTGGCACCAACAACCATGCCACGTTCAAAGGCACTCAAATCACCTTTCTTCCCCATACTGATGCTCGGTTTGAACTGCAGGAGATTGTCTTGACCATGTCTACATGCCTAAATGCACTGAGTTGCCGCCATGTGATTGGCTGATTAGAAATTAAGTGTTAACAAGCAGTTGGACAGGTGTACCTAATAAAGTGGCCGGTGAGTGTAGATATAGATGCATAATGCAGCTCTGGATGGAGACTGAGATGGATGGTCAATATACAGAGAGATGGAGACAGAGAGCAACATTTGGAGACAGGGATAAGGCAAGGGATAAATGAAGTTGGAGGCCGAAAGATGGGTGGAAAGAGATAGATTATGGAGATATGGATAGGTACAGATATGTAAGAAACAAAGTGATAGAGGCAGAGCAACAGATGACACAGAAAGCTATAAAGACAGAGATAGATGAAGAGAGATAGAATGGATTAATAAATGGATAGATTGAGACATGTAAAAAGATGGTCAATGATGACTAGAGAGATAAAGATGGATGGATAAAGATAAGTGAATGAAGAGAGAGATGAGGACAGAAAAAGACATGGGTGGAGAAATATCTGGAGACAAAGTAATGGATATAGAGGCAGGTGAATAGAGCACAGTGTATGGAGATGAATAGCTATGGCTAGATAGTGAGATGATGGATATGTATGAATAGAGAGAAAGCTACAGATGCCTATAGATAGATGGATAGAGACAGAACTATATAGATGATGGAGATATCAGTGGATTTAGAGCAAGAGATGGATGAAAAAAGGTATAGATGAACAGATAGAGACAGAGAGCTAGGTGGATGGATAGCGGATTAGACAGATGGAGACAGATAGATGGATATAGATGCATATAAATTGAGATGGCTAGAGACAGAGGGACAGATGGCTAGATAGGTGGATGAATGGGGAGAGAAAGAGGGATATATATTTATAAATGGATGGATATGGAAAATAGAGGGATGCATGGTGTATAGAGGGAAAAGATACAGTGAAGGAGATAATTATTTGATCCCTTGCTGATTGTGTAAGTTTGCCCTCTGACAAAGACATGAACAGTCTATAATTTTAAGGGTAGGTTAATTTTAACATTGAGAGATAGAATATCCAAAATAAAATCCAGAAAATCACCTTGTATAAATTTATTTGCATTTTGCAGTGAGAAATAAGAATGTGATCCCCTACCAACCATTAAGAGTTTTGGCTCTTACAGACCAGTTAGACGCTCCTAATCAACTCGTTACCTGCATTAAAGACAGCTGTCTTAAATAGTCACCTTTATAAAAGACTCCTGTCCACAGACTCAATTACAGTAATAAGTCAGACTCTAACCTCTACAACATGAGCAAGACCAAAGAGCTTTCTTAGGATGTCAGGGACAAGATCATAGACCTGCACAAAACTGGAATGGGCTACAAAACCATAAGTAAGACGCTGGGTGAGGAGACAACTGCTGGTGTAACTGAAGAAATACAAAATGACAACATCGATCTGGGGCACCATGCAAAATCTTACGTCGTGGGATATCCTTGATCATGAGGAAAGTGAGAGATCAGCCTAAAACTACATGGGGAACTTGTTAATGATCTTGAGGCAGCTGGGACCACAGTCACCAAGAAAACCACAAGGTGCCCACAAGGTCCCCCTGCTCAAGAAGGCACATGTGCAGGCCAGTCTGAAGTTTGTCAATGAACACCTGGATGATTCTGTAAGAGGTTGAGAGAAGGTGCTGTGGTCAGAGGAGACCAAAATTGAGCTATTTGGCATTAACTCAACTTCCCGTGATTGGAGGAAGAGAAATACTGCCTATAAACCAACTTATACCATCCCCACTGTCAAGCATGGAGGTGGAAACATTGGGCAGCATGTATGAACGGGGCGGTGCCAGAAGGCTGGCATGTTTTCAGCTCGACATCAGGCACATCCCCATTCGCATTAGTGTAATGCCTCCCGTACACACGTATCAGACGCATTACAGAGCCCAAGCGGCACTTTAAAATGGGGGGCGCGTGGGAGGAGGGGACACTAGAACCGTAAGAAGCTATAGATTTATAGCTTCGCTACGGCAATTATAGGCGCATTACTGCTGCAACAGGTAAACCACTATGAAAGTGGTTTACCTGAACCAGAAATGTCGTCTTAGCACTAGAAGGCATCAGATTTATGACCCGAAGTAAGAGCGGGTTCATAAATCGGGCACATTCTATGCTATTATAATGAGCATGAAATTTAGCGTTTAAATGCCCATTATGTTTTGAGGGTGTTTCTCTGCTAAGGGCACAGGACTACTTCTCGGCATCAATAGGAGAATGGATGGAGTCATGTACCATAAAATCCTGAGTGACAACCTCCTTCAGGACAATAAAAATGGGTTGTTGCAGGGTCTTACAGAAATATAAAGACCCAAAACATACAGCCAAGGCAACAAAGGAGTGGCTCAAAAAGAAGCACATTAAGTTCATGGAGTGGCCTAGCCGGTCTCTAGACCTTAATCCCATAGAAAACTTATCGAGGGAGTTGAAGCTTCAAGTTGCCAAGCTACAGCCTCAAAATTTTAATATTTTAGAGATGATCTGCAAAGAGGAGTGGACCAAAATTCCTCCTGAAATTTCGTCATCAACTACAAAAAATATCTGACTGCTGTACTTGCCAACAAGGATTTTGACACCACGTATTAAGTCTTGTTTGCCAGAGGGATCAAATACTTATTTCTCACTGCAAAATGCAAATAAATTTATAAAATTTATACAATGTGATTTACTGGATTTTATTTTTGATATTCTATCTCTCAATGTGAAAATGAACCTACCCTTAAAATTATGGACTGTCCATGTCTTTGCCAGTGGGCAAACTTACAAAATCAGCAAGGGATCAAATAATTATTTCCTTCACTGTGGGCATAGCTAGACAGAAGAGATAGGGATAAATAGATACAGATGGGATGAATGGAGATAGACCGGTAGAGAGATGAATAGAAATATGGATGGATAGATAGATGCATATGTGTATAAGTGGATAGAGATAGATGGAAGCAGAAATACATACAGTGGGGTAAATAAGTATTTAAAACACTGGTGATTTCCCACCTACAAAGAATGGAGAGGTCTGTAATTTTTACCATGGATATACTTCAATTGTAAGAGACAGAATCTAAAAAAATACAGAAAATCACACTGTATGATTTTTAAATAGTTAATTTGCATTTTATTGAAGTAATAAGTATTTGATACAATATAAAAACAGAACTAAAGAGTTGGTACAGAAACCTTTGTTTGCAATTACAGAGGTCAGATCTTTCAGGTTTCGGGACTGCCACTGGTATACATTGAGTTTCAGCTCCCCCCAAAGATTTTTGATTGGGTTCAGGTCTGGAGACTGGCTAGGCCACTACAGGACCATGAAATGCTTCTTATGGATCCACTCCTTAGTTGCTTCTCTGTGTGTTTCTGGTCATTGTCCTGCTGGAAGACCCAGCCATAACCCATCTTCAATGCTGTTACTGAGATTGTTGGCCAAAATCTCTCAATACATGGCCCCATCCATCCTCCCTTCAATATGGTGCAGTCGTTTTGTCCACTTTGCAGAAAATCACCCCCAAAGTATGATATTTCCACCCCCATGCTTCACGGTTGGGACAGTGTTCTTGGGGTTGTAATCAGCCGCCTTCTTCCTCCAAACGCAGCGAGTAAAGTCGATACCAAAAAGTTCTATTTTGGTCTCATCTGACCACATGACCTTCTCCAATGCCTCCTCTGGATCATCCAGATGGTCAATGGCGAACTTCACAAGGGCCTGGACATGTGCTTTGGTGAGCAGAGGGACCTTCCGTGCCCTGCAGGGTTTTAATCCATGACAGCGTAGTGTGTTACTTATAGTAATCTTTGAGACTGTGGTCCCAGCTCTATTCAGGTCAGTGACTAGGTCCTCCAGTGTAGTTCTGGGCTGTGTCCTGACCTTTCTCAGAATCATCCTTACCCCACAAGTCTAGATCTTGCATAGAGCCCAGACCGAGGAAGATTGACAATCACCTGGAGTTTCTTCTATTTTCTAATAACTGCACCAACAATTGTTGCCTTCTCACGAAGCTGCTTGCATATTTTCCTGTAGCCCATCCCAGGCTTGTGCAGGTCTACAATATAGTCCCTGGTGTCCTTAGACAGCTCTGTGGTCTTGGCCATGGTGGAGAGGTTGTACAGTCATGGCCAAAAGTTTTGAGAATGATACAAATGTTAATTTTTACAAAGTCTACTGCATCAGGTTTATAATGGCAATTTGCATATACTCCAGAATGTTATAAAGAGTGATCAGCTTAACAGCAATTAATTGCAAAGTCAATAGTTGCCTAGAAAATGAACTTTTTCCCCCAAAACACATTTCAACTTCATTGCAGGCCTGCCTTAAAAGGACCAGCTAACATCGTTTCAGTGATTGCTCCATTAACACAGGTGTGGGTGTTGATGAGGACAGGTCTGGAGATCAATCTGTCATGATTAAGTAAGAATCACACCACTGGACACTTTAAAAGGAGGCTGCTGCTTGGCATCATTGTTTCTCTTCTGTTAACCATGGTTATCTCTAAAGAAACACATGCAGTCATCATTGCACTGCACAAAACTGGCCTAACAGGGAAGAGTATCGCAGCTAGAAAGATTGCACCTCAGTCAACAATCTATCTCATCATCAAGGAATTCAAGGAGAGAGGTTCCATTGTTGCCAAAAAGCTCAGGCGCCCAAAAAAGACCAGCAAGCACCAGGACCGTCTCTTAAAAGTGTTTCAGCTTTGGAATCGGGCTACCAGCTGTGCAGAGCTTGCTCAGGATTGGCAGCAGGTAGGTGTGAGTGCATCTGCACGCACTGTGAGGCGGAGACTCATGGAGCAAGGCCTGGTGTGAAGGAGGGCAGCAAAGAAGCCACTTCTCTCCAGAAAAAACATCAGGGACAGACTGATATTCTGCCAAAGGTACAGGGAGTGGACTGCTGAGGACGGGGTAAAGTCATTTTCTCTGATGAATCTCCTTTCCGAATGTTTGGAACATTGGAAAACAGCTTGTTCGGAGAAGACAACGTGAGCGATACCACCAGTCTTGTCTCATGCCAACTGTAAAGCATCCAGAAACCATTCATGTGTGGGGTTGCTTCTCAGCCAAGGGAATCGGCTCTCTAACAGTCTTGCCTAAAAACACATCCATGAATAAAGAATGGTACCAGAATGTCCTCCAAGAGCAACTTCTCCCAACCGTTCAAGAGCAGTTTGGTGATCAACAATACCTTTTCCAGCATGATGGAGCACCTTGCCAAAAAGCAAAGGTGATAACTAAATGGCTCAGGGAACAAAACATAGAGATTTTGAGTCCATGGCCTGGAAACTCCCCAGATCTTAATCCCATTGAGAACTTGTGGTCAATCATCAAGAGACGGGTGGACAAACAAAAACCAACAAATTGTGACAAAATGCAAGCATTCATTGTGCAAGAATGGACTGCCATCAGTCAGGATTTGGTCCAGAAGTTGATTGAGAGCATGCCAGGGAGAATTGCAGAGGTCCTGAAGAAGAAGGGTCAACACTGCAAATATTGACTTGCTGCATTAACTCATTCTGTCAATAAAAGCTTCTGTTAATCATAATATGATTGCACTTGTATTCTGTATGTGATAAAAACATCTGACAAACACACATAAAAACCAGAGAGCAACAGATCATGTGAAAATATAATATTTGTGTCATTCTCAAAACTTTTGGCCATGACTGTAGTGTGATTGATTGTGTGGACCGGTGTCTTTTATACAGGTAACAAGTTTATACTGGCTCAGTTAATACAGGTAATGAGTGAAGAGTAGGAGGGCTTCTTAAAGAAAAACTATCAGGTGTGTGAGAGCCAGAGTTCTTGCTGGTTGGTAGATGATCAAATACTTATTCCATGCAATAAAATGCAAATTATTTATTTAAAAATCATACAATTTGATTTTGTGGATTTTTTTTAGATTCTGTCTCTCACAGTTGAAGTATATGTACGCTAAAAATTACAGATCTCTCCAGTCTTTGTAGGTGGAAAAACTTGCAAAATACTTATTTTCACCACTGTAGATATGGATGGGTAGAGAGTGAGAGCTTGATGAATGTACAGTATATGGATGGATAGATTTGGGTGTAGAGTGATGGATAGCTACAGAGGGCTAGATAGATAATATTGTGGATGATGATAGATACATAGACAAATTACAAGTACAATAGATTACAAAACAGAGAAATATGAGGATGCTTATAGATAGATACAGACAGATTTTTAACTATGAAGAAGACAGAGCTATAGACGGATAATGGGTGATAAATAATGGACTCCTCCAATTGTGTTTGACTAGTTATGTACTAACTCTATCCAACAATTGTGTCGTTACAGTTGTTGTGAAGAAATCCTTTTGCTTTAAAAAGAAATGTCTTTTCCAAGATTGAAACTTAATAATGTATCTGGCAGTGTGAAGCATTTAAGAAGGATTAGTTATATTCTATATTACTTCTGGGATCTGCCTTATATTCAAAGGCTGTCACTATCAGAGCTCTGGCAGCCTATGCTGCATCTGCTCTCAGACAGCTCCCTCTTCCAGAAGGTCTGTAAGCTTTCTAAATTTAGTCCCTCCATCTTGTGTTATTGTGCATTTCGTTCCTCTGTGGCTAAGTGCTCCGAGCTCATTGTTGTACCCGACACCTGAAATCTTATATGTGACATTTTAATTACAACTGGCTTCAATAAGAGTCACAGCAGCATCTATGAGTAGTTATCCCAGCGCACTCAGGAACTGACTGCTTGACCACTGGGTAGCTTCCTGCTGGTCTGGCAACGGATTTGGCAGGATGCCTGAGTTAACACTACACCTGGCAGATAAGGAGTACATCCAAAAATGAGCTCCTTGCAGTTGAGAGCCTTCTATCTGCATTCTGTTTATGGATAGTCCCTCTTAATACATCTCACAAAGCCTGCAGCACTAAAACCACCAACAGACACTGATTTTATGAAGTTTATTGCTGGATCCCCCCACCTCATGGTTCTCAGTAGTAATGGCATACCCTGCCCATACCACCATTAAAGGGGTTGTCTCACTACAAGGATTGCTTTTTCTGTTAAAGATCTTGCAAAAACAAGTCACTTTCCAATATGTGTCCATTAACAGTGTCCTACCTATTGTGAGATATTCCCTCTTGTATGGGCTGCATCAGCTCCTCAGGTCGTTATAGCTACAGACCTGTTCAATCTCTCATGATAGGCTGCCAGCACTGGTTGCTATAGCTACAGACCTGGCTTCTTCTGCAGCCTAGTGGAAGCCAGTAATCACACCCTTGAATTCAAAATGAAACCAAGGAAACAGGACAAATCAATGTAGTGAGACAACCCCTTAAACTACAATATGAGGGAATACAGGTTTTGTCATGCCCTTCGGATAGGAGTTGTATTGCTGGTGCCAGTAATAAAAATAAAAAATTGTCTGATTTTGATTATTTCAGCCTTGGGTGCACTGGTTAGATTGCAGACAACTGCATTAACTATTCTGCTGTTTGTCCTTTTTGTACTGGACACAATGCTTCAATCAGATGTGGCTTGGCCCCAACAACTGAGTTGGTCTAAATGATCAAGTCATTTTTCTCCTATTTTTGTCCTCAAATTCAAAAGGCACCAATTTTTTATTTTTCCATCGATGTAGTTGTATGATTTTTGTTTTCTTGCAGTACAAGTTGTATTTTTCATTGAAGTTATCTTGGGGTGCATGTAGCTTTTACTAGTTTTCTTGGGAAGAAATAATTCAAGAAAAAACTCAGCAATTCCATCATTGTGCTTTGCCCTTTTGCTGTTTACCGTGTGGTAAAAATAACATGTACTCCTTTTTGTCAGTACAGATGTAGTGATATTAAATATATATAGGTTTTTTTTTTATCTTTTAATCGCTTGTATAAGATTTTGGAGTATTAGGCCCTTGGCTGCCATGGTAACCACTCTGCACACTGGAAGTAGGTTATGGGGTGCCAGAGACCAGACAGAGTCCCCATCGTATGCCAAATAATTTAGATACTGTAGTCACTATTGACTTGGGCATCTGAAAGTTTAAACAGTTGAGCACCTGCTGTAACCCAGTGGGTGGTTTCCCTACAATCCTTATAATGGCTATAGCTATCAAGATGCGGGAACTAGCCCTCAGATGTGTCTGTCATTTTGTGATAAGGGGTTGGTGTGGTTTCAGTTTTTCAGCAAGGAGAGGTACAAGGTCTAGCTTTGTATCTTCCATTTCTTCTTAAAGGGGTTTTGCCACCATGTAATGTTGACATGGGATCCTCCAAAATGGGTATTTAATCACTTTTCTAAATATATGTGATTACAAAAATTGCAGTCTGAGAGAGCTACAGGTTGCCTTACCTGCCCTTAGTTACTTAAAAGCTTCTATTAGATACGAACTGAAAAGAGCTGTTGGCCGGGCTTGCGCAGAGAACACTTCTTATCTGATGAAAGGGAGCTGAAGAAGCTTTCAAGGCACCGGGTAGAAATATGTTGTCTTTTGTATACAGAATACACTAGTTGTCGTGGGATTATCTGAATAGATCCTTGCTTTATCTGATGACAGAGAACATGAAGAAGCTTTCAAGAGGCTGTGGAGAAAACTGTTGTCTTTTGTATACAGAATCCACTAGTTGTAGTTTGATTATTTGAGTGAACATTTCACACGATCCCTTATGCAGCTCTGTGCTCTGGCTGTGTCTCTCGCTCTCTTAGCTCATTGTGGCTTGTTTACAATTGCTTCTTAGCAGATAAGGCACGTCCTGGCAAAACCCTTTTAAGGCCAGTTCTACACAGCATAGTTAAAATACTGTCGGAAATCCGACAGTATTTTAAGTTTACCACACCGCAGATTTTGGCGCGGGTTTGCACTAAAAACCGCAATCAGTTTTTGGATTTCCCGCCGGAGCTACGGGAATCCGGTGGAAGATAGAGCAGTTTTGAAAACCCACAGTAGAAAATCCATGCTGTAGTCAATACAATTTTCTATTGCGATCTGCACAGCAATGATTAGGCTATGTTCACACAGCAGCCCGCCGGCCCCATAGAAATTCATTACTAGCGGAGGAGATGTAATCCATAGGTCTCTATGAGAACTGTGGAATACCGTAATGACTGGGACGTATCTCGCCCTGTATTGAGCGCAGTACGCCGCGAAATATTGGCCAAAATACGTTTCAATTTAAGCCGTGTGAACATAGCCTTACAGTCGGGAAATCTGACCATAAACCAGTGCTGTGTAGACATAACCTAATCCTATTTTGGCTTTGGATCAAAAACTTGAAAATTGTGGTGATGTTTTTCCAAAAAAATGCTATGTGTAACCACCTGTATGGATGCTGGAGTTTCATCATCTATTCTGTGACACATTGGGGAATCTGACAAAACACTCTCACAGGTAAATAACTCTGGACTTTGGTGAATCCAGGATTTATTCAGGTAAAATGTATAGACTGTATACAGCACAGCTCCAGAGTATTTCAGGTATGAATTCCTAAAAATCCTCTGGTACATTGGACCAATATCTGTGCAATTCTCTCAGTTTTCTAGGACAATTGCATTAAAAACAACAGTGCTTACTACGGTAGTACATCTGCTCCAATTTTAGGAAGTCAAAACTCTTACAGTTTATGAAAGAAAGGAGTGGATTCGTCCAAGACCCATAATTTTGTAGTTAGAATAAATGACAGATGAAGTGAATAAATGGAGAATAGGGAATATTTTATTATGACTTGCATGGCTGATGTAGAGTTCCAAAACTAGGATATCCCAGTGTGCATGGAAGGAATTAGCAATAAATAAAATCTAAACCGTTCACAGATTGAAAAAAATCTAAACTAGATCAACTGCAGCACCATCTTCTGGTAGAAAAGCAAAGCATACAGCTTAACAAATCACGCTTCAAGTACTAAGAAGGGGGCAGGGGGGCGACCTACAAAATTTTAAACATGAGACATGACGCAAGTTGTGGAAAAATGGGTCACATCGTTTGTGTCTGTGAGAAGAAAAATTATGCTAATCTGAGGCAATGTATATGACACTGGTACAGTAAAAACTACTTAGAGGATAAAAGAGAAAATGTAAATTAAAAGACAAGAAAGTCTTTCTGCATATAAACAGCATAAAACGAGAGGCAGCTAATGAGCAATTACATCTGGGAAGTGTGTGCTTCTTGCTGCAGCCTGACAACTGTCCCGTTTTTATTTCTACCTTATATTCACTAACCGCACAGTACAACTGGTATCATTCTCTATGCATGATTGTGTTAACACCATGTACATAATAACCATAACCCTGAGGGCAGTTTTCTGCCTGCTTTTACGGTGCCACTCCTGCCCATGGGCTGAGTCTGGTATTGCATTTCAGCCCTTTTATTTTGATGTCAATACGCTGTAATACCAGACAGCAGTATTTCACAGCAGTGGCACCATTTATGGAAAGGAGCAGGCTTTTCTCTACCCCTTGATGCAACCTATTTTAATGGGATCTGTACTCAATATGGAAATATTAAGAGATTGATATGGAAAATGTTATATAATCTGGTATAAAAGTGAAGTCCGTTACACAGAGGAAAAGAATTTAGCTTCAGAATAGTGATCTATTCCTTGAGGGCGGACATCCGGAAGTACTGTATAGTCCGTGGGACTTGGTGGAGAGCAGCCAGATTTAACAAGTTGAGGTGGGACCTGAACAAGTGTAATAATCTCCCCAGCTAAGACCTGTTTGTTTTTACAGTGGGTAAATTGGCCTTTTAAAAATGTGGCTAAGACTGAGGATATCTTATATCGTTATTGACATTATTAGAGCTATAAAAAATTAATGGCAGAGGGCACCGTGCACACCATGGTGTTATGGCTCTGTTTAAGAGCTATGTGTACATATATGTATATATATATATATATATATATATGTATATATATATACACATATCTTGAAGTATCCAAAATGGACGTGGATCCGGCGCTCCGAGGCAAAAACAGAGAGAAGCGATCTCTCGCTAATAATCTATTAAAAAGACTAGCTTTATTGTTTAAAAGTGCAGCAGACTTTATGCTGTCACACATTAAAACCAAAGGCATAAATAAAAAGGCTCAACGCGTTTCTTGCGGCAAACCCCCGCACTTCCTCAGGAGCATGCATACACTTCACATGGCTACGGGCTTTATATATAAAACATGGATGCCGGCAAGAAGTTGTCACAACGGCATCGACGAACAAAGATCTTTTTAGTCCACGATATCTGATTCTATAGTAAAGAAGACTCTGAATGGATGGAGGATCATCAATCACTATTAGTGTCAGGTCACATGTCTTTTGAACCTTTAAAGACTGGGGGTAAATGCTGTCAATCAAATGATGTCATTAGAGATCCGGGTTCTGATGTCAGCATGCACAGGGGACTGGTTAGAGATCCTGCCCAATCTCCCAATGTCAACACCTATGGACGGTGAGGTCCCATGATTGTTCTGTTACAAGTTGAAAACGCATAACCTTAAGCCTGCATGATATCAGTCTCCTTTATAAATATATCACAAATTAAACCTAATAGGCTGCTCCAAACAGAGATAATAAATTTTTAAATTTATGTTAATTTACATTAAAAAAAAAAAAAAAAATGAATACCTAAAAAAAACTGCTAGCTATATAGTCCTTACTCATTAAGAACTGCATTTTTATTAAAATTGTGATGCCTAAAAATGGACCAATGTTAAATAGTTTCGATTACTTCATTTAATCCCTTTGGTCTTAAAGTCTGAAGGGGTGAAGATCCAGTACATTTCTTTTTTTTGAAGAATCGGGGAACGATTGGGGTTTACATCACAATTAACTCTGTCTATAGGGGTAATTTTGGGAAAACTGAAAAATCTTTATTATGTGCCTCTGTGCAGTGTCTTGCATGCTTTGGTAAAAGATCACCTTTTTTTGTGCTAGCACGATGACCATTTAAACGAATATGTAAAGGACAGGTGGTCTTGCCTACGTATTGCATTGAACATTTACATTCAATCACGTAAACAACATGTGTACGTTTACAGTTTAAAAAGTTTTTTATGGGATATGATTTTTTCGTTGCCTTTGAGGTGATCGTGTTCGTTGCCCTGATCATGCCACAACATTTGTATTTCGGAGTATTACAGGGGAAGCTGCCCGTTCTGAAGAAATGGATATGTCACTATTAAATAAATGTTTATTCCGACGGGGGGCAATCATACCTTTAATGTTTGGGGGTCTTTAAAATATCGATTAGGATTTTTTTGGTAATTTAACGGGCTTTAGATATGGTCTTCATTCAAAATATTGCCAATGCTTGTTGAGAATTGTTTTAATTTGAGCATGAGATGAATTATACCTAGTTATCAGAGAAAAATGTATTTTATTAGTTTTTTCTTTGGAGATAACGTTATTGGATGTTTTCTTTTGTAGGCATTCAGACTGTGTAAGAGCATTAGACTTCATAATGGCATCTTCAAGTAGCTCTTTAGGGTAATTTTTCTCAATAAACCGATTTTTTAAAAACTGAGTTTGTTGTTTATAATCTAGATCTTCTGTACAATTCTTTTTAATTCGCCCAAAAACTGTCCTACGGGACGTTAGCTAGCCAAGGTCATAATGGGCGCTTCTGAAGTCAATATATGTATTATTATCAACCTGCTTAAAAAAAGTTTTGGTGGTTACTTTATTATTTTCGATGGTAATAAGCAAATCTAGGAACTCAATTTTTTGATCACTGATATTAGCGACAAACTTGATACCCCAGGTGTTGTTATTAAGGTGTTCAATGAATGTGCGAACGCTCTCTTCTGTACCAGACTATATAAAAACCAAATCGTCAATATAACGTTTATATAAAACGATTTGTTTAGCATAATCAGTATATTCATAAATATATTGTTGCTCAAAACACCCCATAAATAGATTGGGGTGTTTTGAGCAACAATATATTTATGAATATACTGAGTATGCTAAACAAATCGTTTTATATAAACGTTATATTGACGATTTGGTTTTCATATGGTCTGGTACAGAAGAGAGCGTTCACACATTCATTGAACACCTTAATAATAACAACTGGGTTTAATTAGTTTGTCGCTAATATCAGTGATCAAAAAATTGAGTTCCTAGATTTGCTTATTACCATCGAAAATAATAAAGTAACCACCAAAACTTTTTTAAGCAGGTTGATAATAATACATATATTGACTTCAGAAGCGCCCATTATAGACCATTATAGACCTTGGCTAGCTAACGTCCCGTACAGACAGTTTAGACGAATTAAAAAGAATTGTACTGAAGATCTAGATTATAAACAACAAACTCAGTTTTTAAAAAATCGGATTATTGAGAAAAATTACCCCAAAGAGCACTCGAAGATGCCATTATGAAGTCTAATGCTCTTACACAGTCTGAATGCCTACAAAAGAAAACATCTAATAACGTTATCTCCCAAAAAAACCTAATAAAATACATTTTTCTCTGATAACTAGGTATAATTCATCCCATGCTCAAATTAAAACAATCCTCAACAAACATTGGCATATTTTGAATGAAGACCCATATCTAAGCCCGTTACTACCAAAAAATCCTAATCTGATATTTCAAAGACCGCCAAACATTTAAAGGTATGATTGCCCCCAGTCGAATAAACATTCATTTAATAGTGACATACCATTTCTTCAGAACGGGCAGCTTCCCTGTAATATCCGAAATGCAAATGTTGTGGCATGATCAGGCAACGAACACGATCACCTCAAGGCAACGAAAAAATCATATCCCATAAAAAACTTTTTAAACTGTAAAAATACACATGTTGTTTACGTGATTGAAAAGTAAATGTTTAATGCAATACGTAGGCAAGACCATGTCCTTTACATATTCGTTTAAATGGTCATCGTGCTAGCACAAAAAAAGGTGATCTTTATAAAAGCATAGCAAGGGCACTGCACAGAGGCACATAATAAAGATTTTTTCAGTTTTCAATATTAAACCCCCAAAGACAGAGTTAATTGTGATGTACCCAATCGTTCCAGATTCTCAAAAAAAAGAAATGTAAATGGATCTTCACACAAAGACTTTAAGGCCAAAGGGATTAAATTAAGTAATCGAAACTATTTAAACATTGGTCCATTTTTAGGCATCACATTTTAATAAAAATGCAGTTCTTAATTAAGGACTATATAGCGTAGCAGTTTTTTTTTTTTAGGACTTCATTTTTTTTTTTTTTTTTTTTAATGTAAATTAAAAATATTAATATTTATTATCTCTGTTTGCAGCTGCCTATTAGGTTTAATTTGTGATAATATTTATATTATAAGGAGACTGATATCATGCGGCTTAAGGTTATGCGTTTTCACTTGTAAAGAACAATCATGGGACCTCACCGTCTCATAGTGTTGACATTGGGAGATGACAGGAACTCTAACCAGTCCCTGTGCATGCTGAAAATCAGAACCCGGAAACTCTAATGACCAACATTTGATTGACAGCATTTACCCCCATCTTTTAAAGCTCAAAGACATGTGACCTGACACTAATAGTGATTGACTGATCCTCCATCCATTCAGAGTTTCTTTACTATAGAATCAGATATTTGTGGACTAAAAAGATCTTTGGTTCGTCGATTTCCGTTGTGACAACTTTCCTGCCCGGCATCCATGTTTTATATATTAAAACCTGTAGCCATGTGAAGTGTTATGCATGCTCCTGAGGAAGTGCGGGTTTGCTGCAAGAAACGCGTTGAGCCTTTTTATTTATGCCTTTTGGTTTTTAATTGTGTGACAGCCATATGTCTGCTGCACTTTTAAACAATAAAGCCATCTTTTTTTAATAGATTATAGGAGAGATCGCTTCTCTCTGTTTTTGCCTCGGAGCGCGGATCCACGTCCATCTTGGATACTTCAAGATAGTTTCCTACTAGTCCTGTACCGGGCCTGTGTTTTTTCCTGGGATCCAGGCTGCTGTCTTAAGGGTACAGCACTAAAAGCCCTGTAAGCCTTCTTGAGTGTTGTGCCTCTATTTATTGCACAACCTTACCAGGTGAGCTTTGCTCTTTTATTGACTAGTTATTTTAACTGTACAAAACTATTGTGCGCCCCTCCCTTTTTTTTTCTTTCCTTGCCATTATATATATATGTTATATATATATATATATATATATATATATATATATATATATATATATGTTTTTATATATATATATATATATATAATTAATATATTTTATATATAAAAAAAGACATAAAAAAGAAACAAGGGGGCCACAAATTTGGTGAAGTACGTTTGGTAGACGTATACAGTTGAGTATTTTATCTACTCACCAATTTGAGTTGCGCTCTTAGTGTAGAGGCACAACTCTCATATTAGCATACAGGGCTTTTACTGTAAACCGTATAGCCCTTGTATTCCGGCTTGCCGATGTTCCCATGAGCGGCGTCCCGCCAAGGGAGACAGTAAGGAAAAAGAAGATGGTGGGAACCGGTGCACGTGTATCCAGGAATGCCAATGATGCAGGCAGGGAGATCCAGAAAGTACTTTATTATTCTAAAAAGGCTAGGGCAATAACCTCAGCCAATCTAAAACAATTTAAAAGCAAGTAAAACCCGACGCGTTTATCAAACGTTTCCTCAGGGATGAATATATATAAAATATATTATATATATATATATATATATATATATTATATATATATATAACACCACCACATATATATGACACCACTCACAAGAAGTTATGGATATTTGGCTTTTGGGTGACATTTATTAATCTCAAATGATTTAATGAAACAAAAGCCAACAATAGTGAAGGGCATATACCATCCAAAAATGTCAATGTCTTAGTAATTTGTCATGTGGCCATGAGCATCAATTACTGCTTGGCAACTCATGCTATTCATGAGTCGAGTTACTGACTGCTGAGGCATGGCATTCTACTCTTCTTTAAGGGTGCCCATAAGGTCATTGAGGTTCAGGGGTGCAGAGTTACGAGTTTCTATGCAATTCAGATCTGCAGCAAGTACAGGCCACTCCATTTGAGGTACCCCAGTCTCCAACAGCTGTTCCCTGATGACGTGACCTCAATGAGCTGGAGCATTGTCATTCCTGAAGATGATATAATCCCTGTGTTGTTCCTGCAGAGGCACAGTGATTGGATTAATAATGTTATTCAAATAGAGAGGCTTGTCACCGTACCATTCACAAAGTGTAGGGCAGTTCTGGATTGACTAGAGACACTTGCCTAAAGGCTCATCTGGTGATAACAGTGGCTGATGCAAAGCTTGCTTGGGCCCGCACCCCGAGGCGTGTTTCACCACCGCTTCTTCAGGTGACACCCCCTGAAGAAGCGGTGGTGAAACGAATGTTGGGGTGCGGGTGCAAGCAAGCTTTGAGTCCCCTACTATGGATAATTGACTTTTATACTTTATTTTTGTCTTGATATTTCTATCATGAACTTTAAATTCTAGCTATGGGTACTTATGTAATTATGTTTAGTGATAATCTATGACAATATTTATGACTGACTCTGCTTGTTGTTGTCCCGTTGTATGTTATTTTTGTCATCCTGTTATTTATTTGATCATGTTTTTTTCTTTGTATTTTTTGTTTTTGAATTTTATAATTAATTATGAATAAAGATTTATAGATTTTTATTTTTTGGTATCAAATCCTCTTTTTTCTTTGTTTATGTAGTATTTTGAGTGATCTTACCAGTTTATTTTCCTTGATGATTCTTGAAAACCTGGTCCAATTTATCTATGAGTCCTGTGTGTGTTAATTATATAATGCAAAAGTATACACAATATCACACTATCTTCTTGTAGTTTTATGTAATCACTAAATTCTTCATATAATAAAGTAAATAAAGCCTTGGATGTTGCCTTCTTTAAAGCCGTATGTGACCCCACAAATAGTTGGCAAAACAATCGTGTGACAGAAACAGATATTCTGCAGAACACATTTACTCCAGTAATATGGACAGGATGTGACTACAGTACCTGCAGATCATGATTACACCACCTAGTGAGAAGTAATGTGACTGCCTGTGTAGCATTTCCAGGTATTCTTACTAGCAGAAACTGGAGAATGTAAAGACAATTTGTAGAACACAAATCCTCTGCCATGGATGGGAGGTTATGTTCCAGTGAAGTAAATCAGGTATGCTGTGAAGCATAGCGGGTGGTGTGCAGAACACAGTTGCACTGCCCACAGAGGAGATGAAAGTGACTACCAGCATAACAACGCCAGGAGCTCTGTGTAGCAGAAGAGGGATATCTGCATATCATAATTACCCACCTATGGAATTGGGTCATGTGGCTGACTGCATAGCAATGCTAACTACTCCATGTAGCAGAAGAGGGTAATCTACAGAGTACAATAATGCCGCCTACGGAGGAGGGAGTTTTGGACAGTGGGCACCATCCAGCAGAAGGTCACTCTATATTATAATATCATTGCATACAGATTGATATATGGTCAGAAGGTTATTGCTTAAAGGGGTTGTCTCACTACAGGGATTGATTTCTAGGTTAAAGATCTTGCAAAAACAAGTCACTTTGCAATATATGTCCATTAACAGTGTTCTACCTATTCCTAGATATCCCCTCTTGTATGGGCTGCAACAGCTCCTCAGGTCGCTGTAGCTACAGACCTGTTAGATCTCTCCTTATAGGTTGCCAGCATTGGTTGCTATAGCTACAAACCTGCTGCCCCCACTGCAGGACAGTAGTAGCCAGTAGAAGCTAGTAAATCTGGTCAACACGCCCCTGAATTCAAAAATGAAACTAAGAAAACAGGATTGAGGTAAGATGAATTGATGTAGTGAGACAACCCCTTTAACTGGTATAGGAAAGGACTGTAATATATAGGCATAATGAGGGCTTAGTGCTGCAAATAAAGGCAGACATAAAATATTAAACATGAAGAACAGAGGCATTGGAAGAGCCCATAAAGAGGACAGCTAAAATTTCAGAACATGAGGGGGTATGCACATACCATGAACACCCTTTGAAATGGAGCAGAATTTTGTGCAGCTTTTCAACACGAGTAGCCTGAAGGGCATCCAAAACCAGATCACGACTCCAGGTATTGGGATCGAGGAACACAATGAGGAACCCCATGTTGGAAAGTTTTTAGCTGAAGACACAAGGCTGAGGTGTACTGGGATAGCGCAAACAGAGCCAAGACTTGACCCTATAGGGAAAAAAGGCCAAGAACCTGTTCCAGAATGATGAAGGGAAAATATCTTCTTGTCCAGAAAGCAAAAATCAAATCATCAGAGCCGGCATGTATTGAACTGAGCGTAAGGACTGACCTCGGACATCAAGACCACAAGACTATCCTGCCAAGAATTCATATGCAAAAGTGAATGAAGCGGAGCGAGACATCTAAAAGAAGAGCAACCCTGGATTGAATAGATCTGATCTTGTAAAGTGGAAGATGGAATCTGGCAGACTTTCAGGCAGTGAAAGTTATGAAAGAGGAGGGCCTAAGGCCATGTTCACACGGCTTAAAATGGGCTGTATTTCGGTCCGTAATTACGCACCGAAGTGCGCAAATTACGGGCTTAAAACGGCCCATTCATTACGGTAATCCACAGTTCTCATAGAGAACTATGGATTACGTCTCCCCTTCCTGCTCGGCGAATACGCCGAAGGGGGAGATAAGTGACATGTCATTTTCTAGCGGCGTATACGCGCCGCTAGCAATGATTGTCTATGGGCCGGCGAGGTGCCAGCCCCCCGCTCCCGCCCCCGGCCACAGGGCGTAACGGCGGGGCATAATTACGTACTGCAGTTAACCCTTGTGAACATAGCCTAAAGGCCCTGGGTCAAGTCTGCTAGGAAGGCTTAGGCCTGAAGGATGGTCTCTGAGAGTCAGAGGAACGGTTGAATTTCTTCTCTGACCTCTGAGAAAAGAAGACACTAAAGGAACAAAATCTTTGCTCATGTCTAGATTATAACTAACACTTGAGAGATGGAAGGGAGCTTTGACCACCTGTCCTTCAGTGATTCCAACCCAAGCATTTTCCAAAGACTTTCCAAACAGAAAAGGGTAGACCAATGAGAGCATTTTTGGAAGTGGAGTCAGCAAGGCAAGCTGACTCATGGGAGGACTCACGAAGGAGTGTGGAAAGCTGCAAAGAGAATTTCATAATGCATTAGAGGAGATGCCATTTTGAAGCTGCTTGGCCCAAACTGTGCAAGTTTTGCTAACCCAGGAGGACGCAAAGGTCAGACAAATAGAAGAACCTACATTCACAAACTCTGATTTGAATAGAGTAAAACATTTTTCTTATCCACAGCGTTAATGTGGGATGTGGCATCCAATAACTGAGCAGTGGTACACTTGGACAAGCGAGAGACCAGAGGGTCAGTTGTTGTGGAAACTGATTATTTTAAAACCATTTCCTGAGAAAAGGAGAGGAGCATATCCCATTTTTTTGGAAGGAAGGAAATTTCTATCTGGGTGCTTGCATTCTGAAGAAATTCGTTTTTCAAATTACTTGTGGCTGGAAAACACTAAAAGCTGGCACCTACTATGACAAGAGTCGTGGGGTGCAGAGGATTCGTCTTTTATGTGCCAGGTGTCCCTAATTGCCTGTATCAATACTTGCATGGCAGATACAAGCTTAGAATCCCATTTAGACTCTAAGGCCATGTTCACACGGCGTTTTTGGACGAGGGTTTCGGAGTGTTTTCTCGCCCAGAACCTCATCCAAAATGCTTCCAAAACACCCCCAATTCATTTCTTTGATTCATATGTAAAACCTCATTGTAGTTTGCACACGGCAAGGTTTTTACACGCTTCTTTGGAAGCAATGAAAAAGAAGTTTCATGTCAATTCTTGAAGCGCGTTGTAGGTTTTCGGTGCGGTTTTGGTCCTGGCTATTCATTTGTATGGGTGAAAACCTCGTTGAAAACCTGATCAAAGCCTCATCAAAAACCTTGTCTGAAGAAGCGTGTTTCAGGCAAGGTTTTGATGTGTTTTGGACAAGGTTTTGGGCGAGGAAACGCTTTGAAAACCTCGTCCAAGAACGCTGTGTGAACAAGCCCTAAGGGCTACATGTATGAAAACCGTCAGGTCTAAAACTCACTTTGTTGCCCATAGCAACCAAGCAGGGTTCACCTTTCATTTTTCCAGAGCACTATATGAAATGAGAGGGGCGCTCTTATTGGTTGCTATGGGCAACAAAGTGAGTTTAAGACCGTTTTCATAAATGTGGCCCTAAGTCTGAGTGATCTTTAAAGAATAGATTGACTGACCTTAAATAAAGGCAGTCCCATCCACCACAGACCCATTAGGGAACATGTCAGAAGGCACTATTGGACATGTTGCTGTGGGCCCGGATGTACCACAGGTCTGGATGAGATAATTCCTAGGAGGGAACTGCCTACACTGAGGTCTGGAAAGGAAGACAACCTATTGCAACAACCACGGTTATGTGAAGTCTGAATACAATTGGGACTTGGCCTAATCCAGACTGCATGGAAACTTTTTATAACAATGAGAAGAAGCAAAATAAGCTGCTACCCTTCACAGGGTAAGACTTTTGAGAAGGGCAGGTAAGGACATGTCTGTAACAGAAGAGTGAGGTAAAATTGACAAGAGAGATCTAGGTAGTGGAGCAGGGTATAGTTCTAAGGGATAGCTTAAAAGACCCAAGTGCTGAGTTGGTCTGACAAAACTATCCTAGAAATGGAATAGGTGGTTGAAGAGTGAGTGGGATGGCATCCTGAGCACCTCCCTCCCACAAAGGGCAGAAGAACCAGAAAACCTGGCCTAAGAAGGAAGAGCTGAGAAGGTAGGAAAAATGATGTGGCCGAGACCCAGAAGAAGCCGGGGATTAAATTACTAGATGATCAGGGTGGAGCAGACCCAATCTAAGGGATGGGGCAAAAATCAAAAGAGGAAGAGCAGACTGTTGCAGTTGCAGCACCTTTGGGAAGGCAAGCCATGGCTCCAGCTCGTCACTATCAAAGGCTGCAGAAATGGTCTGCAGCAACAGAAGTTAATAGGTGGGAGAGGAAGCAGAAACTAATAGAGCGTGAATATAGGGGATAGGAGGAAGAAATGGTCTTACAAGAAGCTGAAGCGGAGAAAAACAGGGGGGAAGCTGATAGCTGATTCCCCATTCTGTAGAACAGATATTTAAATTTTAACCCTCCTCAGCTGGCCAAAAAAATGAAGAGATGGGAGGCAAAACACAGTCATCTATCCAATGTATTTGAGTGTGCGTTGGTCACCTATTCGCACTAGGAGTGAAGTTACCACACTCTGACCTGCATAAGCAGAGAAGAAATGGGGGTGGATGACCAGCATAAAATAAAATTCAGACAGAGAACAACCTGTTCCTCTAACACACTAGGGGCATTACAGTTAGTGTGGTACACTATTCTCATTATCACCTCCCAAAACACTACTACCAAACATAAATGGGTACAAAGACCTATGTCACCAGCCTGCAAAAGTAGGTTATGTCTGCCTTCTATGGACACTAGTCTAACACGCCCAGTGTTGGTGGGAGGCATATGGCCTGCCTGCACAAAGCCAACATTACTTTGTTATAACTAGTGTCAGCATTTATAATCGTGACTCACTATGTTGTATACATGACGTTCCTCACTCCCTAGCAGTATGTAAGGTCATCTGGATACTGTTTCACAGATACCCCCCTGTTCACGCAGGCACAGGGAGACAGGATAGCCCACACAAACTCCGGCGTGGCGCAACACTCGCTCACGACCTAGTCCGGCTAAGAGACCGCTTTTCACTAGCATCAGTGAAACAGAACTCTGCCACTAGTTCCTCGTTAGATAAAAGCCTGGTCCATTATTGGATTATATCAGGCCAGACACAAGCCCCGGTAGTGTATGATGTAAGACCGTGGATTTGTAGATATACAGTGGTCAGATATACAAATATGGTAATGGGGTTACAAAAAGTATACAGCAGACAAGGTAGAAGTCAGTTACCTGGTATTAGGCCTTAGCGCTGTGCAGCCACATGGGAGCGTGTGATGGAAGCACGTTCCTGGTTCCTTCTAATATGTTAGCAGGACATAACTCTGAAGGCAACAACAAGCTACTGCCCGACACATGCTTTTAACCTTAGCCGGTCACACCCCCTCACAGCCCTGTGATGGTTTGATGCCCGCCTCTAATCTGGGCCATGTATCTTTAACCTCATAATCTAGGATAGGTCATAACTCCTCCAGGGAAGGCCACAGAAAGGAGGCTCTGGTAACATCAGACCCGGCAGAGCCCCACCTATGTTCGGATACCAAACATGGCTTTGCTGCAAGATTCCTACTAGCATTTCTCCGTATCTCTCCATCCCAGGAAAGGAGGGAGACTCAGATGAAAATGTGTCTCGTTCCCAGGTATATATGGAATCGGGATGTGGGTATGACATGTAGCAATTCCATAATTTCTTAGGAAACTATGTCTCCCAATTGTCTGACTGAAGCCTTTGATCAGCTCCTAAAGTCTGACTGTTGATATCTTTGGTCCCAAGGAGTCTGCCAGACATGTGAAATAAACACCTAAAGGCCCTTTGAAGCCTTGACCCCCAGCTGGGACTTATTTCCTATGCACTGAAGTGCTGACATGCTTTGTATCTCAACAGAGGGCCCCCCCCCGACCTCACATGACCCAGTGATTGACTTGAACCTATCTTATTACATTCATCCCAGCATGAAATAGAAATGTTATGTAAAGAATGGGGTTTGGCTTTAAAAGGATCCTGTCAGATGGTTTATGCTGCCTTGGGAGAAGGATATGATAGGAGAGAAGCTGAGCTCTGTGACATATAGTTTTATATGACTTGGAGCAGAATTTCTAAATAAAAAGCGGAGAAGATCCATACCAGACTCCTCTAGCTACAGTGCAAGTCCTGCTGACCCCACCTACATATAGTGATTGACAGCTTTCCCTGTAACAGTGTGTATACAAAGAAAACTGACAATCATTGTATGTGGATGGGTTAAGCAGGACTTTCAGTTTTGCTTGTGAAATTTACTCTGCTTTTTACTCAGAAAATCAGGTTTACATCATATAACCCTATATATCACAGAGCTCAGCTTCTCTCCTCTATCATATAACCCTATATATCACAGAGCTCAGCTTCTCTTCTCTATCATATAACCCTATATATCACAGAGCTCAGCTTCTCTCCTCTATCATATAACCCTATATATCATAGAGCTCAGCTTCTCTCCTTTATCATATAACCCTATACAGTCATGGCCAAAAGTTTTGAGAATGATACAAATGTTAATTTTTACAAAGTCTACTGCATCAGGTTTTATAATGGCAATTTGCATATACTCCAGAATGTTATAAAGAGTGATCAGCTTAACAGCAATTAATTGCAAAGTCAATAGTTGCCTAGAAAATGAACTTTTTTCCCCCAAAACACATTTCAACTTCATTGCAGGCCTGCCTTAAAAGGACCAGCTAACATCGTTTCAGTGATTGCTCCATTAACACAGGTGTGGGTGTTGATGAGGACAGGGCTGGAGATCAATCTGTCATGATTAAGTAAGAATCACACCACTGGACACTTTAAAAGGAGGCTGGTGCTTGGCATCATTGTTTCTCTTCTGTTAACCATGGTTATCTCTAAAGAAACACGTGCAGTCATCATTGCACTGCACAAAACTGGCCTAACAGGGAAGAGTATCGCAGCTAGAAAGATTGCACCTCAGTCAACAATCTATTGCATCATCAAGGAATTCAAGGAGAGAGGTTCCATTGTTGCCAAAAAGGCTCCAGGGCGCCCAAGGACCGTCTCTTAAAAGTGTTTCAGCTTCGGAATCGGGCTACCAGCAGTGCAGAGCTTGCTCAGGAATGGCAGCAGGCAGGTGTGAGTGCATCTGCACGCACTGTGAGGCGGAGACTCATGGAGCAAGGCCTGGTGTCAAGGAGGTTAGCAAAGAAGCCACTTCTCTCCAGAAAAAACATCAGGGACAGACTGATATTCTGCCAAAGGTACAGGGAGTGGACTGCTGAGGACTGGGGTCAAGTCATCTTCTCTGATGAATCCCCTTTCCGAATGTTTGGAATATCTGGAAAACAGCTTGTTCGGAGAAGACAAGGTGAGCGATACCACCAGTCTTGTCTCATGCCAACTGTAAAGCATCCAGAAACCATTCATGTGTGGGGTTGCTTCTCAGCCAAGGGAATCGGCTCTCTAACAGTCTTGCCTAAAAACACATCCATGATAAAGAATGGTACCAGAATGTCCTACAAGAGCAACTTCTCCCAACCGTCCAAGAGCAGTTTGGTGATCAACAATGCCTTTTCCAGCATGATGGAGCACATTGCCATAAAGCAAAGGTGATAACTAAATGGCTCAGGGAACAAAACATAGAGATTTTGGTCCATGGCCTGGAAACTCCCCAGATCTTAATCCCATTGAGAACTTGTGGTCAATCATCAAGAGACGGGTGAGCCAAACAAAAACCAACAAATTGTGACAAAATGCAAGCATTGATTGTGCAAGAATGGACGGCTATCAGTCAGGATTTGGTCCAGAAGTTGATTGGGAGCATGCCAGGGAGAATTGCAGAGGTCCTGAAGAAGAAGGGTCAACACTGCAAATATTGACTTGCTGCATTAACTCATTCTAACTGTCAATAAAAGCTTTTGTTAATCATAATATGATTGCACTTGTATTTCTGTATGCAATAAAAACATCTGACAAACACACATATAAACCAGAGGGCAACAGGACATGTGAAAATATAACATTGGTGTCATTCTCAAAACTTTTGGCCATGCCTGTATATCACAGAGCTCAGCGTCTCTCCTCTATCATATAACCCTATATATCACAGAGCTCAGCTTCTCTCCTCTATCATGTAACCCTATATATTACAGAGCTCAGCTTCTCTCCTCTATCATAGAACCCTATATATAACAGAGCTCAGTTTCTCTCCTCTATCATACAACCCTATATATATCAGAGCTCAGCTTCTCTCCTCTATTATATAACCCTATATATCACAGAGCTCAGCTCCACTCCTCTATTATATAACCCTATATATCACAGAGCTCAACTCCTCTCCTCTATTATATAACCCTAAACATCAGAGCTCGGCTTCTATCATATAACACTATATATCACAGAGCTCAGCTCCTCTCCTATTATATAACGCTATATATTACAGAGTTCAGCTTCTCTCCTCTTTCATATAACCCTATATATCACTGAGCTCAGCTCCTCTCCTCTATCATATAACCCTATATATCACAGAGCTCAGCTCCTCTCCTCTATCATATAACCCTATATATCACAGAGCTCAGCTCCTCTATTATATAACCCTATATATCAGAGCTCGGCTTCTATCATATAACACTATATATCACTGAGCTCAGCTCCTCTCCTCTATCATATAACCCTATATATCACAGAGCTCAGCTTCTCTCCTCTATTATATAACCCTATATATCAGAGCTCGGCTTCTATCATATAACACTATCACAGAGCTTAGCTCCTCTCCTATTATATAATCCTATATATTACAGAGTTCAGCTTCTCTCCTCTATCATATAACCCTATATATCACTGAGCTCAGCTCCTCTCCTCTATCATATAACCCTATAAATCACAGAGCTCAGCTCCTCTCCTCTATCATATAACCCTATATATCACAGAGCTCAGCTCCTCTCCTCTATTATATAGCCCTATATATCAGAGCTCGGCTTCTATCATATAACACTATATATCACAGAGCTCAGCTCCTCTCCTCTATCATATAACCCTATATATCACAGATCTAAGCTCCTCTCCTCTATCATATAACCCTATATATCACAGAGCTCAGCTCCTTTCCTCTATTATATAACCCTATATATCACAGAGCTCAGCTACTCTCCTCTATTATATAACCCTATATATCAGAGCTCGGCTTCTATCATATAACACTATATATCACAGAGCTCAGCTCCTCTCCTATTATATAACCCTATATATTACAGAGCTCAGCCTCTCTCCTCTATCATATAACCCTATATATCACTGAGCTCAGCTCCTCTCCTCTATCATATAACCCTACATATCACAGAGCTCAGCTCCTCTCCTCTATCATATAACCCTATATATCACAGATCTAAGCTCCTCTCCTCTATCATATATCCCAATATATCACAGAGCTCAGCTCCTCTCCTCTATCATATAACCCTATATATCACAGAGCTCAGCTCCTCTCCTCTATTATATAACCCTATATATCAGAGCTCGGCTTCTATCATATAACACTATATATCACAGAGCTTAGCTCCTCTCCTATTATATAACCCTATATATTACAGAGTTCAGCTTCTCTCCTCTATCATATAACCCTATATATCACTGAGCTCAGCTCCTCTCCTCTATCATATAACCCTATATATCACAGAGCTCAGCTCCTCTCCTCTATCATATAACCCTATATATCACAGAGCTCAGCTCCTCTCCTCTATCATATAACACTATATATCACAGAGCTCCGCTCCTCTCCTCTATCATACCTTACCTTTATATCACAGAGCAACACTAAGCACACTAAGTAACAATCTATGACTTGGACAGGTTGCTCAAATTAAATGTGACACCAAATACAGCTGTCACTGCATTAAAAGGAAAGAAAGAATTTGGATTCATGCTTACCATATGGATTTATTTAGCTCCAAATTCCCAGATTAAGCGCCATCAGTGTCAGATTTCCACTGTCTCAAAAACAAACAGTAGCTTATAGTTGAAGTAATATGTACTTCAATTGTGGCTGGATTAAAGGTGCTTCACATGACTAAATTTGCTAGTAGTCACATATTGTAAGTGAACATGGCCAGATGGTGCAGTATCTGCCACCCATGTGAATCCTGCAGAATTATAGGTTTAGCATTAATGCTTTTATTGCTAGAGAGCAATGCAGCTTGTTGATAGGACTGGCTGACATCTTGTGACCCATACTTTATGTCAGTTCTAAAAATAGAAAACGAAATGGTTAGTGGAAATTGGATTCCTAAAAGGTAGGTTATGGAGAATGCATTTCAGTGGCTTGTATATGTAATAGACTGCAGACTAGCCAGAACCTGTCAGCTGAACCCTGTGATTTCTTTTGTGCCACCATCTATTGAACATTTATAGTATCCCGGGGCCTTATTCTACACTTAACCACTGTGTGATGTGTCAGTTGTCATTATTACTTTACAAAAGCACAGCTAAGCACATAGAGTATTATAGCTCTGTTATTTCTACACTGGGAAATCTGGATGGCCGATCATTGACTTAAAAGATACAGTTTAAGCATAGAACCCTAAATAGGGTTATCCCTTGCACTCAGATCAGTCAACCATTCATTTTAATGTGCACCGGCAGCTTCTGAAGTCGTATCTGCATAAATTTGCTTATACAGTTGAAACCAGAAGTTTACATACACTATAGAAAAAGACACATATGCAGGTTTTTCTCACTATCGGACATGAAATCAGGATAAACCTTACCCATTTTAGGTCAATTAGGAACCAAAATTACAATATTTATATTTGCCAAATGCCAGAATAATGAGAGAGGGAGAATTTTTAAGGCATTTTTATTACTTTCTGCAAAGTCAAAAGTTTCCATACACTAGGATTACTATGCCTTTAAACAATTTTGGACAACCCGTATGGTGATGTCATGTCTTTGGAAGCTTCTGGTTTATTGGCAACATCTGAATTAGAGACACAGCTGTGGATGTATTTTAATCACACCAGAAACACACTGCTTCTGTGTGTAACATCATGGGAAAGTCAAAATAAATCATCCAGGATATCAGGAAGAGAATTGTGGACTTGCACAAGTCTGGATCATCCTTGGGTGCAATTTTTAAATACCTGAAGGTGCCTTGTTCATCTGTAGAGACAATTATACTTAAGTACAAACAAGATGGGAATGTCCAGCCATCATACCGCTCAGGAAGGAGACGGGTTTTCGTCTCTCAGACAGCTCTGATCCGACACGTGCATATCAACCCAAGGACAAAAGCAAAAGAACTTGTGAAGATGCTGGCAGAAGCTAGTGAGTTTGTGTCATTATCCACAGTGAAATGGGTACCGTATCAACATGGGCTGGAAGGCCACTCTGCCAGGAAGAAGCCATTACTCCAAAAGAAACATATAAAAGCCAGATTGTTTGCAAATACATACAAGAACAGAGACCTATATTTTTGGAGATGTCTTGTGGTCTGACTAAACTAAAATTGGACTGTTTGGCCATAATGACCATCGTTACGTTTGGAGGAAAAAGGGAGAAGCTTGGAAGCCTAAGAACACCATCCTAGCTGTGAAACAACATCATGTTGTGGGGTTGTTTGCTCTAGGAGGGACTGGTGCACTTCACAAAATAGATGGTATCATGAGGAAAGAAGATTATGTGGCAATACTGAAGCAACATCTCAAGACATCAGCCAGGAAGTTAAAACTTGGGCTGAAATGGGTCTTCCAAATGGACAATGACCTGAAGCCTACTGCCAAACTGGTTACATAGTGGCTTCAGGATAACTAAGTCAATGTTTTGGAGTGGCCATCACAAAGCCCTGATCTCAATCCTATCGAAAATGTATGGGCAAAGCTGAGAAGGCAGGTGCGAGCAAGACGACCTACAAACATGGCTCAGTTACACCACTTGTATCAGAAAGATTGTGCCAAAATTCCTACCAACTATTGAGAAGCTTGTGGAAAGATATCCAAAATGTTTTACCTAAGTCCTACAGTTTAAGAGGAATGCTACAAAATACTAATGAAATGTGTGGAAACTTTTAACTTTGCAGAAAGTAATGAAAATGCCTTAAACATTCTCTCTCTCATTATTCTGGCATTTGGCAAATATAGTAAGGTTTATTCTGATTTCATGTCAGATAATGAGAAAAACATGCAGATGTGTCTTTTTATATAGTTTATGTAAACTTCTGGTTTCAACTTTAACTGGCTGGATTCTTTGGATGTCTTAATAGATTGCAATGAGGAGCAGTAGTTTCTTAGTTGATTTCTTTATTTCTCTTTATGAGAAGCCTCTTAAGGTACAGTATGTTCAAGTGTCAGATTTTGCTGTGGATCACGCGTCAAAATTTGATTGGCTTCTTGTTTTCAATGGGAAACCCAAGCCTTAGTTCACACAGTAAACTGCAGAATAGATATTTTTTTTCTTTATTGGGGATTTGAAATCTGCTGTGTAAAGACATGTTAATCCAGCCAGATTCTACAGCTAGCAGCTGAGACGCAGACTAGCCCCATTGACGTGGGGTTCCTCCATGTCCAAAACAGCAGAAAAATCTGCTGCAAGGGGAAAATCCATGGCACAGATGAGATGCATGAGCCCTCAAATGCTCACAGTTTTATTCCAGTTATAGGCCAGGCCCTCGCAAGGGAGGCAAACTCTCCAGGATGGAAACTGCAGCAGCACCAGCAGGCATAGAAATCCATACATGCATTAAATTAATGGAGCATTTAAACAACATCACTATCTTTTCTACATGTATGAAATGGAGGGTTTTAGTGCGCAATTGCATGCCAGCCTACTCTTTAAAGGTAACCTCATCAGGTGGGGGCCCGTCTCTAGACTTGCCTCTCCTCTGAGCCAAAACCTCCATGCATTCAGGGCAACAGGCTCCATTCACTCTAATTGTAGATGAAGGAAGATGGAAGGAGTGCAAGGGAAACAGTCACGGCTCTGCAGCTATGTCCCTGTTGCCCATCCACTTTCCATACATCCTTACTGCTCTATTCTCCTGTTCAGTGGCTTTAGCTGCATCTGTGTGGCAAGTTCTCAGAATTTCTACTACTTTTCCTTAAAGGGGTTGTCTCGGCATGCTGTTTCACAGAACCAAGAGTCATGCATCCCATCTCTTCCTGCTCAGTCTTTGGGTGGTTCTATTGCAGTGATAAGCATATTATCTCCGTATTTATAGCTCTTCTAACTGCACTGACATAAGAGCAGGAGATATTATCTATACAGCAGAGAGCTTCAGAGCACAAAGTAAACAAGTAAATAGTCTCCTTTGTTTGTTACAGAGAACACACTCTGTTCAAGCTTCTGGCAGCCCTGTGTGCTGACCTGTGTTAATGTTATGCCCTGCATGCAGAGCAGGTGAAATCTCTCTTATCTCCTCAACAAAGCAAAATATTTGGAAAAGATCTTCATTTACCTTCCCTACATGTTGAAAGCTAATCTTTGTAGTGAGACAACCCCTTTAAGTTAGCACACAGACAAAACTCTGGACAGTGACATTTAAATTGTATATATATACTATTTATATCTTGCATTGAAAAATAAGTAATAGAAAGAAAGTGAACAATGCATGGATATAATGCTCTAGGCATACTTTAATTTATTTATGTACGTGGTAGCTGCCACATTGTTTGTTCTAGTCAGTTATAATAAAATGCATCCATATAATTCCAGAGAACTGTGACAATAAATTATTTATACAATAGACTTGTATATCCAATACAATACTGTCAAGGGGGCTGGAGTAACCTCTAAACCCACGTGATTGACACAATTCTGAAAAAAATCTACATAGTTACAGTATCAGTTTATCATACATCAGAATGTGACATGAAAATTATATTTTGGAACATTCAAAGGTTCAGGTTATAAAAAATTGACTATTGCAAGGGGTAGATGATATAAGGTTGGGTTCTCACTAAGTACTGTATATGCCAGCTTTTCTGCCTTTTGAAAGATAATACATGACTGATACATAAAACACATCAGTTATGTCACCCCGCTAGTGTGAACCTGGCCTAAAGCATAATACATCTGGGGGTCACTGAGGATATCACAGCTGTCCATCACAAGCTATAGAGCATGGTGCTGACTTCTCATATCCTGAGGAGGTATACAGTATATAATATTATAATCTTTTTATTCATAGAGATTTAAGGAAAAAATATATTGCCTCTAATGCTAACAAACACAGTTTTATGACCAAAGCAGAGTAAAACTAATCAAGGTGACTAGGGTGCTGCACTAGGAATGGACTGCTACTATTCATACATGGTGTTGTGTATAGTATAGATGAGGAACATGAGGGAAGATATAGATCTATATAAACGGTGTTCAAGCCAATAGAAACTGTTCTACAATGAGGGGACTAGTAATTGCACACAGGTAGAGAATTTTGCCTTTATTTAATGTGCAGGAAATTTTGTTTTTACTAATGTACCATTCTCTCGTTGTACAGGAAAGTGAAGGTGGTTACCTGTGCATGTCACCTGTTTGTTAATGCGGGTGTTGAGTCTTATCATCTATATTATTAGTGTTCCTGGGTGAGTGGATTATTAGGGAGCTCGTGGTTTGCTCAATTTGTAGCACGAGTGAGGGGTGAGTCTAAGCTTCAGCTGTGGAGTAGTGTAACCTGATCATACTCGTGTTGCACAGGCGAGAGGGGCCTGCAAGTTTCTGAGCCATATTGGGGAATAGAATCCTCCTGTGTGACTCTCTTAAGGGGCCGTTCACACGGCTTATTTCACCGCAGATTGGAGCCGTACTCCGCGCCGGATTTGTGCTGCAGTACGGCTCCAATCCGTCACAGTAATTACGGTAATCCACTGCTCTCATAGAGAACTGTGGATTCCGTCGCTCCTCCCCGCTCGGCGACATGCACATTATCCAGGCGCAATACGCGCCGTAAACAATGCAAGTCTATGGGGCCGGCGGGCAGCGCACCTTATTCAAGCCAGAATTGCGAGTGCAATCCGGCTCGTAATTCCGGCTTGAATAAGCCGTGTGAACCGGGGCTAACTCTGACATTTGATGACAGTAGTGGGATCTATGTCCCTGCCTGTGTCGTTCCTGTGTCCCTCAACAATTGGTGGCAGCGGTGGGATTATTATTGATTTACTTTGATTACGGCATTAGTGTCAGGATTAAAAAATCAACCCAAACACTTAAGGACTGGTGGGGTCCTTATGAGGAATAAAACTGTGTTACACAATCAAACCCTTGTATTGCTGAGCGAGAATTCTTCTTGGATAATAAAAAACACCAGAACTAATGATTGGTAATGAAATGTAGATGTTTTATGGGGAATTGGGCTTTAATGGGAACAACTGTATTTCTCATTAAGGAGGTGGTATCACTACAAAAGTGCTGATTACAGGATGGGGACCTTATAGTCTATGCAGTGGAGTGTTGTTGTTTTTTTGCTTTACTACTGGAGCGAGTTACAAATTTTAAGGTCACCAAATAAATGATAGGGGAAAAAAGCTTTCATACTAGAAATGTGGTTTAACTAGAACAAACACAAAAGTGTAAACATAGTAGAAACTATGAAAGAATGCTGCAGACATAGAGCAGACAAATGCAAGGCAACAGCAGGTGGTTATAACGAGTGTGTGGGAATGCCAACGCCAGCCCATATGCTGACATTTACACTTAATGGAGCACTTGTTACAGGAAAATGATCATTGAAGATGATTAGAAGAGTCATTGTTCTTTAGTGCATTGCTTGGTGACCGTTACTGTGGGAGATAATGGGCTTCAGTGAAGCTCCTCTGCATGAATGCAGTTTATATCAGTGTCATTTATTTAGGTGCATATTTTGTTTTTAGTTAATACTCGGAGACGAAAATCAAAAATAGACCTTTTACTGTTTGATAAAAGTAATAAAATGGTTAGACATTAAATTAATTACAAGGAATAATTAGCACAGAACCAACGTGCACCAATCACAATACCAGAAAAAATAGCACATACACACACAATGCGAGGGGGAGAGTAAAACATGCAGATCCCTAACAACACCATAGAGTCTGCTGAGAGCAGATACTTAGCTATATACAAGGGAAAGCTACAGAATCCCTTTACAGAGGAGGCAAAGTGTCTATATACACAACTTCATACACATGAGCAGTGCACCACACACAACTTCACACAGCGGAGCTATCTCCTCTCTCCAACAACTCCACACAGAACAATGCGGCCTCCCCACAACTTCCACATGGCAGAGGATTAATGGGCATCCCTCTTACACATAGGCATGGTCTCATCCCTCACCCACTTGCAATCATTTCTGCATCTTACCAAAGGGTAGAAGGAATGCCACACCATGCCCATTGTAACTGATGGATCTTCATAATCCGCTTTACAGTACAAAGACTAGGGGAGCCCATAATAATGTTCTAGTGAATAGAAATGTATGTTCTGCCCTAATAACTAGGACATATATTGCCCACAGAAATGGGAATGTCAATTTTCCATCTATGCGTCTAATTATTTGTGCTGTCCTTGCTGGTGCCCTCCTCCTTGGTGGATTCTTTTTCAGAGGACCCAGAGGTGGAATTGGAAAACCTTCCCGAGTGTTTATATGCTGTACACAGCTCTTGAACGCGCTCCGGGGTAGGCGTCCATTTCTGGAAGCCAGCTTCATTTTGCAGAAACAGTATGGCAGTATTGTGTACAGCCTTGTAATACAGTTCATCCCTGTGAAGAGAACAGGTAGATAGGAAATAGTTAAAAAGTTTAACAAAGAGAACTTAAATCAGTAAGTATTGTAGAGTAGGATAGCAGGGAAAAGGGAAGCATGAATAGGTAAAATGACAAGGAATTCCCTATAAGGCTACTCCTCACATATTTAAGCACATAAAATAATGATATTTGGCGGTTCTGTGAATTAGGTAAAATGACAACATGAAAATCAAATAGTGCCCCATTCACATCACATTTTCAGCCTATGTCTGGAGACTCTGAAAAAGGTATCCCACCATATACCTCAGCCAAGCCATAATGTTTGCCCTATGGAGGGCTACGCCTCTGCCAAAGTCTACATCAGGATACCATTTAAAGGTATCCTGGTAAATACCAGCAATGATATAAATGGGGCTTGACAGGGAGGATGAAAGGCAGTTAAGAGCAGGTGATAATGTATTATAGATTCAGTGAAACCCCTCCAAAAAAGAAACATAATGCTACCCCAAAAAAGGAATACATATAAAAGTTACAAGGAAGTAGTATAAGTACATACACAAAAAGAGTTCATTTACATGATGGAAGGCAGTGATCTTCAAGACCTATAACTCCTACCACGTCCTAACAGGCACATGGATATATCTGTATATTTATTTGTTTTGCATTGTTATAACCCTCTCACGCAACTTTGACCAACTATGGAAGTAACGTGGCTACTTACACAGGGTTCATGTAAATTCATGTATCATGTACACAAAACATACCTCTTACACACATGCTGGGAGCCACTTCGATATTCATGCTGATAGGCTGGGAGAACCAACTGGTGGCGTTTGAATCGGCTTTCCTCCATACGTGTGAGGGCGGGTGTTGGTGGGTCCCTCCACTCTGGGATGAACACGATAAAGGACAGCGGCTGATCTGAACTCTCCAGAAGACTCTGTACAGACAAAGGTTGATTACCCATCCAAAGAATGACCATGACACAAACAACAGCCAAAAATATTGTTTTTCTTGTACCTCAAAATGTGTGACCATGGCGTCCATTAGTTCCTCACTGAAGGGAGGGTTGGCCTCAAATGAACCACTGACTGGAAAAAAGCTGAGACAAGGCCTTGGGGAGAAAATAAAAAAAAAAAACTATGAAAGGGGAAGGACATCATCCATTGCATCATCCATTTACAGCTCAGTGTTAAGGTGACCAGCACTGGCAAGAGTCTTCTTATTCTTTACATACACTGCTCCGCAGTGAAAATAACCAAGCCCATCAATACACTGCACACCCCCTGCCACCCCCCCCCCCCATAAAGACAATGTGCTAATTGGCTCCCCAAACCGCCCAGGTACATAGCCTTATGCCTCATGGCCCGTATTCTACTTGATGTGGTCACTTATAAACTGAAGACTCCAATCCCTACACTGATTAGACACAAATGAGACAGAATTGGGTGTCAATAGGTGGGATGTGCCTCAGCAAGTACATTTGTCGTGGAATGAATAATTGATGGGGTAACTACATTTGATACATTCTGCAGTAGAGATGTAGATTTGAACACTCACCCCCTGGAGCCAAAATATCCATCTGTGTCTGGGAATGCAGAGCAGTATTGCTTGAAGTAACAGTTCAAGGGAGAAGCGAAGCACTCAGAAGTTACACCGAAAATCCTGTGCAAAGCTTGAAACACATGGACAGGGAGCGCCCCCTGCAGCCCTGAGCCTTCATACTGTGCTGTTCCAAACATCACCTACAATACAAGGTAGAGCCTTTACACCGTTTTCTTTTTTTGGCACTTCCGAATGATAAAATACTTTGCTGTGCTCTTGCGTGATTTCCAAGGGCTCTATGTGTCTTATTTGCCTAGAGCCCAGAATACCTTGTCCCAGTCCTGAGTCCCAGTATGTCTACAGGTAAACTGAAGAAACAGTGGCCTAGCACCGTGGGGTTTTTTATATGATGTTAATTCAGTGGCTTGTTAATATTACCAAATTTACAGTTCTTGCCTTACTTATTATGACATTCATGCCAATCCTACATTAAGAGCGTTACTATAAATTAGGGCTGGGCAGTTAATGACATTAATAAATTTACCACTGAAAGTGTACATGATTCAGGAGATACTCACAGGCATCTATATGAGCTGCACCTCCAATAGCAGGAGCGACAAGGCTTTACAGTGGTGGCCAAAAGTATTGGCACCCCTGTAATTCTGTCAGATAATACTCAGTTTCTTCCTGAAAATGATTGCAATCACTAATTCTTTGGTATTAATATATTCATTTATTTTGCTTGCAATGAAAAAACATAAAACAGAATGAGACAAAAATCAAATCATTGAACATTTCCCCTAAAACTTCAAAAATGGGCCGGACAAAAGTATTGGCCCCCCTCAGCCTAATACTTGGTAGCACAACCTTTAGCCAAAATAACTGCGAACAACCGCTTCCGGTGACCATCAATGAGTTTCTTACAATGCTCTGCTGGAATTTTAGACCATTCTTCTTTGGCAAACTGCTCCAGGTCCCTGAGATGTGAAGGGCGCCTTCTCCACACTGCCATTTTGAGATCTCTCTACAGGTGTTCTATGGGATTCAGGTCTGGACTCATTGCTGCCACTTTAGAAGTCTCCAGTGCTTTCTCTCAAACCATTTTCTAGTGCTTTTTGAAGTGTGTTTTGGGTCATTGTCCTGCTGGAAGACCCATGACCTCTGAGGGAGACCCAGCTTTCTCAGATTATGCTGCAAAATGTATTGGTAGTCTTCAGACTTCATAATGCCATGCACACGGTCAAGCAGTCCAGTGCCAGAGGCAGCAAAGCAACCTCAAAACATCAGGGAACCTCCGCCATGTTTGACTGTAGGGACCGTGTTCTTTTCTTTGAATGCCTCTTTTTTTTTTCCTGTAAACTCTATGTTGATGTCTTTTCCCAAAAAGCTCTACTTTTGTCTCCTCTGACCAGAGAACATCCTTCCAAAACGTTTTAGGCTTTCTCAGGTAAGTTTTGGCAAACTCCAGCCTGGCTTTTTATGTCTCGGGGTAAGAAGTGGGGTCTTCCTGGGTATCCTACCATACAGTCCTTTTCATTCAGACGCCGAAGGATAGTACGGGTGACACTGTTGTACCCTTGGACTGCAGGGCAGCTTGAACTTGTTTGGATGTTAGTCGAGGTTCTTTATCCACCATCCGCACAATCTTGCGTTTAAATCTCTCGTAAATTTTTCTTTTACGTCCACATCTAGGGAGGTTACCACAGTGCCATGGGCTTTACCTCTAGGGAGGTTAGCCACAGTGCCATGGCCATTACCTCTAGGGAGGTTAGCCACAGTGCCATGGGCTTTACATCTAGGGTGTTTAGCCACAGTGCCATGGGGAGGATAGCCACAGTGCCATAGGGAGGATAGCCACAGTGCCAGGGGCTTTACATCTATGGAGGTTAGCCACAGTGCCATGGCCTTTACATCTAGGGAGGTTAGCCACAGTGCCATGGGCTTTACCTCTAAGGGAGGTTAGCACGTGCCATGGGCTTTAATCTTTGGGAGGTTAGCCACAGTGCCATGGCTTTGCATCTAGGAGATTTAGCACAGTGCCATAGGGAGGTCAGCCACAGTGCCATGGGCTTTACATCTAGGGAGGTTAGCCACAGTGCCATAGGGAGGTCAGCCACAGTGCCATGGGCTTTACATCAAGGGAGGTTAGCCACAGGGCAATGGGCTTTACATCGAGGGGGGTTAGCCACAGTGCCAGGGGCTTTACATCGAGGGAGGTTAGCCCAGTGCCCTGGGCTTTGCATCTAGGGAGGTTACCATGCCATAGGGAGGTCAGCCACAGTGCCATGGGCTTTACATCTAGGGAGGTTAGCCACAGTGCCATAGGGAGGTAGCCACAGTGCCATGGGCTTTACCTCTAGGGAGGTTAGCCACAGTGCCATAGGGAGGTTAGCCACAGTGCCATGGGCTTTACATCTAGGGAGGTTAGCCACAGTGCCATGGGCTTAACATCGAGGGAGGTTATCCACAGTGCCATAGGGAGGTTAGCCACAGTGCCAGGGGATTTGCATGTTGGGAGGTTAGCCACAGTGCCATAGGTCAGCCAAGTGCATGGGCTTTACATCTAGGGAGGTCAGCCACAGTGCTATGGAGGTTAGCAAGTGCATGGCTTTAAACTTCTGATGACACTGGCACGGTAGACACAGGAACATTCAGGTCTTTGGAGATGGTCTTGTAGCCTTGAGATTGCTCATGCTTCCTCACAATCTGGATTCTCCAGTCCTCAGACAGTTCTTTGGTCTTCTTTCTTTTCTCCATGTTCAATGTGGTCACACAAGGACACAGGACAGAGGTTGAGCCAACTTTAATCCATGTCAACGGCTGCAAGTGTGATTTAGTTATTGCCAACACCTGTTAGGTTACAGGTGCTGTTAATTACACAAATTAGAGAAGCATCACATGATTTTTCAAACAGTGCCAATACTTTTGTCCACCCCCTTTTTTATGTTTGGAGTGGAATTATATCCAATTTGGCTTTATGACAAATCTTTTTGTGGTTTTCCATTGAAGACAAATTAAATGAAGATAATAATACCAAAGAATTTGTGATTGCAATCATTTTCTGGAAGAAACTGAGTATTATCTGACAGAATTGCAGGGGTGCCAGTACTTTTGGCCACCACTGTATAAACCAGCAGATGCGCTGCACAGTGTGAGGGTCTGTCTAACTGAACACCGGCCCCCCACATCTGTCTATTGCGCAGACAGTGTCCAGCAGGGAGGGGAGCTGTATTCACCACTAAGCACAGAGTGTGCCTGTATAGATCTATTTCTATAGAGATTTATTACAGTTGATTCCAGAGACTTGGGGCAACATGTCCCAATACGCAAGCGCTGTTATTTTTGGTCTATTTTGCGCCAAAAATAATCCTGACCCCATATTTGCGATATAAATGAACTGTAATATACCAAAACTATTCGCATTATATGTCGGGCACGACACACTCTAATGTGCCTAAAAAGGCACATTACATACAGTAGCAATGATATGCTGGGTGCCTCGATTGCGCAATCTGGCTTTTTCGGAGCAATGCGCCTTTTCTAGGCGCATTAAGTTTACTATGCAAGGTATACCAGACGCCAGATTTTAGAAAGTATCATACTTTCAGGCACACTTTACAGTGATTAACTGCGCCTAAAAACTGCCGTGGTGACGGCAATTTTCAGACGTGTTTAACATTAGCAGCACAGGTAATGAAACCATTCGCTTGTCAAAATCAAAGCCTTCGTCATGATCAAAGGGGGCCCCCTAACTTATCAGGTCACCAGATTTCCTAGCCACTCAATTAGAGCCTTGGGATACCCTCTTCAGTCATCCCATTGGACCGAAAAAAGACCTATGTGTTGCCCTTACAGCAGCCCATATCATAATTCCACAGAGGATAACATGTTAGCATACAGGAGTATACTAATACATTCTAAGTGTAAAAAAAGGTTTAAAACAGTTATCCCTTAATAGGATAAAAGAATAAAAAGTAATAAAGTCTGCAAAAAATACAATAATTGAAATATTTAATATAAACATTTTAGTGTGCATACATTACATAAAAACCCTTCACATGTTAGGTATCCACATGAATATAATAAGCTGAAGAATGAACTTAAAGGGAATGTGTCATCAAAAAATTACTTATTGTTTAACTCACATTTTTATGTTAAACACATTTTTTAGGAATTTTTGGTTATTTTTTTTAATTTTTCATATCACTTTCAGAATTTTTTTAATAATTCCTAAGTCCTGTAGTTTTCACTTTGGCCACTAGGCCTAATAATGGTCTGACACTTCCTGCTCTGTTTAGAGAGCTTTTCAGCAGTGTCTGCTCATTATCAGTAACAGCAGGGTCAAGCTGAGAGGAGACACCAATGTGTACAGATAACACAGAATCCACCAGTCACAAGAGGAGATGTCACAGCTCCCCCTCTCCCCCCCTTCACAGTCTATACAAGTCTATGGGACAGAATCTGTCGTAAGAATCCTATGTGCATGAAGCTGCTGTAAAGTATCTCTGACTGCTGTTAAAGCAGTGCAACCAAGAATGTCTTCCCCCACAATCATATATAGACGGCCGGATAGAGAAATCTACAATCAGAAAATAAAAACGACTGAGAGGAAAAGAATGTGGATCAGGGGCTTGATCCACAAAAAAAAAAATTGGCGAGAGATTCCCTTTAATAGATTATTTAGTGTGAAACGTAAATGGTATTAAAGGGAACCTGTCACATACGTTGTGCCCTCCTTGCTGAGGGCAGCACAAGCTAGTGTCAGACCTGCTGTTTCCAGCGCTGTGTCCCTTATACTGTAAGAGCATTTACCCCTTAAATCTTATTCATGAGTGTTAACCCCGCCCACCAAAGACTAGCCCCGCCCACTGACAGTTATTCAAATGTTTCTGCCAATTCAAAGTAATAGGTTTATCAGTTGAGGTGGGCGGGGCTAGCCTAAGGTGGGCGGGGTTTGAAAAAAAACTGACTCTTTGAATGACTCTTCTGGCTGAAAACTGCAGATTTGAGCATTAAATACATGAAAACTACAGCATCTTACAGAATAAGGGACACAGCGCTGGGAACAGCAGGTCTGACGCTAACTTGTTCTGCCCTCAGCAAGGAGGGCACAACGTACGTGACAGGTTCTCTTTAAATGGGTGTTCTCCTCTTGCAGTTTCACAGAGTGACAGTCAGCATGTCTCTCTAGCAGGCACAGCTAGGAATAGGAGCCAGCAGAGCTGAATTGTCAGTCACTGCTGTGGCCCCGCCCACAGCCTACACAGAAGGTGTGAGCCTGAAGAGAGGGTGAAAACAGCCACATTGGAAAACCCTTTGAAGTTAAAGATTATTGTAAATCAATTAAAGGTCACTGATGAAAAACAATTAAGACAATAATCTGATCACCTGATTTCTAAATGTTGCCCCCTGAACAGTAAGTAGATTTCTGTAGGTCCAGCTGGGCAATCAGACACTTCCATCTGTGACAAAGAAGTATGTTTGTTCATGGATAGAGTAAATGTTACATACCTGATATCTCCGCAAAAGACACCACATGCGAGGCAAGAATTTTTCCGACCCTGGGTCATCTGTGCAACTGAGCCGATAAAGCTGAAACTGCAAAAACAACAAATGTTGGTTTTGACAATTAAAGCAAGGAAATACTCAGAAAAGCCAAGGATCCTTATGGTAGAATGTGCATGCTCACCAATTTGCTGAAGTAGCTCTGGTTGATCCTTACAGACTCCCCTTTGTAACGCACACACACTAAGCTGCCATCTTGTTGAACATCTACTCCTCCCTGGACCGGTAATGCTGGGGTTGTCAGTCGTACTGGGTGGCAGAAAACTCTTTTGTCTGGTGAAGGTGCAACTGGAGCTGGCTCTGTAAGGCAATATTAATATTATAGTCAGTAAAATGCTAAGTGTTAATAGGAAACTCCTTCCTCTATATAAAAAAACGAAAAACTTCTAGTCACGTGCTATTATCGATCAGAAGTAAGTGCGCAGAAGACCGAAAGGCAACAGAAAATGGGCAAAGGGCACGGGCAGCACAACACTGGATCCCAGGGGAGAGTAAGGGCATGTCCCCACTGCACGGGTTTTCCCGCCTGCGGGCCGCTCAAAAAACATTGAGCATGTTCATTCTTCCGTCCAGTTTCTGGACGGAATATGAACATCTCAATGGGAGGGCTCTTCTCCGCTCATCGCGGAGAAAAGCCGCCCCCTCCCGCGGCCGTGGGGACAGCCGCAAAACCGGACAAATGCCGGCCGGGTAAACCGACCGGTATTTGTCCACTGCCGTGTGAAAGCATCCTAAAGGCGAGTAGAAGCTTTTATATTTTTAAAAATCAGCAGTATCCTATTAACAAAACTAATAGTTGGAGAACCCTTTTAAAATTACTGTAGCAAATTGGACTAATGATATAAACCCAGTGTCATCCATGGCCAGAAACATTACTAGTCACAATTTACGGAGTGGGACCTGCAAGAGCTATTAAAACATCAAAGTAAGCATTACACAATGTATACATTATCCCAATGCCAGAAATGCAATGTGCATGTCTTCTCTTACCTTCTTACCAGCTAACATTAAAATGATCCAAAAAAGGGAACCCCACGTTGTGTGTATGTTGAGTATCAGCAATTTGGGTTTGATCAATAAAGTCTGGGCACTGCCACACACACAATTACTGCATTTTTGTCTAACCATTAATCTGAATAAACACAATTATTATTGGTGTTTGTGCAAGATTAAAATGAATGTCCAAAGGTTCAAAATTTCAATTCTAGACCTAAAATTTTTTGAGGATTAATTTCATATTGTTACAGAGCTCCAAATCCCAAGCTTCCCCTCACACAGTTATGTCCACCTTCATATGCAATTTTGTATGTAGTTTATTGCACCAATGCATTTGCAATGAAAATCACAGAAATTGCTTTAGTTCTATCTATATAGATTAGTAAATAGTAGAAGGCAGGCTTAAGGCCTAAAGAATGCCACAAAAACATTCCTCAGACCAGAAAGCTGCCACCACCAGCTTGTGTTCTTCCAGCAATGGTTGCAAGGTTTTTGTTTTCTGAGGTTTTTTAACTGACTCTCCTATGTTCATCTGTCCGATGAAGTAGAAAGCACATTGCCAATCAGCCGAGATCTTATTCCGATGCTGACAGAAAACTGAAACCTTCTCCTCCGATGCAACTTTGTTGGCAGAGGTGCAATAACTATCTGTCTGCTTCATGCTGCTTATTAACAATGGTTCCATTTGTCCACAGAAAAAAGAAGGCAGAAGCGAAAATTTAACAAAAAGCACTTTTTTTTAAATACTGCCATGTTAGGCTCAAAAGGCAATAATCATCACTTTTTGCCCTTTTCACACATGACAGCAATGAGTAATACGTGTGCAGACAGCCTACTGCACACCTTATATGCCCCACCTAGCCATCATACCACATGTTACTTTCTTAATTATCTATTTGCCGTTGATGTTGAAAGTAAGAAGTGGTCATATTAATGTGACTCGGCTTTGTATAAATGCTAGTTATTAGTTCTGTTGGAAGGAATCTATAAGTCTATAATAAAATATACTCTTTGGGAGCTTGGATTTTGCAGTATGCAGTGCAGACTCCAGAGATGATGATACTTTACTTTATTGTCACGAAAGACAAATACAGCATAAATGCACCCTACAACGCGTTTTGTACCCTAGTTCTTCATCAGGTTGGTATCACGTACCTATAAAGTATTAGGGTACTAAATGCGTTATATGGTGCGTTTTTGCTGTATTTGTCTTTTGTGACAAAGTGAAGACAAAACATCATCTTTGGAGTCTACTTCACTATCGAAGTGTATTTGATACTTGGCTTTCTTGGTGGACCAGCACAAGCAGCAGGGTGAATGTCAGCTGCTCCTCATCTACGCTGATATGTGCTTTAGAGGTGTTTCTTTTCACTATGATCTATAATATGTGTACATCTAAATATCTGCAACTCTATTATCTGCTCCAGCCTCAAATATCTGCTTGATAAAACAATACTTTACACTCTCTACTTACAGAAAAGCTATGAAAGCAAAAAGCGATTGTATGACCAGCACTAACACACTTCATCACCATTACCCAAGACTTTGTAAGAGGAACGTTTGCTTTACACTATAATGATCACTTTCTACATTGCACAGCTCCATCTGTCTATGCTGACAGTTGTATGTAAGCCCAAGATTCCTCTAGTGTAGAGTAAAGAAAACTAAGTGAAATATACAGATGTCAGATGCAGAGGCGCACGTCATTGACAGCACCTAATGCAGTGTAATGGAGATTTATGGGGTGGGAACAGGTGCATCAGTCACCAGGGGGAGTAGTCACACTCCAACGATTATAAAGGAGCTAAAATTGCAGTTTTGGAGTCCTGAGCACTCTGTCTTACCATGAGTAGATGTGGCAGATGCAGCAAGTGTTATGTAACAGGATGATTGTATTGATAGCACCTTATCTGCAGTCACTATATGTTCAGGGTGACCTCTCTGTGCTCTCCTACTTGCAGACATTCATTTGTCTATTCCTCCATATACATATGGCAAGGATTCTCATACAGGCACTTGGCTATGGATAATTATAGTCCTCTGTTAGGCTATGTCCACACTGCTTAGGAAAATGATCGTATCTTCAGTGCTTTTCGTTTTTTAAAAGCGCCGAAGATACGATCGTTCCTATGGCCCCATAGACGGCAATAGGAAAGGCGAGCTGAAGTCTAAACAGCTCTTCTTTTCCCTGCCCGTCTTTCGGCAGCGGCGTATTATACAACATGTTGTATAATACGCCGGCGCGTCTCATTTTCTTGTCGTCTTCCCATACAGTACAATTGTATGGGGGACGTCAGGAAAAAAAGAAGCGATGCGGTTTTTGTACAAAGCGTGACAAAAACCCTGGTCCAGCATCAAAGAAAAAAAACTCCGCTTTTGGGCCGATTTTTCTCCGATGCATGTTAGACATAGCCTTATGGTAAAGCTTATGAACTCATCAATAGTGCAGACACAATGTGACTAAAGACTGGAGAGAAAAAAAAAAACATTCGTGAACTTGAAAAAAAAAATCAGCACTTTAAATATATGTAATTCACCGAGGGTGCCAGCAGGAGACCGGAGCGAGATAGTGAGTCCACTATACAGACAGGAGCGCTGCAGGACTCTCTGACCATTCAGATGCTGTCCTTGGTCAGATCTGAACCCAGAAACCCAGCACTAAGAGGTAACTGTGCTAACCATTTAGCCAACTGTGGCAAAACTCCTGCTGTGGTTAGAAAAAAGTGCTGCAAAAGTAACGATGGCTAAGGCTATGTCTACACAGCACAGGCTTTCCGTCAGATTTTCTGTGCTTTTAGTATTTAGAAACCTCTGAAAGTCTGACCGAGAACTTTTCACATCGACTTCAATACAAAAAACAACTTGTCTTCTACACTGGTCTTTTTTTCTGGTCAGTTTTCAAAGCTGGAGGCTTTAGGCTTCAAACACACAGCACAGGACAAAAACTGTCGGAAAGCTGATGGCTTTTTGTCCGATGCACGACCTCAGCTTTTGTCACTGTGTTTGCAAAAAAACGCAGACTTTTTTTTTTTCTTTTGCCGTTGACCAGTACAACTGAATGTATGGGAAACCGACGGCAAAACATGAGCGCATTTAGCACCATGTTCCTAAATCGGCTGGCGCCAGAAAACAAGCAGCAAAAAATAAAACCCCGGCTTTTTTTTTGTATTAAAGTCTATGGGCTTGATAAATGGTTGGATTTTCAGCGGTTTCAAAAAACTAAAAACCATCCAAAAAACTCATCGGAAACCCAGCTGCTTGGGACAAAAAACAGACAAAATACTCAGGTTCAAAACGGTTTCTAGGTTTTGGTTTTCAACAAGTTTTTTGTTCTTAACTGTGTGGACTTAGGCCGTGTTCACACGGCTTATTCCCAACGGATTTGTGAGCTCAATACGGCTCACAAATCCGCCGTGAATAAGGGGCGGGACGGGGCTGGAGCGCGGCGGAGGCGGGTGCTCCCAGGCCCCGTAGACATTGCATTATCTGCGGCGCGTACGCGCCGTAAATAATGTGCATGTCACTTTCTCCCCCCGTGGCGGATTTGCCGAGCGGGGAGGAGCGACGGAATCCATAGTTCTCTATGAGAGCAGTGGATTACCGTAATGACTCCGACGGATTGGCGCCGTAATGCAGCACAAATCCGGCGCGCAGTATGGCGCCAATCCGTGGCAAAATAAGCCGTATGAACGAGGCCTTAGCCTTATAGGGAAGCTTTCAGGTGGTTTGTGCTGCCCTAGCTGAGAGCAGGGTGTGCCAAAGGGAAAGAAGCTGAGCTCTATGATATATAGGGTTATATGACAGAGGAGAGAAGCTGAGCTCTGTGATATATGGGGATGTATGATAGAGGGAGAGAAGCTGAGCTCTGTGATATAGGGTTTTATGACAGAGGAGAGAAGCTGAGCTCTGTGATATATGGGGATGTATGATAGAAGGAGAGGAGCTGAGCTCTGTGATATATAGGGTTATATGATAGAAGAGAGAAGCTGAGCTCTGTGATATATGGGTATATATGATAGAGGAGAGAAGCTGAGCTCTGTGATATATAGGTTATAAATGAGAGAGAGAAGCTGAGCTCTGTGATAATAGGGTTATATGATAGAAGAGAAGCTGACTCTGTGATATATGGGGTTAAATATAGAGGGAGAGTAGCTGAGCTCGTGATATATGGGTTTATATGATAGAGGGAGAGAAGCTGAGCTCTGTGATATATAGGGTTATATGATAAGGAGAGAAGGTGAGCTCTGTGATATATAGGGTTTATATAAGAGGAGAGAAGCTGAGCTCTGTGATATATAGGGTTATAGATAGAGGAGAGAAGCTGAGCTCTGTGAATATATGGGTTATATGATAGAAGAGAGAAGCTGAGCTCTGTGATATATGGGGATGTATGATAGAGGGAGAGAAGCTGAGCTCTGTGATATATAGGGTTATATGACAGAGGAGAGAAGCTGAGCTCTGTGATATATAGGGTTATATGATAGAAGAGAGAAGCTGACTCTGGTGATATAATGGGGATGTATGATAGAGGGAGAGGAGCTGAGCTCTGTGATATATGGGGTTATATGATAGAGGGAGAGAAGCTGAGCTCTGTGATATATGGGGTTATATGATAGAGGGAGAGAAGGTGAGCTCTGTGATATATAGGGTTATATGATAGAGGAGAGAAGCTGAGCTCTGTGATATATAGGGTTATATGATTTGGAGCAGGAGTTCTGAGTAAGAAGCCGAGAAAATACTGACCAGCCTCCTTAAGAGATATTAGAAGTCCTGCTTACTCCACCCACATACAGTAATTTGCAGCTTTCCCTGTATCAGTGTGTACTAAACAAGTTGTCAATCACTGTATGTGGGCGGGCTAAGTGGTACTTTGTTTCACTTTCACAGATTTTGTATGATTTTTTTCCATTAAGTTTGTATGTTTTCCTTGTGTTTGTGTTCCCTCTGGTACTCCAGTTTCTTCACACACTCCAAACACATACAGTGGGGAAAGTATTTGATACTCTGGAGATTTTGCAAGTTTTCCCACCTACAAAAAATGGAGAGGTCTGTAAGTTTTATCATAGGTACACTTCAACTGTATGATTGTATGATTCTTAAATAATTAGTTTGCATTTTATTGCATGAAATAAGTATTTCATTACCTACCAACCTTGCAAGAACTCTGGCTCTCACAGACCTGATAGTTTTTCTTTAAGAAACCCTCCTACTCTTCACTCATTACCTGTATTAACTGAGCCTGTTTGAACTTGTCACCTGTATAAAAAAATACATGTCCACACACTCAATCAATCACACTCCAACTTCTCCACCATGGTCAAGACCAAAGAGCTGTCTAAGGACACCAGAGACAAAATTGTAGACCTGCACAAGGCTGAGATGGGCTACAGGACAATAGGCAAGCAGCTTGGTCAGAAGCAAAAACTGTTGGTGCAATTATTAGAAAATAGAAGAAACACCAGGTGATTGTCAATCTTCCTGGATCTGGGGCTCCATGCACGATCCTGCTACGTGTGGTAAGGATGATTCTGAGAAAGGTTAGGAATCAGCCCAGAACTACATATGAGGACCTGGTCACTGACCTTAATAGAGCTAGAACCACAGTCTCAGAGATTACTGTTAGTAACAAACTACACCGTCATGGATTAAAATCCTGCAGGGCGCTCAAGATCCCCCTGCTTACACCAGCACTTGTCCAGGCACGTTTAAAGCTTTGTCAAGAGCTACAGGATACTAAGGTTTCTAAACCAAATATTAAGTTCTGTTTTTTCTATTGTATCAAATAGTTAATGCAATAAAATACAAATAAATTATTTAAAAATCATATAATGATTTCCTGGATTTTTTTTACATTATGTCTCTCATAGTTGAAGTGTACCTACTATAAAAATTACAGACCTCTCCATTCTTTGTAGGTGGGAAAACTTGTAAAAATCAAATACTTATCTTCCCCATTGTACATAGGTTTATGTGGAATGTGAGCCCCACTGGGAACAATCTCTGTACAGCGCGGTGGAATAATATAAAGGAATAAATAAATGATTGTTCACGCCTGTAGTCACCTTCTGCATCAAACATGTAACCTATTAAATAGATGAGTTTTTAAAATGTCACTTTTATGAGTATAATGTGCAATTCCAACTTATATTGGCGGTCAATTCTAACAAATGTAACTGCAAGGTCATGTGGCACAAAAGATCCAGTATATAACTGGCATTCACTCTGGGGTCTTCATGGGGAATAGGTTGTAGGTATATCAGAACATCTATTCTCTCCCATAAACATGCCCTATGTCCAACCATGACAGTGGTCATACGATGGAGTACTTGCCCGAAAGGGGCAGCCCATCAAACACCCTGGGACCTGTCCCTGACAAATACCACTACCACAGCATCTCCAGTCTCCTATTCATTTCACCAGTCCTCGGCTTGTCAGAGAGACGTGTAATCAGGACAGCAAGATGGCAGCAGCATTCATCCTCAGACCTCAGGCTTATAAGCAAAAGAGCTTGCCCACAAGCTGCAGGTCCATCAGTTTCCACTCTGCACGGTTTAGCTATCACCCACCCTCTTACTGACCCACTCCTCTCCCATCTCGCAGTACCAATCTCTGACAGCTAGGAGGGGATAGTGAGGATGTTGACCTGTCAGCACCAGGAGAGTCCTTCCTTCCAAAAATGTCGAGGGGCGGGTTCAAGTCTCTGTTACCCAAGACACGGTTCAGCGCATCATACAAATCCTGTCCCTATCACCAGCATAACAAGCTTCTACCTATACTCTCACTGAACACTGAAACCGAAATTAAACTTATTGAAAGGGAATCTGTCGGCATTTTTGTTTTTCTTTAATTAAAACAAGATCCTGATATATATTCTTTTCTTCTTAGCTGTTTTTTTTTTTTTCCAGAATCTAGATTTCTCAATTCTGTTGCATGTTTAAGATTACGGGGGCAGCCATCTTGCCTGAGCTGCTTTTATCAGCATTTAGAGAGATGCTTTACAGTATCTACATGGACACTGGAGCCTGAGAACGGGAGCAGACCCACTGACTTCTATAGGAGAGTTTTCCAGGCATGCTCTGTGACCTGGGAAGAGTGCAGGAAGATGTAGAGGGGGAGCTGTAACTATCTCCTATTGTGAACGGTGGATCCTATGTTATCTATATATTAAAAAATGTGTTTAACATAAAAACAGGAGTTAAACAATAAGTAATTTTTTGATGACACATTCCCTTTAATAGATGATTAACATTTGTTATGAAGAGCAGGGCTGTGGAGTCGGTAAGCCAAACCTCTGACTCCTCAATTTCCCCAACTCCGACATCAACTCAGACTCTACCATAATGGACCTCGGCTCCAACTCCACAACTCTGACTCCACAGCCCTGGTTCTGCTATGAGTGCAGCCATTCCTTCCCAGTGCCTTTTACCACCTCTGGTCTGTAGCGGAGGAGCTTCACTACTGAGCATGTACATGAAGTTCAGCACCCACTCATATCAACTAAAAGCCTAGATCCTTAGATCAGGACTAGAACAGACATTTATAGGATATTTAACAAATTTCCCAAATTCTTAGGAAAAATATTTAGCACATACTGCAGTGAACTAACTGTACCAAATGTATTACATATTTTATAACGACTCTGACTCCACCAAAATGGACACCGACTCCACAACCCTGATGAAGAGTTAAATAAAGTGTTATATTTAGCATGGTCAATAAGCACTATGTTTCCACCTTTATCCGATGGCTTCAGGATACTTTTGTCTTTCTCCAACACACACAGGGCCTTTATTTCATCTTTTGTTTGACTGAAATGTCTTAACAGGGTGAACAGATATTTTTTTCATTTCTGTAGTGACAAGTTGTAGATAGAGGTCAGTATTGGGGGAGTCCTAGTGCTAAGTTTTTTTAGATTTGAGAATGGACCTAAACCTGCTTTCAGTTCATTTTCCTCTAAAAGTTCAGCAAGAGTGATAATACCGGGAAGATCTCCTTCAGTGACGTTTGTCAAGATTAGAAGACTGAAGAAAATCTCTTCCAATCTAGTTTTCTTGTGAAGAGATTTAAGTCTTTAATCCAGCAAAAGAGTCAAACTGTGCTGTGGGTAGAAAGTTAATGCCCTTGGTGACTAGCGAGATTTCTGAGAGATGCAAGTACAATTTGTCAAATTAAAAATGTGATTGTTATCTTGCCTATAATTTAACCCCTTAAGCATCACGCCTTAATGACCAACTACACTTTTCTAGTTTTTGCCTCCATGCGTTTTAAGTCATAACTTATTTTTTTACTTTTCTAGTGATGCAGTTGTATGAGTTCTAACACTCTAAATTGGGAATATCCCAGAGATGATGTATGAGGACTAGTTTTATGTGGGAGACGTTGTATTTTGAGGGGCATAGCTTGAACTGACATATAAATCACTGCATTTTTTTTTAAATGTTTTCAGCATGAACATAAGAAATGTGTTTTACTGCGTTTTTTAATTATTAATTCTACAGGTTATTTCAGTCGTGTGAATACTTAATATGTGTAGTTTTTTGTGTGTGTAATGTACGCACAATCATTTTTTTAAATTAAATATTTATTTTATTATATTTTGTTTCCACACTTTATGGTTTTTCCTTTTTTTTTTTTTCTTTTTTTTAAAATTCCATTAAGGGATAACTATTTTACACTTTTTTGTTACGCTTAGTAACATATTAGTATCCTTCTGTATACTCCTGTACGCTAATACATTACACTCTGTGTCAGTAAGACACAGGCTACTGCTAGGGCAACACATATTGTGCCCTGACCGCAGCAGACAATCCTGGGGCTACTCTAGGTCCCCACAGCTAACTGCATAGATATTCCTCACGCTCCATCGTAGCAATCAGAGTAAAACGGCAGGGATCGGAGGCTTTCTCTGGTCCTTGCTGTTCACAGAGCCTGCTATACGAACAAAGCTGATAACTACAGCTGTATCTAGCGCAGTTTCAGTGTTGGGAGCCGCAAAATCCTATTTGTAGGCAGCAACATCTTTTTTTTTTTTAAACTTGTTTTTATTGCAAACACTTTTGAAATATTACAATACTTATGGCTGTTGTGGCCAGAAGAGACAATTATGCAGAGCAAGAAGGCATGCATGTCTATCGTAACATGGGAAGCTCAATTTGTAACTCAGTCCAATATGAGTGGTTCAATTCCGGTTGTGCTATGGGCAGCAACATCTTAATGTCGCTGCAGAGAGAGAACACAATCCACCCATCGACATCAAAAGACAGAGGGCGGTCGTTAAGAGGTTAATCTTGCACATTTAATATCTTCCCTTTTTTCCCACTTTTAGTTTTTTGGCATTTTAATGCTTTGAAACTATTTTTAAAGATATATTAAATAAAAGGTACATTCTAACTTTGATTTATTGTCCATCAGAGTCTAATGTGAGGAGTTAAACTGATCTATTTAGGTCATAGTGATAGACAGACTTCTAATTAGTCACAACCTTATTCATTGCTACACCGGCACTCAAGACCGTATAGCATGATGCTAACATTATACATAGTGCAAAATTTCTATGATAACCCACAATTCATCTCTGCATTGCCACTCAAGTATCCTTATGGTAAGTTCACGTGGCTCATTTGGACGCGGACTCTGACGCAGATTTAGCACTGAATCCAACTCCAAATTTGGCTGCAACCAGGGCTGTGTAGTTGGTAAGCTCCGACTCTTCAATTTCCCTGACTCCCAACTAACGCTCCCTCATACACAGCGCATGTTTAAGTGGTAACTTTACTGTAGTAAAACGGTAACATCAGGCTGTTTATCACTGGTTTGGCAGTGGGTCAGTAATGGTGTGGGGGAGACATTTCTTTGGAGAGCCGCACATCCCTCCATGTGACAGCCAGAGTTACCATGACTGCCAGTAGGTACTGGGATGAAATCCTCAGACCCATTGTGAGACCATATGCAGTGGGCCCTGGGTTCCCTCTGATGCATGACAATGCAAGGCCTCATGTGGCTGCAGTGTGTCAGCAGTTCCTGCATGATGAAGGCATTGATGCTATGGACTGGCCTGCCCGCTCCCCGGACCTGAATCCAACTGAGCACATCTGGGACTTCATGTCATCCACCAATGACACATTGCGCCACAGACTGTCCAGGAGTTGACTGATGCTTTAAACCAGGTCTTGGAGGAGATTCCTCAGGACAACATCTGCCGCCTCATCAGGATCATGCCCAGGCATTGTAGAGAGGTCATACAGTCATGTGGAGGCCACAGACACTAATGAGCCTCATTTCCTTATCTTGAGGCATTTCCACTGATATTGGACCAGCCTGAAATTTGATTTTCCACTTGGATTTTGATTATTCTTTCAAATCCATGGGATATTTATTTTGATTTTCATTTATCTTTCATTGATTTTCATTTATTGTTCTCAACGCATTCCACTATGTAATGAATGAAGAATTGCAACTGAAATATTTCATTCATTGAGATCTAAGATGTGGTATTTTAGTGTTCCCTTTATTTTTTGAGCAGTGTATATATAGTAGACACAGTGTAGTAAAGAAAATAATCATTTTGAAGTCCCAGTTCTAAAGCCCAAAACATCATCTTGTAGTAAACCTCGTGACTATCAACATAAAACTATCACCACAAACACCCACTCGTACAAAGAAGCTCTGTGTTCTGGCTTACAGAGGTTAGTTCTGAGCGGGGACCACCCTCTAGGTCATAGAAACAGATTTATTTCTGTAACTTTCAGTAGAAACATCAAAGACATAAAAAACACATGTTTGATGTAAGCTATGGGGACTTTTTTCTTAGTCATTTTTAGAATCAAGGGACAAATTTATAACGCTGCAAGGTTTCTAATGGGAGTTTCAGAACTCCTTTCAACCTGGTGCTCTGCAGGAATTGCAAATTGCCTGGTTGGGAGAAGCTCTGTGCTGAAAAGAAGGCAGAGGCCCCTGCTCCTTCCGTCTCTTATTCAGTGGGGTCCTGCCAGCTGGGCCAACACCGTTCCCATAGTTATGACCATATGCTACATGCAGTTCTAACTGCAATGTTTCCAGCTTGTTACCTGGTATATTAGCATCACGCAGCAGTGCCAAATGTTTCTCTCGGATTCTTTTTACATAATCTTGAGAGAAGTGATAGATCTTGCTACATATGCCTTCTACTGAATCACGTGCCACCGCTGCCATATGAGGACCGCACTGTCTACGTAGGTGCTCCAAACGATCCTGCAACAGAAAGAGAAAAGGGTTACAAACCCCCCCTGTAAGAATATACAGATACTATGCAAACATAAAAATTAGATGGAAAATTTGCAAAAGGAAGGAATGGCAATTTGCTAGAGGAATGAATGCAAAAATAAAAGAGCAGTTGAAAACTCAATAGTTAAAAATATTTGGAGCCTATTCTACAATGCAAGAAATGTGTGCGAAGGGACATACGGTATGTGAAGGGGTTTTACCACAAAGTATAATTGACGTGAGAAGCTTGCAAATTAAATAATAAACATTTTCACCATTCATCATTATTCAAAATTTTGTACCACTTTTGTTTTAGCTGCTCCCTTAGGGATCCATAGTGTGCAGCTCATCTACAGGAGATCTTCAGTGACGAGGGCTCCTCAGTCCTGGCCACACATGCTCAGACACCACCTCTCAGGCAGCAACTATTAGGCTATGTTCACCAACGGACGTCTAATTTTGGTGACGGATTATCGTCCCATAATCGCATGATTCCGACTCCTCTCCCCGCTCACGAAATACGGCAAGCGGGGAGAGAAGTGACATGTCAATTATTCACGGCAGTATATACGCCGTGGGTAATTAATGTCTATGGGGCCGGCGAGCTGCCGAGCACACGGCGTAATTGCAGGCGAAATCCGTCCTGCAATTACGGCGTGGATAAGCCGTGTGAACATAGCCTTAGTCTATCCCCTGCTTAGTAATCACACACACTTACTGCTGAGCGAGTGTTCAACCCCAGGTGCTCTCATTCCACTCCCATCCTCTGTATTCCATACTAATTAGTCAAACAGTGCAAATAAATAAAAAGGAACATCAAGCAGGTATGTGCATTGAGAAAACAAAACAAAAGCACGTTAAGCTCCTACAGGGATTTTAACCTAAAACCTCTATTTTGGAGGGGATAAGCTCTAACCACTCAGCTACACTGTAGCTACTTAGAGCTCTTGTTTTTTAGATTACTAGACTTTTCATAAACAGACCTTTGTTTGGTTAGATTGAGAACACTATGGGGAAAGGCATGGTGATCATGGTCACATGCTATGCAATTCAAACAAATCACCCCCCCCCCCCTCCTTTGAGCACACTGAAATCTGAAGCTACAAAAAGCAGGTATGAAATGACTTTGTGGCAAAACCCCGTTAAAGGGTCCCTGCCTCACGGTTTACGCTACTCTATAGAAAAGCTATATATTATGAAGCAGAATTTATGAGAAAGGAGCAGAGTAATTCCTAAAAGAGAATGTGAAAGTCCTGCATACCCCATCCACATACAGTGACTGGCATTCAGCTCTGTATGCACAATAATGCAGAGAAAGCTGTCAATCACTTTATGTAGAGCAAAATTTCCACTTTCTCTTAAAGAGTCCTATAAGGATTTTCTCAGCTTTTTACTCAGAAATTCTGCTCACAATCATATAACCCTATCACATTGCCCTACATATCACAGAGCTCAGCTTCTCACTTCTATCATATGACCCTGTATTTCACAAAGCTCAGCTTCTCCCCTATGTCATATAATCCTGTATATCACAGAGAAAGAAACTACCAAAAGAGTATCAACCCTAGACTCGATAGTCAGGCCTAAAAAGTAACCGATATCCAGTAAAAACTAGAAACCCTAAAAATTCCCTAAACAAATTACTGACTACCTATCCCTCAGTGGGTTAGATCAGCATAATCTTAGCTCCTCTACTGCACAGACTGTGTATTATCTACATCCTGTATATTTTCCCATAGACCTATTGCTGCACCCCCTAATTATCAAGGGACGTACGCATATGTATTTCTTGTACACTATCAATGTATTATTGCTTTTTCTTGGTTACTTTGAGTGTTACTACTGTTCTTCCTGATGAACCCTGCTTTTTGCGAGAAACGCGTTGAGGTAATAGTATCAGTTACATACTTGACCCCAGAGTCTATAATGCGCGGTCACCATTATATAATTTTTTAGTCTGTTATTTCACTAATGTATATTTGTGTTTGTTATATAATATATATAATAGGATATTTGTAGCCCAGGTTCCTGTCGGGGTTGCCCTTATTGGGGCGGTTACCCCGAACTGGATGGATAGGTAGTCAGCAATTTGTAGGATTTCTAGTTATTTTTTACTGGATGACATTAAAAGTTACTTTTTAGGTCTGTTTATCGAGTCTAAGGTCAATACTCTTTTGGTAGTTTCTTAGTCGTGAATAATATGGTATTTACCAGAGACATGTAGGAGTTTTTTTTTGTCCATATCTCCTTATTGATTAGGACATATGTGTTTTGTTATTATATATCACCGAGCTCAGCTTCTCTCCTCTATCAAATAATCCTATATATCACAGGCTCAGCTTCTCTCCTCTATCATATAACCCTATATACCACAGAGTTCAGCTTCTCTCCTCTATCATATAACCCTATATACCTACAGGCTCAGCTTCTCTCCTCTACCATATAACCTATATACCACAGAGCTCAGCTTCTATCCTCTCTCATATAAACCCAAATATCACAGAGCTCAGCTACTCTCCCTCTATCATATAACCCTATATATCCCAGAGCTCAGCTTCTCTCCTCTATCATATAACTCTATATATCACAGAGCTGTTTCTCTCCTCTATCATATAACCCTATATACCACAGAGCTCATCTTCTCTCCCTCGATCAGATAACCCTATATATCACAGAGCACAGCTCCTCTCCCTCTATCCTGTAACCCTATATATCACAGAGCTCAGCATCTCTTCCTCTATCATGTAACCCTATATATCACAGAGCTCATCTTCTCTTCCTCTATCATATAACCCTATATACCACAGAGCTCATCTTCTCTCCCTCTATCATATAACCCTATATATCACAGAGCTCAGCTTCTCTCCTCTATCATATAACCCTATATATCACAGAGCTCAGCATCTCTTCCTCTATCACACCCCACTCTCCAGTAGGGCAGCATAAGCCACCTGACAGGTTCATTTTAAAAGAGATGTGTTTTTGGAAATAGAAATGAATGTTGCAACTTAACCAGTAAAAGTGAATAGGACCATTGAGTTATATGGAACCAGAATGGTGATTGCATTCATATTCTCCTGGCACAGACCCCATCCGTCTTTATCAGTCTCTTATTTTACAAACTGTAGTGCACAAAGTTATGAGCAGCCATTCCAGACCACTGACCATGTAATCTTCTTTAGTTGCCAGGTGATCTCTTCTCAGCCAGCTAAATGTGTCCTCCACGTTCCATTTTACCACCTTCCTAATATCTGGAGAGGCTCTCCTAGAGGAAAATAAAGAGTCTCAGCAGCTGGAAGCTAAAATCATTACATGATGCAGACTTACGTCTGTTACAAATACAGTAGTACGTCAAGTGTACTAGAAAACTAAGGACGTACATTACATAGTATAGGATGTACCAAGAACATTCACCCAGGTGGTATGCAATATGCCCACATCTTAAACGCTTAGTGCAGATTGAACACTAGCGCGGTGACTTAGATCTTGGTATCACATAAAAAGCAGAGAAACATTAAAAGGATAAGAGATAGGAATACAACCAATAGTCTAGGTGTAATTTTAACTTGCTAAAGCCACAAAGTAAAACTCTTCAGGTTGTTCCCTGAGTTGCATGTTTAACAAGAAGGGCGAATGACATGAAAGATCCCAGCTGGTCATCTCTCCCTGGTACAGCCGCCAGCGACCCAGTGGAGAGAGGGGGAATACAGAAACTTTCGTCATTTTACCACGCCTCCTGATAAAAGAGGACTCTTGTCACATTTTATGCTGCTGGGCCTCACAGAAAAGCCTATTACTGACAACTCTGCCCAGTGGGACCTGGGTCATCAATCCCTGGGGGGAGCAGGACTCACAGGCTTCTTCAATGATTCCAGACATCATTTAATCATTTTTTATCTGAACTGAAACGAAAACCATATATCCCGCGCTCGACATCTCCTCTATCAGAGGAGACCTGACAGACCTACTTTAAATTGCTGGACAAGTTTAAGGAAAATTCTAATGAACTTACGTTTATCATATATACCCAAGCAAACAAATAGGTGACATAGCATGCGAAAAGACTCAACTGCTGCATAATCTTATGGTTTATCAGGACAGTGAAAGTGCGAAGAGTGATTAACGCACACATACCTTTATTAAACGGGTCCTGAAGTAACACCAAATCCCGAGAGAATCCCAGACATGTCCCTGGCAGCCACAGTCCCCTTCCCTCTCTGCTTCATGACATGTACATGATGGTGAGCGACAGCTACAAGATGGCCGCAGTTCACAGTAGCCCTCCAGTGCTAATAGCTGGGACAGAAGGAAACCACCACGCCAGCTATATAACCAGCTCTGCATAGGGGAGGGGGCTCCCTCGGTCATCTCCATATCAGCTCCAGTATTGCTAGTTTTGTACTAGCAGCCAAGGATCTAGCATAGGCCCACTGGTCATCCCATAGAAGTCACTGTTAGGGCATCGATAAGGAATGCCCTAAGAAGTCTCTGCACATTTTATATGCACAGCGGCAATGCAGATATAGGACATTAGTTTATAAAAAAAATTGTACCAACTAGAAATTCCCAAATGGGGCTTATGGGTTATACACAGAATATGAGGAGGAAAAAACTAACAAGCTCTTATGGAATTTCTGGAAACCTTTAGCAGCACTTTACAACACACAAAATTACATGTGCAAGTGTCTATAAGTCTCCACACACCTACGTGGTGCCTCTCCCTAAAGAGGAACGTTACTCTTTTCAAGCTACATCTGGAGCCTCTCACCCGCCCAATAAGTATTCTACTCCGCACTGACAAGTGGTAAACACCCCTGTCTGCAGATGAATACCTGGTTGGCATTAATCCCATTCACATTGCAAGACAGATGTAGCTTGAGGAACACTAAACCCATTAGATGGCGCTGCAAAGTCCTAACTCATTTCCCGTGAGCCTTTTTGAATATGTACAAGTAAAATCAGACTATAGAGTAACAAATCAACAATTCAGGACAATAGGAACGAGGACCTTGCTTTCAAGAGCTTACAATTTGTGAATAGGAAAGACCCAAATGGTAAAGTTCTTATCAGAGACAAGGTAGTACTTAAAGCTGCATTAACCAGTCACCTAGCGACATCTTTATGTATATGAAGTGTGGGGGGACATTGTTGAGTTAGGGTATGTTCACACGGCGTAACTGCCCTTCAATAGGCCCCAAAATTATGGTCCATCTCCCCCGGTGTACAATACACACGTATACACAATACACAGTGACATGCCACTTCTTCGCGGTGCTTATGGGCCATGGATAGTGACGTTGACTGGGGCCGGCCCCCCACCCGCTTCAGAAGTACACACTGATCAGCACATACTTCTATAACACCCGGCGTATTGCAGCACATACAGTACGTGCCGCAATACGCTGTGTGAACATACGCTAAAGGGACCAGCTTTTGAATAATACTTTAGAATAGGGTATGGGGAGGGAGGGGAGAGTCGATAACATCAGCTCCCCTAAATACAGACCTGACTGTAATCATCTCTACCAGAAGTGTCTGAGGCACAACACTTTCTCACACACTGCTTCATACATCTGATCTCCACCCTGGGTGTCCATGGAAATAGTAATCAGTGGGAGTGCCGGGCTCCTATAGACATGAATGGGGGAGAGATGCGCAAGAGGCCATTTCCCCATTCACTAAGGCCAGCTCGTAGCTCGCAACAAGCAGACCTCAGAAAAAGATTCTGCCCCTTTAATGTTAATAGTGAAGAAAATCTCCTTTCATTTCTGTTTTATTGAAGTTGTAAAATAAAGTATTCAATATGAACTACAAATTAAGGCATTAGACAACCGTGCCCTGCACCTCAGTGAGATATAACAACAAGCAGAACTAAGGTTGGCCACACATAGGACACACACCCACCCTGGCGTCTCTCCCTAACCACATGTTCGGCTACACAAAGCATGAGCATCCATCGAGAATTCAACATATCCCCATGTCCTCCATTAGGGGAGGGCAGCTCCAAAAAACATTCCATTGTCCGTAGATTCGGCTGTCATTTCATTCTTTTGTGCAGGGTCAACTTAAGAATCCTTTCACCATCTCCAACCTGCCATTTATGGTAGTCTGTAAACAGGACCTAAGTGACACTGCTATAAAACCATCATGTGTTTTGAATGGGGAGGTTTTGGGGCTCGTTCTCAAGATAGTTGCGGGTCCCAGGCATTCCTATCAATATGCCATCAATGTCTATGGTGATACAGCCCCTAAATATAACTCTTAAATTGCTTTTCAAGAAATGAACGTGAACATCCACAGACTATCAGTGTGTGATCTGTGTGGGTCTAACCTCTGAGACCCCACCAATCAGCCAGTGCTCCAGACAAAGCAGAGCTTCTGTTCATGTGCTTGGGCTTAGAAGTCTAGCTTTGCCAATTTAGATTTTTTTTTTTTTATCAGAATCTCCATCAAACAACTACAGGGATTATACTACGATAGAAGAATCTGCTGGAAGCTATGATATCTGCTGGCACTCATTTCATACAGATTAGGAAAGCATTTTGAGTGCCTCTGGCAGTGAATCTCATCTTCCGGGTCTCACCTGGATTCAATAAGTCGCTTTGCGGCCTCTGCATATTTAAATAACAATCTTTTTGCTTCCTCTCGATGTTTGATCCGTGATAACCTGGAAGAAAAAATAGGTTGAAGTTACAAAATATAAAAACAAACGTTCAATTAATTACTAGGAAATCCTTGACAAATGAAAAACATAGACTTGTCTAATGCTTTCAGTACAAAGACCACTGAGCAGTCTGCCTGGCCGTAACACATAAGCGGATGATCACCTTATTGGAACATCATTCATGATCTCCCGGAACATGGAGGGGGACACTGCGGGGTCACAGTCACTTGGAAGCAGCGGGTCTGGACCACGATCGATGACCTTCCTCTCCAACAACCAGCGGTTAAATGACTCCCGAGGCGGGTCAATGCCTGCAAGGAAGAAACAAAAAGTGAAATGCTGTCAACCTTATAAAACATTAACACATTAATGCGGAGATCAGTTTGCAAGAGAAGAATGCAACATAAATGAATCATAATCTGATTGTACTGGAAACTACAAGACATATACAAGAGTACGTCCACAACTGCTCATTCATTTGCATGATTATACACTGAACCTCTTTTTTTTCTTTTTAGCCAATAAATAAGTCAGCAGTGTGTTAATTATTTCAGAGAAACAAGGGTAACATGAGGAGGATCATAATACCAAGTGTGGAGCGGTTCTTAGGGTGCTTTCACACGGAGCATTTTTGGTGCGTTTTTTGTGCAGAAAGGCACAGCAGTTAATATTGTACATTTCTGCACAAAAAACACACCAAAAAGCTCTCCATGTGACGCCACCCTTACTGACAACAAAAAGAATGGCGAGATGTACCGAAAGTCCCTGGATATGACCTTGACACGCGGAACACATCCCCCAACTGTACATCTTTTATCGAATGTATGTAACTTTGACATCTCTCACTGAAAGGGGTTTTGTTGACGTGGGATCCTCCAAAATGGGTATTTAATCACTTTTCTAAATATATGTCATTAAAAAAAGGGAAGCCTCTGAGAGCTACAGCTTTCTTTATATGCTCTTAGTTTCCTGACAGTTTACATTAGACACGACCAGGACACTGACAGGAGCTGATCTGGCCGCGCTTGCGTGTTTGCACTTCTTATCTGATAACAGGGAACATTAAGGAGCTTGCTAGGGACTGGGGAGAAAAAGCAGTGAATGAGCCTGTGTCTTTTGTATAGAGAATCCACTGGTTATAATGTAGTTATTTGAGTAAACATTGCAGACGCTCCCTCTCCCTGGCTCTCTGCTCACCCCCCGCCCGCGTTGTCCCCGGTGACTCAGCATGCTGAATTAATCTTCTCTCCTGTGCAGATAAGAGGTAAGGAACTCCCTTCTTGGCAAAACCCCTTTAAGATAAGACACAACAGTGATACTTGAGATAATCAATGAGGAAGACCCTGACAGAAAAAAATAGTCAGTGAAACATAAGGTCAAGAATCAAATAGGGTATACATCCATTAATATCCTCTACAGTACGAGCTCCTGAGATGCTTACCACGAGTCAGTTATCCAGGGGTCTTCCAGCTTCTTAAGCTTGCAAATAGCCCCCTCTGAACATCCTGTAACTTTTTTGTTCTATTTCAACAGACCAATTAATTTTATGACCGTAGTCCCCAATCATGGGACCTCTACCAACGTTGCACTATTAGTGTTCTCGCAAGGTATAAGAGATGTGCTACTGCTATCTTTTCCGAAGATGAAACAGAAAGGTCCCCCACATAACCCAAGATACATACAAGCAGGCATAGAGTGACGTTAGTATGATAAACCTTATTAAATATATCTACCACTTTTCTCCTAAAATGTTCCAGTTCAACACACGATCAATGCACATGTAATTAGTCAGCATGTGGAGCCTCACAATTTGGACATATATTCTGAATGTATACCTATGGAATACAAGAATGTGGGCATTCTGTATACTCAATGAATTAGGTAGAGCTGCAAGAGTGCCTCATCCAAAGATAGTTTAGGTGACAGAATAACATTCCAGTGAAAAAATGTTTTCCCATTTTTCTCCTCTAAAAAAAAAGGTGTATCTTAGGTTGTCACATGGCATATGTGTGAGAAGGACGTTGGGGTGTATTTGTGCTGCAATGCGCACGAAGTACATCCTGCAAATATGGTAAAGTCAGAAAACTCTTGTGCTATGGTTTCACAGTGTATTCCCCGGCACATACTGTGTGTCCGTAGAAAGAAGTAAAGATGAATGGGGGCCGAGCCGGAGAGCTGTTGAAAGTATGTGCTAGCCAGTGTACACGTCGCTATACACTGTGTGAACCCAGTGCGTCTTACAGTCCGAAAAATATGGTAGCTGTAATGTTGGAGCACCACGCAATGCTGTTTTAAATTTATGGGCTTCTAGAGATTTAAATAGGGCATCCATTTCAAAATAATTCGCTAAAAGGGGTCTTTGCCGGTCTCGTATAGTCCCCTCCCACCAACTGTATTTCAGCTGCTAGAAAATATCCCCATAGATTGGGGACCTTGAATCCCTCCTCCTCATGGCCCTTTTGGATAATTTCTAGACAAATACATGCAGGTGGACCCTTTCAAATCCATCTTCTAAAGATATGACTAGTCCTGAAAAAATACCTGAGAGAAAACCCTGTTGATATCCAGCGTCCTTGCATGCAGTTTATATCTACATGACTACACACATCTCCACAAATGAGCAAGAATGGAGAGACCAAAAACCTTAGCGATCCCAATGTCAGTAGATCAGGCCGGCAAAACATGTGGCCTGCAAAGGGACAAGGCTTGTGAAACCTCTGTCCTGAAATGGGTGCTCCCAATCGGTTTGGAGTAGTTTCTGGATGGTCCCGCGTGGTTTTCACCCCCGTCTTCTGAAAAGTTGTGCAGGAGTGGAGTAGACAAATAACCTAATTAGGAGTGGGGAGCTGATCAGATGTGCAGCTACTCGTGTTTTCACCCCTTTGGTATAAAATAAGATCCACTAAATATGAAAATCTGAGAGACCAATTCTCTGTAACTGGAAAAGGAGATGATTGGATGAACAGAAGATCCTGTATCACACCTCTGAAGTCCCAGAAAGGCGCTACAGGGGGGAGCAGACAGGAGCAGACTGTTCTGTTTTCTCATCTACAGTTCCTCCCTCTCACTCCTCTATATAGACACCATGCCAGGAACTAAAACAGTTCACCCTGCCCCCGACTTCACACAAGTGCAACTCTCCTATGGCTATGTTCACACGGCTTATTTCGCGGCGTACTGCGTTCTAATACAAGCGAAATGCGCCCCATAATTACAGTAATCCGATCGTATTGTACGCGCGGGGAGATAAGTGACATTTCATGGGGCAGCGCCATCATGGTTTCCATTTTCACACCATTTATGAAAGATTCCTTTTAGTCTCTCACAATACATTGGGCACATTTACTTGCCCAATTACAACAGCATTCTGGCACAATTGGCATCAAAATACTGAATACATGCTTTACACCACATTCATATTGCATTTTAGTCAGTGTTTAGACACTTTTGCACCACATCTGACAAAAGGGATGAGGCCTTATGAAAAGAGGCAAAGTGAAGAGTGCAATGCCATGCACCAAAGATTTGGCACAATTATCTGCACGAACCAAGCCAACCATAAGTGCTATGAAATTAGACAGAATGCAGATTCTGTGCGGATATATTGGCATGCTGCTTGCTTCCACACGGAAACTTTGTTGGAAAAGAGCCAGCCTCGTCCAATGTGTGGTGAAATCCACTATACAAATCCGCTCAGCATTGTACTGAAAAACCTGCTGTATGGACACTGCCTAAAAAAATCAAAACTCTTTAGGGTATGTTCACACGGGGGAATTTCAGCTGCGTATTTGAGCTCTAATACGAGCGAGATGCGAGCGAGAAATTACGGTAATCCATAGCTCTCATAGAGAACTGTGGATTACACCTCCTCTCCCCGCTCATACAATACTATCGTATTGTACGCGTGGGGAGATAAGTAACGTCAATTATTTGCGCCGAATACGTATTTGCCGCGAGTAATGAATGTCTATGGGGCCGGCAGGTTGCCCCCACCCCCTGCACCGCAGGAGTACGCGTGTGTTAGCGTGAGCTCCCGAGACACGCGATGTACTGCGGCGCGTACAGTATGCGCAGCAGGACATCGTGTGAACATAGCTTTAGGAAGCACATCAGATGGTTACTATGTCTGGGGTTACTACAGTTCAAGTGTAGATTTCAAATTTAGATACCAGGAGCACTGTCACTTGCTTCCTCTTCCCTGTAGCCTAATGCCGACATTTGACGTAAACTTACATCATCTTTCCGGCAGAAATGTATGGAGCGGGCCTGCTCGCTGAGCTCGCTCCATACGTGATGAGTGTCAGCTAATTACCGCAGGCGTCGGGGAGTGAAAGCCCAAGGAATGTATAGCAGAAATGGTGTACCCAATAATATGCTCACCAACGAAGACCTTATAAGGCCATAACAATCTATGGAAGAAAAATCACATATATCTTATAAAGTAATGAAATCTAAAGGGGTTGTCTCACTACAAGGATTGCTTTTTATGTTAAAACTACAAAAAAACCACTTTGCATAAGTGTCCATTAACATGTCCTATCTATTCTAGATATCCACTCTTGTAAAGGACTGCATAGCTCCCATTACAAACTACAGACTGTTGAATCTTTCCTGATAGGCTGCCAGTGCTGGTTGCTATAGCTACAGACCTGTTGAATTTCTCCTGATAGGCTGCCAGAACTAGTTGCTATAGCTACAGACCTTGTGTCCTTAGCAGCTCATCACTGCAGGCCAGTAGAAACCAGTAAACACATACATGAATTAAAAAATGAAACTGAGAAAACAGGACTGAGGCAAGATGAATCGATGTAGTGAGACAACCCCTTTAATAAACACCATATATTCTGCCATTACCCATACCAATAGTCACAAATCCAAAGGGGCTAATTACTAATAATATTAGTCTCAAATTGCTCCAATCATAGGAAGTAAATATTGTTTTACCCATAATGGAAAGAGGATGATGTCACTGCTGCAGAGTTCTAATGCATTTCGCCTCTAGCTTCTTCCAAATTGCTACTCAAACCAGCAGATTTCCAGCACACGCTGTTCAGCTTAGCAGGACCCTGCCCCACTTCCGGAAGTCAGACTCTGGTGCGTATGAACTGAAATGCGCATCTCCGGTCATGCGTTCGAGTCTTCGTAGACAGGGAAGCAAGACAGGGAAACCCAGTTCACAAAACAGCGCATGCGCACAGCGTCATCAATGCGCATTCCGGTTCATGATTGCACAATGCTCAGCGCCGTGCCCCGGAGATGTGCTGTCTTGACTGGAGTAGCAATTAGGAATAGTGTGTATATAGGAATGGTCTGGGGATGGTCGTCCTCTGAAGAAGCTAGAAACACGTTAAAATGCCTCAGCAGTGACACTTTCCATTATGGGTAAAACAAGATTTACTTAAATCCTATGATTAGAGCAATTTGAGACTAATATTATTAGTAACTTGCCCCTTGGATTTTGAGGGTTGATATGAGGAATTGCAGAATATATGGTGTTTATTAAGTTTCATGACTAGATAGATGTGATTTTTCTGCCTTATAAGGTCTTCTTTGGTGAGCATATTATTGGGTACATCATTTCCGCTATATATGCCCTAGACTTTCATAGGTATTATATTCTATTAGCAAATAGTGTCACTTGTATCATAGTTAAATTCAACCCAATACCCCTAATTAAGGTCATGTTTCTGTCTCTTATGTTGGTTTTCTCGCTTTTTTAATATAATTTTGGTTTTTCTTTTTGGTTTATATCATTTTTCTTTTGTATTTTGATTTGATAAATGGTTTCAATAAAAAATACGTTTTAGTACTTAATACGGCACCGTTTTTTGTGTATACATTGATATTTGGCACCTTCTCTACTTGATGGTTTTAGGTGCCATGTATATAGGAATCAGTCTTAAAATGTTGGAGACGATCTTTAAATAACTGGATGTCTGTAGCCTAAAGGAAAGAAGGGAACTGACATGATCAAGCCCCATAAATATATTAAAAGTTTAAATAAGGTTAAGAGTGAAGTGTCTAAGAAACGAAACACAAGAACAAGAGGGCACAGTCTGAATCGAGCCTGGGGGGAGGAGAGATCAGTAGCAATGTATTAATATTACTGTGCTGAAGCTTATAGTGATAGACGCTTTTTTATCAACAAAAAGATACTGAAAAAAACAATCAATCAATGCATTTGTGTACAACATACTGCAAACACATAGCCAAATGAAGATGCATGTACACATAAAAAAGGTAAATGCACAAATCTGAAGCATAGCAGGCTGTGATAGAGAAGCATAAGGCCTAAATATAAAGCATACATACTGCAGGTATATGTTTGGGAAGAGCATATAACTACAGAATCAAAATTGAAAAAGGTAGTAAAACTTAACTTTTACTGAAACAGTTATATAAGATAATAACATATGAAATGTAGACTACATAAAAGAAAACCAAGACGTCTCCAAAATGTTCACTTTGTGCAATAAACAGTTATAATCCTATCCGTAAATATTCGATACAGGGTTACCCGATGAGGTCTGGTGTCACCCCCCCTGAAGAACCGATATTAAATGCAAGAAAACGCGTTGGTTTTTGCATATATATATATATATATATATATATATATATATATATATATATATATATATATATATATATATATATATATATCTATAGGTTTACAGTCTATATTAGGGGTTCACGTCCATAGGGTTGGGTCGCCTCTTTCAGGTCAGGTGCTATGCCCTTTAGGCAGAGTTTACAACATATACTTTTCAGGTATCTTTATAGAGGATTTTTTTTTTTTTTTTTTTTTTTTGCGGAACTGATACTATGGATTCATTTTCCCGATCTGGAATGTAAGTCATGTAAGTGCATCGTGTAACCCTCTATCCAATATTTATGGTTATAACTGTTTATTGCACAAAGTGAAAATTTTGGCAGCATCTTGGTTTTCTTTGATGTAGTCTACTGTATATTTCATGTTTTATTATCTTACGCAATTGTTCCAGTAAAAGTTTTAGCAGTCTTTTTCAATTTTAATTCTTTGCTGATTGAGGCTAAGCAGATCTGTATATGATCTGCTATTCAGTGATTTAACATATGACAATAAAGTGAGAAAATGGAAGAAACTACAGATCACAACTATTTGGATTCAAATGAAAATTATTTTGGCCAGGGTCTTTATACATCCCGTGGGCACATGCTCAGGACATATGGGGCTACTGGTATCAAAGTATCATATATCTGTTTAAACAGTAACGTTATTGGTCCACTAAGGGCTAGGTGCGGCCTATATAAGGGTATGTTTAGACAGGATTTGTACCATGTATAGTAGAGCATACTGTGGGCCGCTATACGCCTGCAGCTTCAGAAGCACGCACTGGCCAGCGTGTACCTCTGAAGCCTCTCACTGACTTTCACTCTCTCCGGCGCGTAATCGCCGGGAAGAATTGACAGGTCCGTTCTCGTCCCAGGTATGTATTGAGCGTTGGGGGAAAGAGCAGATAATCATAGCTCTCAATGAGAGCTATGAATTACCGTATTCTCGGTCCGTACTTTGGGCGTATTGAAGCGCAATTACACGGACCGAGAATACGTTGTGTTAACATACCCTAATAGTTACTGAGTTTCCTGATTGAAGCCAAGTGTCCCACATCTTATTAAAATTGATAGGGCACTTCGTATTCTGAAAGATCCATTTCTTAAGGGGAATTGTACTATTAACCAAAGCCAACCACCCGGTAACACAGGGGGTCTTGTGAGAGAGCCAGTTCTTGGCAATAACTTTATTGGCATAACATAATGTCTCTACTGGAAGTAGAAATATTTCAGGTCAGACAGTTCGGGGTCTGGCAAGAGAATGCAGGCCTCTGGATATGGGGTACTGGCAGTGATAGATGCATTGATCAAACTTCTGCGCGATTTGGCTGGAGAATCAATAGTAAGTGAATTACCCTGAGTAATCATTTATCTATCCTAAGACATCAATGTAGACAACGCACAATGTAGACAACGCACAATATCAGCTGCTGCTCCGGACTGGAAGCAGCGCCGCTACTTCTGCTGTTGTTGACAGAAATATATTTACCCTCTCTCTGCTGACACAGCTCCCGATAATGCTGCCGTAGCTTCAGGATAAGCTGTGAACGAAGCAGCTCCACTTCAGGATGTGGCGGTAACGACTGAGATGGGGGTGGCAGAAGGTGTGAAGGTGGAGGCGGCTTGACCACTGCATTACTCTGTATGTCCAAATCCCAATAAACACTAATGAAAAACAAATAGACAAAAGAAAAATGATTTCCTCTCTGCAGTAAGACACAAAGATTGTGAACCTGGAACACTCAACTGTTTATTAAAGAAACATGGAAGAGATCCGCCAGACATGAACACCACTATGTACTATTAGAAAATCGGAAAAGGTTGGCACACAGTAAGGGAAACTTAGGGCGACATGTATGAACGGGGCTGTGCCAGATATCTGGCGTCTTTTCAGCTCAATATCAGGCACAGCCCCATTCATACATGTTTAAATCTCCCGTGCACCATTCTCCGGAGGCGGGGCGCACTAGAACTGTAGCGAGGCTACATATTTATAGCTTCACTATGGCATTTCTAGCAGGGCTGTGGAATCGGCAAGCCAAAGCCCCGACTCCAACTCTTCAATTTCCCAAACCTCTGACTCCGACTCCCTCATACACGGCACATGTTTAAGTGATTACTGTAGTAAAATGGTAACATCAGGCCGTTTATCACCTTATGATAAAATAATCAAGCTATTTAGGTAGAACAGACACTGACAAGCAAAAGGGTAACAATGTTTGATCTTTTGAACACTTGTGGGTAGAGTTGAAGAAAAAGCTGTATTTGTATCCAAGTCCAGTCTGCACCAACATTGGAAATGTGTAGAAGAGACCTGGGATCAGATTTTGGTCAAGACATGCTTGAATCTGATTCAGAGCCCAGAAGGATTCAGGCAGTATTGAAAACCAAAGGTGGATTCACCAAATACTAACAAAATAATAAAAATTAACATTTTGATTTTTAGGAGCAAAACAGTAACAATGCAGTTACAGGAAAGAATCTGCAGAACTATGCAGATGCTAAATACATGCAAGTCAAATTTATGTAAAAGATAGGTAAGATGACTATATATAAAATTACAGTAGCCTCATGTACAAAGCTGTAGTGGATGACGACATATGGAGCCTGAAAGTCTCACAAGTTCAAAACATTGTTACCATTTTGCTTGTCAGTGTAAAACATATTTATTGGATATGACTTTAGAACACAAAAAAATTGTAAATATGCAAAACCCTGCAGGAACATTTGTGGAGTCTCTGAATTTGTTCTGAGAAATAGTATTGCCTCCATCAGATCCTGCATACATGACCTCACATCTGATCTCATTATTTCCAGGCTAGAGAACGGCCTCTCTACACTAACTTGGGTTGGGGGCAAAGCGGTGACCACAGGGGCAACATCTCTAACAATGTCAGGGTATAAAGGAATCGCCTCAGCCACAGTCAGTTTTGATGAATGGTTGAACTCTTCTACTTCTTTGAAAGCAGGTGAAAAATTTTGCTGAAATCTGTTTGCCATGGGAGCAGAATCTTTTCCTCTGAGCAGCGCTTTGCCTGCTCCATGTCATCACTTACACTCCTCATGTGATGAGGTTGAAGATATGGGAGCAGTAGCACTGGCAAGATCCAATTCCTCTTGCTCTTTGCATCGAACTAACTGGACCAACTTATTATATATTTTGGAAGTCGGAGTCGGTCCATTTTATGACTCTGACTCCTGCAAAATACGCACTGCAATACTCCACGACTCCGACTCCACAGCCCTGAAAATAAGCACTGCAGCCACGCATTGGATACAGTGGTAACAAGCCAACAGCAGAGGATTGATGTAAATAGAAGAACGGGGAAGACCGGCAGCCGGTGAGGGGATCTATTTAATTCTATCAGTGCAGTAGCAAACTGGCCAACTTTTTTAAATTATTACATCCAATATACAAATGTCCATACTCTCCACATTTATGACTCAATACAACATCAAAAGCTCTCATTCTCCCTTCACATTATTTCCTAAAACGCAAACTCACTCTGTAGCTTTTATGAGGTTTGCAAATTGCTTTTCTTCCAAAGATACCCCTGGGACAACTGGGGAGCATGGCACCGCTGGCATGGTTGCAGGTGTAGACTCGATCTAGAAAAGGTAAAGATAAGGTCATGGTCAATAAATTCAAGATTTAGCTGATCAAAACAGACCATAGAAAATGACTTACTTTCAGCTTTTTTGTGGTATCAGTAGCTGGCAACTCCTCAGACAATCTTCTCTTTACTGGTTTTGCCTCCTTGGGTGTTGTGGGTATTCCTCCTTCTGCAGGTACTGGTGCTGCATTAAGGCCAAGAGGATCCGACTATTGGAAAAGAAACAACAGTGTTTTTGCTGCAATTTCTCTTTAAAAATAAAATTCCTTACACACATCTCACTATTGTGAAGCTGCTTCATTGTAGCCTGTACTTTAGTTACATCGCATTCTACTTCCATCGAGTCTTCAACTCTCAACACTGGACAGCAACCAGTAGCAATAGAAATACTAAAATTACTTGCAGTTAGAACAAAAATAAAAAACGCCCAGTAAAGAGTCATTCAGTAGTCTCCAGTCACATGACATTTTTATGTAACAAATGCAATGTATTAAAACACCTGCAAAGTAAAAAACAAAAAACAAAACACCTTTTTGGTTTCGAAATCCCTCTTAATTACAGATATAAGTCATAACTTGTCAAACAAGACACAAGCATATTTTCACTAATTAGCAATTTTGTGAAATAAACACATTAACTAAAATACAATTGACAAAAATATCTGTTACCTTTCAGTTACAGAAGCGGCGCAGTCATGAAGTATTCAGAAAGACAGACCTCCAAAAACGTAAACCTTCAAAAAATGTTGTGGGGTCTCAACTGTAACAGTACAGCACAACAAAAGCATATACTGTCCCCATGCAACGCAGGTAACATCTGTGCTACAGTCCAAGTATGTTAGAAAAGCACACACCTACTAAGACACTCCCAGCTACTGAAGCTTTATAATTAGCATTACAATTAAAACAGATTGTGGTGAACTCATCCACGCTGGAACTGGAACCTGTTAGAATTTTTTTTCAGCAAATCTCCTTCACACATTGCGGAAAAATATCCACACAAAAATTGTCACACAGTGCACATTGTAACCTGTTCCCGACATGTGACATCCGTGTACCTCATCATGTTAGGTTAGATGTAGTTAGCCAAGCCTGCTCCATACATACATAGCAGTTTACAGCTGACACCTGCCGGAAATGGTCAGTGTAGGACTCTGCCCTTTCCTGCACACGTCCATGCTCTTACCTTATATTTATCTAACCTGGTCTTTCCATAACTCTGGTGCTATGTACTGCTAATTCATGCCCTTGTCATCACCTGCCAAGACTACTGCAACATTCTCTTCTGAGGCCTCCACTCTAAGGCTATGTTCACACTGCTTAATTGAGGGACGAATTTCGCCCCGCGATTACGCCATGTATACAGGGGCAGGGAGGGAGCGGGGCCGGCAGAATTATCCACGGCGCGTATGCGCTGTGAATAAGTAGAATGTCACTTCTCTCCCCGCTCGCCGTACCGTGCGAGCAGGGAGAGGAGACGTAATCCATAGTTCTCCAATCCATCCTCAACTCCACCACCTGACTGATCTACCTCTCCTCCTCTGCTGGTCTCTTCACTGGCTGCCTATTGCCCAGTAAGTTCAGTTTTAGTTACTCATTTTGACATAAAAGGTTCTCCATAACCTGTCCCCGCCATCTGGGCGTTACTCTACGCTCCTCATAAGATCACCTTCTCTGCTCTCCCTGTGTCAGCTCCTCACACAACCATCTCCAAGATTTCTCCAGTGCTTCTCCCAGACACTGGCACTCATTAATCCAACACATCACACTCTCCTCCATCTCTTCAGAATATCCTACAATAACTCTGCAGCCACTACACCATCATACACACATATCCATCCCTCACCTTCTGTCTCCTTCCTCCGCTCTTGAAGACTGTAAGCAGGCAGGGACCTCTCTCCCTCTGTGCCATGTGTTAACCATTTATTACCATTTTATTGTACTTTGTTTGGTCTATGGTATATATATAAACCCCTTTCCAATGTACAATACCCTGGAATTATTGGTATTAAACAGTTGGGGGATTCTTAATCAGGTTTTCTAGTCAGAGCTACAATCTTCAAAGCTTCCTGGGACCACCCATTTAGAATTCATATTTAAAGCCCTATTTAATGTGCAGATGAGATAAAATGCTTCTCTCTTAATTAAATCAGGAAATCAGAGGATGTCAGACTCTCACTGTTTGTCCTGCAGAAGTCACACTCCGGGCTGGTGGGGGCAGCTGATGGGTTTCATTTGTCTACAAAGGCTATTGTTTGTAAATGTCACTACTTACATATGAAAAATCTCTACACTAGTGGCCTTGAGACTTTCCCCCACACTTCAGAGCAAGGAATCAACCAATCACTAAAACAGTTTTGTCTTCTACATGTTTGTAAGTAATCAAGGGAATTGTTGACAAAATTAAAGAATTTGTTTCACAAACGTTGTAAGATCTGGTGGAATAAGGCCTTTTTGGAAAAGTCGGGGATTGAGCTCAAGGTGCTTGAGGGTACAAATCTTCCCCTCACTTAACACTGATGATTTAGGGCTCATCCCCACGGCAAAGGACAAATACCGGCCGGTTTATTCAACTGGTATTTGTCCTGTTTTAGTGCCGTCCTCACAGCCGCCAGGGAGGGTGGGCGCGGCTTTTCTCCGTGATGAGCCCTCTGAAAACCGGACGGAAGAATGAACATGCTCAATGTTTTTCGGGCGGCTGGTGGTTTGAAAAACTGCCGGGCGGAAAACCCCTGTAGTGGGGACTGCAGTGCGTTTTCCGTAGCGGTCCGGTGTGTTAGTTTGCAGCCGCTTTTTCAGACAGTCGGCAAAACCGCAAACCGTGTGAAAAACCGGCCGCAAACCGGTGTAGGGTTCCGAAAAAGATGGGAGGATAAAGCTAACAAATGTTCCCAAGGCTTTATAGAATTACTAATTCAGTGCAATGAAACTTCATTGTTAGAATTAGAAAAGGAAATTGATGCGATCCAACTTAAGATCAAAAAAGCGTTATCTGAAGAGGAATACCTCTTTAAACTCTAGTCGGTAAAAAGAATGCTGTTGAGAAGGTATCAAATCTGCTGCATGTCAATTCTTTCTGCAAATTCTCACAGTGGATTTCAATCTAAACAATGCATAGAGCGTAATGCGCGATAAATCACCAAGAAATATGTAGTAATCTTTTACATCCTATGCGGAATTACCCAGATTAATTGTGGTTTTTTGGTGTGGATTCTGCACTGAAAGTCAGACAGCACATCATAATGAGATGTAAGGAAATAAATTGTCACAGTGTTGCAACAACAACAAAAAATGAATATGGCCTAGCAGGAAAACGGCGAGTAAAAAATCAACACAGACATTTATCACCCAAAAAATTAAATGTCAGGCGTCAGAAGCCCCAAAAAAGGTACTAGTTTTATTCTTAATCTATCAGAGGAATATAAAAGTGCAATGTTCCAGTTTAACAAAACCTTTTATAAGCATCACAATAGCAGTGTCAATTACATATAAATAGACAAACCAATTAAAACATCCTATTACCACATACCAAGTGTCAGATGTAATAAACCAACACCTGTTATTCATTTATTCTGAACTATTCTTCCTTATAATTAGCTCACATTTGTCTGTATGTGGAGGAGGTAACCAGGCTGAGTGGAGCATGTGCAGAACTACAATGGGAACACTGGCACCAATTAAAATATTGTTTTGCCTGCTTGATTGGTAAATGGTTTCTGGTATCATCATACACCTGTGCTGGTATTTAAAGGGAATCTGTCGCCAATTTTTTTTCTACTTATTAAATCAAGCCCCTGATCCATATTCTTTTCCTCTCAGTCGTTTTTATTTCCTGATTGTAGATTTCTCTATTCGTCCGTCTATATATGATTGTGGGGAAGACATTCTTGCTTGCACTGCTTTAACAGCAGTCCGGAGAGATACTTTACAGCAGCAACATGCCCATAGGAAACTAAAGACAGATTCAGACCCATAGACTTGTACAGGAGAGTTTTCACTGTGAAGGGAGGAGAGAGGGGGAGCTGTGACATCTCCTCTTGTGACTGGTGGATTCTGTGTTATCTGTATACATTGGTGTCTCCTCTCAGCTTGACCCTGCTTTTACTGATAATGAGCAGACACTGCTGAAAAGCTCTCTAAACAGAACAGGAAGTGTCAGACGATTATTAGGCTTAGTGGCCAAAGTGAAAACTGCAGGACTTAAGAATTATAAAAAATATACTGAATCCCCTTACGAGAGTCTTTGTATGAAGACCACACTCCCTAAACATCTAGTTTCATTGATTTATCGTTGGCTAGTCTCTCCAACTAATACTCCGCTTCCCTCATACTGTGCAGGGTGGGAGAGAGAACTGCAACGGACCCTCTCGGAGGAGCAGTGGCAGAAGTGCTTTTTTCTTACGCATAAAGCTGTCATAGCGTGCAAAGCACAAGAGACCAGTTTCAAGATCTTACCTAGGTGGTATAGGGTGCCGGTCTTGCTCCACAAATGGTTTCCCAGTGTCTCTGACATTTGTTGGCGCTGTAATAAGGAGGTGGGTACCATGTCTCACATATGGTGGGGATGCTCAGTGTTAAGGGATTTCTGGAAAAAGGTGTTACGTGCCACACAAGATTGCACCGAAATGGTTGTCCCGGACTCCCCAGAGGCCACACTCTTATTTATGTTTAATTGTTCCCGAATCTCCTATAAAAAGTCTTTAATTAGGCACCTTTTGCAAGCTGCAAAAACTGTCTTCCCACGCCATTGGCGTCAAACCACTCCCCCCTCACTGCCAGAGTGGATGGATGAGGTTGCCTCCACTTTTCGCATGGAAGAACTGATTGCACGTTCTCATGAGGACGCAATGAGGGTGTTGGCTACTTGGGGACCCTGGACAGCGTACCAGTCATCTCCTGGATTCAGGGCCCTTTCGGCTCAGGGGACACAGTAGACTCCCTTTGCGGTTAGTTCACTCTTTCTCTACATACCACGAGTCGGCGCTGCCTGGGCCCTTCCGGACCGGTCGCCCCCCCCCCCCCCACCTCCCCCTTTTTTTTTTTTTTTTTCTTCCCCCTCTGGTTTTGTTGTCTGTATGTTTTTGAATTTTCTTTCTGTTTTAGTTGTAATGGCCTACTTGAGTTCTTATCCATGAGCCACAGCACTCCTTGCCTGCAGGTTTTCTCTCCTCCCTTTTCAGGAGGGTAATTGTTTACGCTCCAGATTCTTATGTATAGGTTGAGTGAGGCTTTTATTGTAAACATAATGTAGGCTGGTTTAGTAATTAGTTCTTCATCAGCTTATGTTTGAAGGCTGTGTCCTTCCCTTTTCATATTATAGAATGATTGCATGAGTAGATTATGTTTAATGTTTTCTTGAAAAATCTTTAATAAAAATCTATGATTGAAAAAAAATATATATATACTGAAAGGGAAATTAAAAAAAAACAACCAAAAATTCCTAAAAAATGTGTTTAATATAAAAATGTGAGTTAAACAATAAGTCATTTTTTGATGACACATTCACTTTAACCTTGACATCTGTTTAGAGGTATTTAACCCTTTTATCAGCCTTATAACCTTTTATTTGTATACAGCCTTTTGGCCCCTGTGGAACCTTTCTTTTGAAGGGGTAAGTGCATTGGTACTTTTTCTGTCAGGTGTGATATATATTATAAGTAAGGGTACTGTACCAAGGGATACTTGCTTAGAGTGGGGCCGCATTACCCCACTGTTATGTAGGGGAAGAGAAGGGATAGATCAAGTTTTCTCTATATCTTTTGGATTACATGAGCCTCCCTATCTATGGATTTGAACTCTACTAACTTTATAGGCTGTTATTGTAAACAGAGAATTGCAAACTTTTGGGAATATCTCAACATCGACAAACCGTGAATTGGGGTACATTATCCTGTATATTATGCCTTAAAGGGAATGTGTCATCAAAAATGACTCACTGTTTAACTCACGTTTTTATGTTAAACACATTTTTTTATGATTTTTTTTTTTTTAATTTTCCATATCACTTTCGATATTTTTTTTAATAATTCTTAAGTCACTTTGGCCACTAGGCCTAATAATAGTCTGACACTTCCTGTTCTGTAGAGAGAGATTTTCAGTAGTCTGCTCATTATCAGTAAAAGCAGGGTTACACTGAAAGGGGACACAAATGTGTATAGATAACACAGAATCCACCAGTCACAATAGGCAATAGTCACATCTCACCCTCCCTGCACACTGACTTCTAGCCAGGCCACAGAGCATGCCTGGAAAACTCTCCTATAGAAGTCAATGGGACTGAGTCAGTCTTAATGCTCCTAGGTGCATGAAGCTGCTGTAAAGCATCTTTCTGGCTTTTAAAGCCGTGCAGGCAAGAATGCTGTCCCCACAATCATATATAGACGATAAATTAAGAAATCTACACTCAGAAATTAAAAACTGCTAAGAAGAAAAGACAATGGATCAGGGTCTTGTTTTTAATAAGTAAAAGAAAAAAATGGTGACAGATTCCCTTTAAGTACAACCCTTGGACATATATCATCTATATGAAGATAGCTTAAAAGCTTTTAGGGGGAATAATCAATCATTTTGTTTTTATATGCTAATATTAAATTTTAAGTTTAAAGGGTATTTCTTCTTTGCAAGATTTAGTAATAGCCTCTCTAGCGAGTCAGGACGAAAACCCAGAAGTGAAAATGAGTGGATCCTGGTAGCTCCAGAGCAGCAGACTGCTGGGTATCAATTTTCATTAATATTTTTGCCCACTTTAGCCCTAATCTCATATAATTTTTTTTCAGCAGACACAGGCAGCTTGAGAACAAAGTGTGTTATCTCTAACAAACAAAGAAGACTAATTACTTTTGTTTACTTTGAGCTCTGAAACCCTATGCTCTATAGATTTCTAATTGCACTGACATTGAGTGTAGGAGATGTAGAGCTGTGACTACAGAGCCGATATGCTAATAACTGCTACAGAACCACCCACAGTCGGACCAGGAAGAGACTAGAAGCATGAATCTAAAGCTGCTTGTGGTTCTGCTTGTGAAACAAGATGGTGAGACAAATCTAACCATCTTACCAACAAGTGTATAACAAATTTGATGCATGTATAGACTGTCTCACTTTACACCATTAGTTGCTTAAATTTGTGCCATAAATCGCAGCAAAACTTTGTCGTAGGGTGTTGAATGTTAAGCTACACCCATTTCACGCCAAGACACACCATTCTGGAGAGGCCATGCCCCTGTTGTCGGACACAGCACAGAAGTGTCTGGAAGCTGAATAGCAATTTTAATTTTTGAGGGGCCTATATACTAGAAATCCCCATTAACCACCCAATTTTATTTTTTGGCAGATATTTCATTTTAATTTGTCATTTTTAGAAATAATCTGTATTTAGCACTAGTATGCCTTTTGACCCATACAAAGGCCTCACAGGGGCACATTGTGAGGTTTGGGGCCACAAACAGGTGTGCAGGTGGCTACAGGTACCAATACAAGAGACGCACCCCCAGACAGACCCCATTTCAGGAATAACATTTAGTCCTGGAGTGAGCATTTTTGACTCTAAAGAAATGACACAGAATTAGTAATAAGCTTTACAAATGAAAAATTGCATTTAACAATAACACAGTCAAGTCACATTATTATGACCACCAGCTGATATCCAGCGTAAACACTGTGTATAGCACGGACAGCAGCCAGACGGTCTGGGAGTAACTCAACAAGGTCCGGGTAAGTTGTCACAGGTCTCTGGAGCCGACTGCATTCCACAGTTGCTGGATGGTGCGATGGGGAGGATCCATGGAGCGAACACTATGATAGAGGTGGTCTCACAGATGCTCCATTCTGTTCCAGTCTGGGTAATTGGAAGACCAGAGTAGTGCTTGGAGTTCTTGGTCAGGCTCTTCCAATCAATGTCAAACATTTTTAGCTGTCAGACATGTTGCATTGTCTTGCTGGAAAAACCTATTCACCCCAGGTAAGACAACCCACATGCATTGGTACAGGTGATCAGCAAGGATGAATTCATACCCAAACAGCCTTCAGCATGGACAAATGACCTAAAGAATGCCCCAATAATATTACCCAGACAATATTGCTGCAGCCAGCAGTTTATGTTCTTCCAGCAATGGTTGCAGGGTGTTTGTTCTTTGATGTTTCTAACCTGAGACTCCAATGAAGCAGCAAACGTGACTCATCGGAGAGGACGACCCTTTGACAATTAGTGCAGGTCCATTTCTGATACTGCCATTAAATTTGAATCTTTTTCTGTTAAGGCAACTTTGTTAGCAGAGGTGCAGCGACATCCATCTGCTTCAGATCTCTATATGACTTATGCTGCTTAACTGTCACACACCTCATAGCCTTCTTGGTAATTGTGGCCGTGACCTGCCCCCCTGTATCATGTCGGCCCACCCTTGCGCATCTTCGTAGCTGACCTTCACCTCTGACATCAGTGGCTTGTGGAGCTTTACAGTTTCCATGATGCATATACTCAATGGCGCCATTTGTCGACTCACGGTACTCTTCACCACAGCAGTATGCAAACAGTTCACAAATTGTGCAGTTTCGGAAATACCGCCACTATTGGCTTGAAAGCCAATAATCAACTTTGATAAAATGCCCATTTTTCCTGTGACAGTAGCAAACAGCCGAACGCAGACCTTAAACACTAACCAGGTCAGTTTACGACATGTGACTTTCTCCATAAGCTACGCTCTGCCGACAGCGAAAGTGGTCATAATAATGTGACTCAAGTGTGCATGTTTTCTTAGCTCAAAATGTTTAATATTCACATGCTGCAGTCTGAATGTCTGGCACAGGGCTCAAAAGAGAAGATTGCTTTGACCTGTAGAGCTTGGATTTTGCTGGAATGGTTTTCTGGTGCCATGTTTCATTTGTAGAGGCCCCGAATCACCACTATAGTGGGCCCCTCAGATGTGACCCCATTTTAAAATTTATCAATGTAGATGATACAAGGAAAAAATTGCCCTATTTCCACAAAAAAATGCCATTTTAGTGTACCTGCTTTTGGGTCTGTAGATGAAAAACCCTAAAAATTTAAAGGGGACGTCTCTCTATAAAGATTTGCTTTCAACATGTAGGGAACGGTAAATGAAGACTTTTTCCAAATAAATTGTTTAGTTTATTTTGTTTGTTTAAGAGATGAGAGAGATTTTATACACTCTTACGCACATAGGTTTCTCTGGTTTTCCATCCTGCTCCCCCTTCTCCCTCTCTCTTTATCTTATCACCACAGGTCGGTGCACAGGATGCCAGCAGCTTCAGAACAAAGTGTGTTATCTTAAAAAAACAAAGGAGACTAATTACTTATTTACTTTGAGCTTTGAAGCTCTCTTGCTCAACAGATAAGATTTCCCCGCTCTCATGTCAGTGCGACTAGACAAGCTGTGAATACAGAGCTGGGTATGCTAATCACTGCTATAAGACCCATCCACAGCCTAACCAGGAAGAGACAGTATGCATGAATCTAAAGCTGCCTTTGGCTCTGTGAAACAACAGGGTGAGAAAAAACCATTTAAGCCTCTTCAACCAAACTCGAGGATTATGGAAATGTATTATTCTGTAAAGTATGTTTGGACCAGCTTGACCTTTAAAAAGATCCATTCTGGCCTCATTTGATGTTTTTTCTGTACATGGCAATTTTTTTATCTTTGCCTTATTAGAACCATAACTTTAGATTTCTTATCACCCAAAGTAGCTGTAAAAGGGTATTTTTTATTCTTTTAAATTTTTTTTTGTTTAATTTTTTTTTTCTATTTTAAACCCACTAGAACTTAAATGTTTAAGAGCTTAATTGGTAGTAACACGTAATACT
>JAODAL010002326.1:0-199349 GCA_025379985.1 Phyllomedusa bahiana
TTAATGCAATTATATTAGACCTCATTCCCTTTTTCTAACTGTGTAAACCCCCCTTCCAACAACCACCCGATACCAACGCCCAACACCAGTCCAGTTCTGACGTGGCTTTGAGGGGTCTGTATGTTAGATATCCCCATAACTGACTCCATCTAAGAAACTGCACCCCTTAAAGTATTCAAAACAGCATGTAGGAAGTTTGCATACCCTCTAGGTGTTACACAGAAATTAAAGCAAAGTGGAGGTGACATTTCAAAATTTAACTTTTTTTTGCAGGTTTTCCATTTTAATCTATTATTCCCTGGAACATGGTAGACATGGCCAGGAAAACACAACTCAACATCGATTTCCCCAATTCTGCCATTTTTAAAACTATCCCAGATGTGGTCATAGTGCGCTATTTGGCTCAACCATAAGCCTCAGAATAGGAGGAGAACCTACTGTACTTTTGGACCTTATTTCAATTAGGATATATTTTAGCCGTCATTTTAGGTTTGCAGACACCCTAAAGTGCTAAAACTTCATAAACAAACCTAAATAAACCCCATTTTGGAAACTAAACCCTTTAAGGAATATATCCGGATATATAGTGAGTATATTGACTCCACAGGTGTTTAACAACACCGGTGTTAGGATGTGAAATTGATTTTTTTTTCCAATAATATGCAGTTTTAACTGAAAATATTTAACTTTAACAAGAAATCCTGGAAAAGGGCACGACAAAAGTCTACGAAAATAAGCAATAGCTTATATGTGAGTGAAAACTGCTGTTTTACTGGGAGTCCAAAGCAGGGAGCGCTATTTGGCTTTTGGAATGCAGATTTTGGTGAATGGCATGTTGCATTTGCAAAGCCCTCAAAGTACCAGAACAGATGAAACTTCATGAAGTCACCACATTAGGGATTCAACACTCCTCAGGGAATTCATTTAGGGTTGTATTGTGCATTTCGGGCTCACAAGTGTACCACAGTTTTTCTAGCTTTGGGCCATGGAAATTCAAAAAAAAACTCCAGCAATTCCTTCATTGTTTTTTGGATTTCATTTTTACAGTGTTCGCAGTGCAGTACAAATGACAAGATAAAATTACAACAGTACTTGGGTTGGTATATAGTTTTATGTTTTACTACTTGAACGCTATAGAATTGCATTTGTATAAAATTGTGTTTTTATGTTGCCATAGTCTGTATACAGAGCTTGTTTTTTTGCAGGTTGGGTAGCTGTTTTCATTGGTATCATCATGGGGTTCATATGATACTTTGATCGCTTTTAATCAAACGGTCACCGTGCAGTAAAAATGACATGTTAACTTTACTCAGCAGGTCGATACAATTACAGCAATAGTGAATAAATCTGTGTAAATTTGGTTCTCCCTCAAAATAACTCAATACACAACCATCTATGTCTAAACAGTTGGCAACAAAAGTGAGTACACCCCTAAGTGAAAATGGAAAAATTGTGCCGAATTTACTACTTTCCCTCCACGTTATTATGTGACTCGTTAGTGTTACAAGGTCACAATAGAACACCATAGAAGAAAAAATTCCAAACACCAAACCTGCGTTTATTGGTCAATTCGCGACTTCTAGAAATTGGAATAAAAAAGTGATCAAAAGTCCCATCTATTCTAAAAAGGTACCAATAAGAAGTACACAAAATACTATCCCTAAGCCTCACTCAGGTGAAAATACAAAAAAGTTATTCGTCACAGAAATTGGCGCTGTGGCGCAAATTAAAAAAATAGAGAATGTTTGGATGTTTTTACGGTACTAAAACATAATGCAAACCCTACATATTTGGCTTTTCCGGAATCATATCAACCTGCAGAATACAGATAACACATCATTTATATCAAAGATTGAACACTGTAAAAACAAAATGTCAGGACCGCTCAGCGAGCGGGAGGTGGATCCACTGGTCACCGCTAGGAGTTGACGTAGCCTACGCCGGGGAGCGGAGTCTAAGGGGCCCCTTGTCTTCACCGGAGCCCGCCGCAAGGCAGGATGGGCTTTGCTGCAGGGAATCCCCCAGGTCGCTACCCCTGACGCAGGACCCAGCGGTGACAGCGAAGCAGGTGGTGTAGGCACAGGAACAACCAGAGTCTGGTACTTGAATAGGCAGGACACCGGAGCGTACAACCAGAGTAGGCAGAATGGGCTAGGCCGGACTGACAAGGCAGGAGCAGAACGTAGAATGCTGAACTGTCAGAGGAAATGCCAGCAAACGCAGACAAACGTTGCTAACACAGGGACTCAAACAATTGGGCACAGACGGCAGGAAGGGGCATTCCTATAAAGCCCAAGCTCAAAGGCCATAGGTGGAAAGGGAGCACCAATTAGGTGCTGTCCCTTTAAATCTAGGAAGCTGCTCGCGCGCGGCCCCCCTATTGGCTGGCCGGAAAAGTGCAGGCAGAAGCAGAGACTGCCGCACGGCACTGAAGGAGGAAGCTGGATGCAGCCAGGTAAGTAGTGGCGCAGCGTAGCGCATGCCGGGGCTGGCTGCGCCTGGGGTAGGATGCCCGGTCCGCGGCACGGGAGGTGGCAGGAGCTGGGAGGCGTGAGTGACAGCGGCGCACGGCGTTACACAAAACCCTGGCAAACATGGTGCGAGTATGTTTTTTTCACATTTTCACATGTTTTCATTTTTTTGTGGTTTCCCAGTGTACTCTATGGTATAGTGAATGATACCATTTGAAAGTACCTCTTGTCCTGCAAAATAAAAACCCTCATATGTCTACGTAGATAGAAAAATTTAAAAGTTATGGATCTTGGAAGGGGTGGGGAGGAAAAAAACTTAGAGTCATGTTATTATGACTGGGTGTCAGGAAGGGGTTAAAATATGCAAAATACACTATTGATATGTTTTTTGAGATACTCCTGAATTTTTTATTTTAATTTCCTACTTCTTTTTCCAATGCACAATAGTTCACAAACATACTTTAAAGCATAAATGGCACCGTGTTGCAAGCAATGCATTAATTTATCTGGTATTTTTTCATAGTATTGGCATTGCGAAGGTTTCTGTTTTATTTTCTTCTTATATCCTACTTCATTACATGCATTACAGTAAATGTAATTAAAAAAATAAAACTTTTTATACTATTTCCTCTATAGTCATCTATTTTATAATAGCTACTTGTTACTATAGCCTTTAACCCCTTCACGACCTTGGCCGTATCCATACGTCCAGGTGGTTTGGGGGGTTCACGCACCTGGACGTATGGATACGTCCTGAGGATCGCGCGAACTCTAAGGCAGAGTTCGCGCGATCGGAGCGGGGTGTCAGCTGTATATTACAGCTGACATCCCGCAGCGTCGGCCCCGACCCTGGATCGCTCCGGGAGGGCCGGTTAACCCCTTAATTATCGCGACGATCGGGTCGCAATAATTAAGAGAGACGCAAGAGGAGATCGCTCCTCCTGCATCTCTGTCGGCGGCAGCAGCGCACGGATCGGGCGATCCGTGCAGCTCCTGCCTCCTACAGACACCACGGAGGGCAGAATGCCTTCCGGTTGTCTATGATGTCACGACGCCCGGCCGGGCCCTGGGGGCATGTCCCAGCATCGTGACTGACAGTTACCCTAGGAACCAGTCATAGCAACAAGCTATGTACTGATTCCTATTGAATGCGAGATCTAAAGAACTCTCATTCAAATCCCCTATGGGGAAAAGTAAAAAAATAACGTGAAAGAGTGAAAAAAAAGTAAAACAAAAGTGAAAAACATGTAAAACACAAACAAAAAAAATAAAATAAAAATACGTCACACCGCCCTTTTCCCCTTTACAAACGCCAATCGGCCCAAAAATTATCAAAAATAAATAAAGTACCCATATTTGGTATCGCCGCGTGCGTAACGACCTGCCCTATAAATCGGTCATGTTCATTAACCCGTACGGTGAACGCTGTAATAAAAACCCAAAAAAAATCTCAGAATTAAGATTATTGTTTGTTCCGCAGCACATAAAATGGAATAAAAAGCGATCAAAAAATTCCTATAAACGCCAAAGTTGTACCAATTAAAAACGTCAGTTTCATCCCGCAAAAAAAAAGTCCTCATACAGCTCTGTATACGGAAAAATAGAAAATGTATAGCTCTCAGAAGATAGCGATGCATAAATATTGTTTTACACACTAAAAACACTTTTCTTTTTTTTTTTTAAGTGCTTCAGCTTAAAAAAAACTATATAAATAGGGTATCGCCATAATCGTAGCGACCCAAAGAGTAAAGCTAACTTATCACGGATACTGCATGGTGAGCCCTGTTAAAAATAAAAATAAAAAACACTACTAGGATTGCAGTATTTTCTTCACCCTGGCCTCCAAAAAAATGGATTTAAAAGCGATCAAAAAGCCTTGTCCCCCCAAAAATGATACTAATGAAACATCAACTCATCTTGCAAAAAACAAGTCCCTACACAGCTCCAAGCACAGAAAAATTTAAAAGTTATGGCTCTCGGACTACGGCGATGCAAAAACGTATTTTCCTGGTTGAATAAAAGTGTTTTTATTGTATAAAAGCAGTAAAACATAAAAAAATATACAAATTGGGTATCGGTGTAATCGTATTGACCTGCTGAGTAAAGCTACCATGTCATATATACCGTACAGTGACCGCTATAAAAAATAAAAATAAAAAACACTACCAAGATTGCTGTATTTTGTTCAAAACATCTCACAAAAACCTTAATAAAAAGTGAACATAGCATCATATGCACCGCATAATGGTACCAATAAAAACTTCAACTCATCCCGCAAAAAACAAGCCCATACACAGCTCTGCACACAGCAAAATAAAAAAGTTATGGCTGTCAGAATAGGACAACATAAAAACGCAATTTTTTATAGACTTATTTCTACTGTGTAAAAGTAATAAAACAGAAAAAAACTATATAAAATCTATATCATTGTAATTGTACCGACCCCCATAGTAAAGTTATCACATCATTTACACTGCACGGCGAATGCTAAAAAAAACTATGGAACACCTGTGTGCCTAAAATGCAGAATACATCCCTAGATGAGATCCCTGAGGGGTGTTGAATCTAAAATGGGGCGACTTCTGGAAGGTTTCGCCTGTTCTGCTACTTTGGGGGCTTTGCAAATGCGACATGGCCCCACCAAAATCTGCGTTCCAAAAGCCAAATAGCGCTCCCTCCTTTATACGCCCTGCTATGCGCCCAAACAGCAGTTTACACCCACATGTAGGGTATTGCCAAACTTGGAAGAAATTGCTTAACAAAGTTTTAGGGTTCTTTTTTCCAGGATTCCTTGTATATATGAAACATTTTAAGCTAAAATTGCAAATTATTGGAAAAAAATGTTTTTTTAATTTTCACAGCCTTATGCTAAAAAAAATTTGTGAATCACCTGTGGGGTCTATATACTCAATGCACCCCTGGATATATTCCTTAAGGGGTGTAGTTTCCAATATGCGGTCTATTTAGGGGTGTTTATTAAGTTTTAGCACCTTAGGGTGTCCCCAAACCTGAAATGGCGCCTAAATAAAATCGTATTGAAAATGAGACCCCAGAGTATAGTAGGTGCTCCTCCTATTCTGGGGCTTATGGTTGAGCCAAATAATGCACTAGGGCCACATATGGCATATCTCTAAAAACGGCAGACCTGGGAGAATTGATATTAAGTTGCATTTACCTAGTCACATTTACTGTATTCCAGTGAATAATGGATAAATATTGAAAATCTGCAAAAAAAGTGAAATTTTGAAATTTCACCTCCACTTTGCTTTAATTTCTGTGAAATATCTAAAGGGTTATCAAACTTCCTAAATAGTGTTGTAAATACGTTAAGGGGTCTAGTTTCTCAGATGGTGTCACTTATGGGGGTATCTAACATGCAGGCCCCTCAAAGCCACGTCAGAACTGGAGTGGTCCCTAAAAAAATGTATATTGCAAATTTTCTTGAAAATGTGAGAAATTACTACTAAATTTCTAAGCCCCCTAATGTCGTAAAAAAAAAAAAAAGACATTTAAAAATGATGCCAACCTATAGTGGACATATGGTAGATGCTAGTTATAAACTATTTTGTGGTGAATAATTATCTGTCTTGCACACAGAAATTTTTCCAAATTTTCATGAAATTTTGATATTTTTCACAAACAAACAAGGATTGTATGGATAAAAATTTCTTACTAACTTAAAGCACAATGTGTCACGAGAAAACAATCTCTGAATCACATGGCTAGGTAAAAGTGTCAAAAAGTTATTCTCACATAAAGTGACATATGCCAGATTTCAAAAATAGGGCTGTGTCAGGAAGGTCAAAACAGGCTGGGTCCTTAAGGGGTTAAATTAGTTGCATGCTGATAGATAACCTTAGGAGACTTCAGCAATAAGTCTCCAATGTTGGAATCAGTCTTTAAAATATGTTAATTATTTTCATTCTATAGGTTCTTTCAAATAATTGTACTGTAAAAATCAATTTCTAGTAATCTCAGATTTTTCAATAAATACCTTTTCCTCTGAACAGTTTCTCTTGATCCTTTGAGCTGTCCTTTTGGGATCTTTTTAATCCAAGATGTAAAATAACAGCTACCATAGTCAATACAACACATCTTTTGTTTAAAAAAAATTGTCTTAATCAAGTTGTCACACCTATATACCCTCCAGGTCATGAATTAACCCCTTGCCCTGTTAACCAATCTCTTAGGTCAACTTCAAATTATATTTATGTTTATAAAATCCATAAGTTGGGTGAATAGTTCTTTAAAAATAGTAATTCTCTATATATCTCTAATACAATAGCTTATTATTTAAGATTGAGTTTTCCTCATTATATATCATTCTTCCTTCACAGCTCTTCATTCACACTTTAGTAGAACTAGGGGTGAATTTTGCTCCCATTGCTGTGCCAGTGAGCTGGTTATAAAAAAAAAGTTATTAAACCAAAAGAGTTCTGTAAACCAAAGTTAATACTCTTGATAAAAAATTCCCTTTATGTTTTTTTATAGTGTTATCCTCCATATTTCCCCCTTTTAAAACAAATGTTAAAAACCCTTTTTCCAGGGACAAAGGGGTTTAAATTTCCTACTCAAGTGTAAGAGGGCCCAAACCCGAGTCCCTCAGGGAAAAAGGGGTCAAAAACCTAGAAATTTTTGGGGGAGTTAAAAAAAAAAACCCTAGAAAATGCCAAACCCAAAAAATTTCCCGTAAGAAATTTTGCCTCTACATTGGAACCATTAAATTTCATTGGAAAAATATTGAAAAGTTTAAAACCTCCCAGCATAAATGCCTCCTTTCCAAATAAAGAACCCGCAAATTTTAAATTTTTCAGTTTAACTAGCGTGTTTCAGACCATCTCCTCCCAGTAGAGTGTTTACCTCTAGCCCTCCTCCGTCACCTGTTCGTTTTCCCCAAAGTGAAAAGTGGGGGTCTTTCCCATTTTTGGTTTTGGGCAGCTTGTGGACCGAATAAAAGGGGCCCCGGGGTTTCCAAAATTTTGTACTCCTGTGGAAGGGGAAAAAAGAAACTTAAATTTGTTTTCTAATAAAAGCAATATAAATCAAGAAAAACAGGTGTTAAATTACTGAATTTTACAGGCAGGTAAAGAAACCTATTCCCAAAAAGATGCAAATTTTAAATCCAAAACCATGTGGGGGAAGGGGTTTTTCAAGGTTTTAAAATTTCAAATACCTTAATACATAACGTATGACTTTCACTAAGGGCCCCATGTATGAAAGCCGTCTAGGTTTAAAATTTCTATGTTGAAATTCAACCGACTTCCCCTTTTTATTTGTTAAAAACACTAATAAATGAGGGGGGGCTCTGATTGGGTTTTAATAAGAAACCCAAAAAAAAGTCTTTGACCCAGACAGTTTTCATTTCATGGGCCTTTTTTATAAAAATTTTTCGGGTTTTGATATTAGGCAGCTATTCCTCAATGTTTTAAAAAGGGGTGGGGAATGGTCCTTAATTTTACTTTGTACCTTTTGAAAACCCTTCCCCTAGAAAATTGGGGGCTTCTCTAAACCTATTGGGAAATTTGGGTTTTTTTACCTGCCTTTTGGGGTCAGTTAAAAAAAAGCCCTTTTAAATTTTTCGTAAAATTTTTTTTTAAAATTTTTTCGAAATTTTTCTTTGATGGGGGTTTTTAATTTTTTACGTAAGGGAACCATGGGGACCCTTTTACATGGGGGCGTGGCTTGCCAATTTTTGGGCCCAAAAAATCAACTAATAAAACCCGTTAATATTTTTTCAGTAAAGCAGTCTTTGGGCCTTTTTTATGTTGGGGAGTGTGGGGGTCAGGGGGCTTGGGCCCCTACACATTTATCCCGGGGGCCCCCCTACTGATGATTAAGGTCCCACTCGATTCGGGGCCTAAAAGGGATTGGGATTAGCAACTGGGATTTAAATGGGAAAATTTTGGCCCGGGACATCGGCAGGAGTTTTTTATTGGGGGTTTTTGCCCTGGCTATCATGGGGCCGGTTGCCCCAAAAACCCAGGTCTATGGTTTCCCGGCTGCTGCCCGTGGGCATTGGGGTTTCCACCGGTTCCCCTTCAATGTATTTTCATTCTCCGGGCAAACAAACACTTTTGGGAAAACTACCCCAAAAAAAAAAAAAAAAAGACCTTGTGAAAATTGCGGCAAAAAAGCGGGAAGATTGTGTCCCTTACCCAGTAAACGGAAATATATAAAAATGGGAAAAAAAGGCCACTCTGCCAAGGGAAAAAAGCCCCTTAAACCCCAAAAAAAAATATAAAAGAAAGGGTTTAAATTTTTTCAAAAACACACAGGAACAAAAGGGAAAAAAGGAAAAAAAATTTTTTTTGGGGACAGTCCTGTAAGGGTTTACAAAAAAAAAGATTGAACTGTAGGGGCCCTAAGGGAAAATTATTACGCTTGGGGGAAAAAAAAGATGGCATAAAAAAAAAGATTAGGGGGGACATGTAGTACAGGGGGGGGCCAGGGATTGGGGATCCCTTTTTAGCCCAAAAAAAAATGGGACACCCCCCGTTTTCTAGATTTTTCAAAAGGTGCACTCCAAAAAAAAGGGCATTATCGGGTGCCAAAAGGGGCCCTTGCAATGCACCTGAGATCGGTTTTTTGTTCTGGAGGGGATTTTTTGCACCACAACCAAAATGATTCTATACAATTTTACAGGAGGGCGCCAAACTGGGGGCAATTTCTAATGGAACAGGGCAGGGCTAAGTTAAAAATGGTTTACCTGAGCCCGCTTTTTTCCTTTTTGGGGCTAAAAGGCTTAATCCCTTTTACCCGCAAAATAAACAGGTTTTAGAAAATCGGGCCCTTTTTATGCTTTCTAAGCATGCAAAAAAAATTTTCCCCTTTGGAGCCAAAATTTCTTTCATGTCAGGGCCAAAAAACTGAAGCAGTTTTCAAGACATCACCAGGAAGTTAAAAGCTTTTGGGGGGAAATGGGGCCCCCTTTCCCAAAAAGGCAATGACCTGAAACATATGGGCCCAAAATGGTTTTCAAAGTGGGGTTTAAAGGAAAAACCAAATTTAAAGTTTTTGGGGTGGGCCAAACCCCCAAAGGCCCAAAACCAATCCAATTTAAATTTATCAAAGCGAAAAAGGGGACCACAAACATGGCCTTTTGTTTTCAAACCCTTCTGTCAGGAGGAAAGGGGCCCAAAAATTTCCCACCAACTATTTTAAGGAAAACTTGTGGAAGGACGTTTGATCCAATCATTTTTGTTTAAAGGCAATTTCTACCAAAAACTAATGAAATTTTATTGGGAAACCTTTTACTTTCAGGAAAAAGTTTTAATTAAAATCCTTTTAAAATTTTTCTCTCTCTCTCATTTTTTTTCCCCGGCCTTTTTCCCAAATTTTAAAAAATTTTTGGGAATTTAACTGACCTAAAACCCGGTAAGGTTTTTTTATTTCATTTCAGATAGTGAGGAAAAACATGCTATGTGTCTTTTTATATAGTACGTAAAAATTCTGGTTTCAAATGTAACTATAAAATGACAAACAAAACCCAAAAGGGGCAGCTTCCCTGGAAAACCAAATTTTTAATCTCATTGCCCAAAAAAGAAAACAAAAAAAAAAATACCTGAGTGGGGTTTTTAACCAAAGGGGGTTTGGTTTGGATTTTGGGGGGAAAAAATTGGTTCTTAAAAAAAAATCCAACCCCTTTTATTAAATGTTCTTTTTTATTTCTTTAAAAAACCCCAAAAAAAATGGTTAAAAAGGGGCCTGTCTGGGAATTTAATAAAGGGGGGTCTGGCATGAAAAATTCAGAAAAAGAAGCCCTCGGGGTTTCCAAAATTTGTTTGGGCCTTTTTATTTTCCGTGGGACAACATTAGTTTGAAAAAAGGGCTTAATATTTTTGGGTTTTAAAAATTTTTTTACACCTTTTGGGGGGTCTCAAATTTCTCAAACTGCAATGATTTTTTATTTTTTTTTAGGGGATTGGGGAAATCAGTTTTTTGAAAAACCCTTAAAAAGGGGCAACCAAATTTTTTTTAATTTAAAAATCCCCTTTTTTTCAAAAAATACCCTTCTTTTTGGGTTTCAACAAAATTTAAAGGGGTTCCCCCCAAACGTTTTTTATGGGTGCCCGACCAAAAAAAAAAGTTTTTTCCCCCCAAAAATAATTTTTTTTTGGTTAAAAAAGCAATTCCCAAACAAAAAAGGTTAATTTTCTTTTTTAACCTTAAAAAAACCCCTTTCACCACAAGCCCCCTTGTTTTGGGGGCTTTAAATTTTTCGAATTTAAAATTCCGGATTAAAAAATTAAAAAAAGTTTTGTGGGTTTCTGCAAAAAAAATTAAAAACCTATTTTTCCGAAAATTTTATATATTTTTTTTTGGCGAGGCCAAATTTACAAAAAAAAAGGAAAAAATTTTTAAATTCCTTTTTTTTTTCTAAAAAATAGCCCTTTAAAAGCTAAAACATTTTTTTCAACATTGGCAATTTTTCCCCCGGGGTTTAATTAAGGGGGGTTTTTTTTGTTTTGGGTACCCCAAAAATAAAACCTTGTTTTTTAAAAAAAATATTTTTTTTTAATTTACCCAAGCAAAATTAAATTTTCAATTTTTTCCTTGTTGGTTCTGAAAATACCGCCCTTTTAAACCTTTCAAATAAGAAAAAATTGGCTAAAATTTTAAATTTGGTATTTTATTTAAACTTTTTTTGCTTTTGTGTGAAAAAATATGTTTTGGGGGGAAAAAAAATTTTTTTTAAAATGGGGAAAAAGTAAAGGGGAAATTACAATTTTAAATTTTTTGTTTTGTGGGTTTGAAAAACCAACCTTTTTCAGTTTCAAAAGCATAGTTTTTTTTTTCTATTGGCCTTTTACAAATTAAAAAGGTTTTTTTTGGAAATTCCCAAAAAAAATTAAAAAAGTCATTTTAACCCCCCCTTTTTTTTATTTGGGAGTTTAATCAAAAAAAGGGTTTTACAATTTTTTTCCCTTGTTTTGGGAAAAACCCCTTTTCCCCAAAGCAGTTTTTTCCCCAAAACATTCCAAAATTCCCGGGGGTTAAATTAAACTTGTTTTTCTTTTGGGGAAAAAAATCCCCTTTTTTTTCCAAGAAAAATATCCCTTTTTTTTTTTTTTAGATTTCCTGCAAATTTTGCCCTTTTGGTGCTTTTACATTTTTTATAAAAAAACCCTTTTTGTAAAAACCAATAAGAACCCCTGGAAAAATTTGGGGCCCCTTTTTTCCAAAAGGTTCCCCCACTTTTTATGGGGAATTTTTGGGCAAAAAAGGGGATAATACCAGATGCCATAATCAAATGTTTTACTTTTTAACCAAAAAGTTTTTAGCCAAGGGTGGCCGGGCTCGGGAAATCCCCAGGGAGAGTGGGCCTTTTGGAAAAAGGGGCCCCGAGTAGAATGGGGCGGAGAGGGGGAAAAACCCTACCACAAAATGAAAAGATCCGGAAAGCGGGGCCTTCGGTTTAAAAACCCCTGGGGGGGTTAAACAGGATCCCCAAATAATTTTAAACCCCGGCCGGTTCGGGGGAACCTCCCAAAAAAACCCAAATTTGTTGGCAAGGGCCCACACAAAAACGGGCCCCCATTCCCCAAACCCGGGGGCTGTCCCCCCAACCTTTAAGGCGAACTTCCCATGTGGTTTCAAAATAGGGGGAAAATTTAAGGGGAAAGCATTAATAAATTGGGGGAATAAAATTAAGGGATGGGGGAAATTTTGATTAAGATAAATTGGGGGGGTAATGGGGAAGGTCCCGTAATTTCCAAAAATACGTGGAGGTGCAAAGCTTACAATTTTATAAATCTGTATCTGGTTAGATCCAGGGGTATTCTTTGTGCAGTCCTACAGCATCGCAGTATGTATGTTTCACTCATTGACTTTGCACATTACTTATATGGCTGTATTCAGAATTCCCACACAAATAAATGGGAAAAACTGTGCAGGTGCAACCAACTCCTCTTTCTCTGCGTGCAGCTTGTAGTAAGGTACAATATTAGGGCTTGTTCACATGACGTTTTGCCGTTCCGCTTTTGGATCCATTTTGCGCAAAGCAGATCCGCAAAACAGATCTAACAATTGTCAGTGTGATTAACATTGTTTTCAATGGCAAAAGCGCATTGCCGTTCTCACGGGATATCGCCGATGCGCTTTTGGAGCTCTCCTGCACTGTGCTTTTCGGATCCGCTTTAAGAATTGACATGTCAATTCTTCTTGTGTTCTACGCAAGTGAAAGCCCATAGGGAATAATGGAGTCCGCTTTTGGCACCTGTCCAAAAGCGCTCCACACTGTGGGTATGTATTGCTGGCTGAAAGTGCATCCGAAAAGCGCAGTGCACAGCTGATGGATCGGAGGTGAGCGTGGCACAGCCGAGAAGAGTGTGAGCTGCTGCCACCGGGCTCGGCACTACCGAGCAGAGAGTGTGCGCTGTTGATGCCGGGCTCGGAGATGAATGGGAGAGAGAGAGAGAGAACACGAACGCACACACTAATGAAACGTATCCGGAAAGCGGATCCGTAAAACGCAAGTTAAAAAGCATAGAAACTGGATCCAAATAAAGTATCGGCTGTTGCGTTTTACGGATCCTCAAAAACGGATCCAGAATGTCGTGTGAACAAGCCCTTACACAAACGTGCTATCTACACCCAGGGCTCTGTCATTAACCTTCAAGGAACAGAAGCTAGGCCTCGTGGTTTCAAAATTAGTTGGGCCTATATTTCACTGTGACAAGCATTAGTAATGAATAATTAAGCATGTAATATTATGTATTAGTAAGTAGTAGTAAGTAGTAAGGTCCAGTATTACACAAAAGTGAGTACACGCATCACATTTTTGTAAATATCGTATAATATCCTTTGGGACAACTCTGAAGATAAGACACTTTGATAGAATGTAAAGTGGTCAGTGTACAGCTTGTGTAACAGTGTCAATTTATTGTTCCCTCAAAATAACTCAACACACAGCCATCAATGTCTAAACTGCTGGCAGCAAAAGTGAGTACACCCTAAGTGAAAATGGACAAATTGTACTGAAAATGTCAATGTTTTGTGTGGCCACCATTATTTTTAAGCACTGCCGTGACACTTTTCGGCATGGAGTTCAATAGAACTTCACAGGTCACCACTAGAATCCTCTTCCACTCCTCCATGACGACTGTGAGCTGGTGGATATCAGAGACCTTCTGTACGTCCTAGCAGGAAGTGCTTTCCCGCAAATGGATGTATGCATACATCCTGGTGATCGTGCGGGCTTACAGGCAAGATGCGCACTATCGCGACATGGAACCAGCGGTAAATTCAGTGAAAACAATTGTAAATGAGACCTGTAATGCAGCTGCGCTTGCTTTCATACATTTATTTGAATTTCAATAGACATAGCATACATCGACGTTCAGTCATCACTAGTCCATATAAAGTCCTTTGAAGGATAGTAAGTAAGTAGTAAATATCAGGTAAATACCTTGTAATGTTTTACAATTCCATGGGATAGCATAGGAGCAGCTTGGACAACCGACTGAGCGTTGCACGGATGCAACATTTCGAGGAAACTCCGCCCCCTTTGTCAAGCATGTAATGCAAGGTTTCGAGGAAACTCCACCCCCTTTGTCAAGCATGCTTGACAAAGGGGGCGGAGTATCCTCGAAATGTTGCATCCGTGCAACGCTCAGTTGGTTTTTCAAGCTGCTCCTCTGCTATCCCATGGAATTGTAAAACATTACAAGGTATTTACCTGATATTTACTACTTGCTTACTATCCTTCAAAGGACTTTATATGGACTAGTGATGACTGAACATCGATGTATGCTATGTCTATTGAAATTCAAATAAATGCATGAAAGTAAGCTCAGCTGCATTACAGGTCTCATTTACAATTGTTTTCACTGAGATATGGGGCAAGGGAGGCCCTTTGTTTGACCTGCCAGCAAGTGGATGTGAATGTTTATTAACAAGCGGAATTCTTTTTACAAAAGTTGAGACCAGCGGTAAATTACCACTGGCCTCATGCCGCATCACCCACGGCCGGAGTGAGCTTCTCTTTCTGGCTTCAGCCAGCTTTTTTCCTATTCAGGCAAGGTCAGTACAGATACATCCAAAACACAACCTAAATCCTCGGCCGTCCGGCCACTAACTATACATGAACTGGGTCCCTCACTAACTGTGGACTTGGCCTACTGCCAGCACCACAAACATGTTTACCCGCCTCTGCTGGATCCAGCTTCCTGAAGGCAGCCACCTGCTTGCCTCAAGCCTCTGGGGGCTAGAGCCTCTCTCCAGCTCCTTTGCTACTTAATGCTGCAGACAGCAGAGCACGCACCCTGATCACCTGCAGTTACAGGCCTTTAATAGGCCTCCAGAGGTCTGTACCAAAACGTGGCCTGGAACGTGGGAACAGCCACCCACACATCTGCAGCTGTTCCGAGAAAGCCAGCCCACAATGGCTGGACATCAACCGTACTACATACAGCTGTCAGCAACCTAGTGTTCCTGACACATAGCCATTGGCTTTCTAGGAGGAATCCTGACGTACACCACTTGGTGGCAGCATCATACGACTGCATAAGGTCGCTCTGCCACATATACCCCCTTTTGATAAGGGCTGTAGGCCTTGATCACCCTACACAACCCTTCCTCCAGGGTCAAAGCTCCTACTTTGGGGCAACATCTTCCCTACATTTTCAGGCTCGGAGACAGCATTGTTCACATATAGCTCAGCTCGGGGCTCACACACTGCACTCACCCCACAATGGGCCCCAAAGGTGTCATCACATTTAGCCCGCATGCTGACATTCACAGGGTTACTATTGAGGCATCCATTCCTCCCTATATAGTTTAAAAGCAATATATGCCAAATACAACGTATAGTTCTGCACAAAAAAAAAACATACATTTCTGAAAAACACAATGTGAACCTGGGTGCCACTGGCTTTGCTGCGGCATATGTATATGCACGCACTCCCATACCAGTGCCACACCACCTGCTAAAAGGGCTATAGAATACATGGAAACCTCTAAAGAAGCATTTATGCTATCTACAATACATGAAAAAAACTTTGAGATTCTTAGTTCACACGTTTTGATAAAAAAATGCTTAAGCCACCCCCGGCTTACAACGGGATCTCAGGGCGGGTGGTCCTACTGTATTCTTACCTCTCACAAGAGTCAACAGACTTCTCATAGGGTCAACCGACCTCCATAATCCAGAGAGAAAAATAAAAAAAGCACCAACCCTGCAAGCATACTGCACTGATATAAAAAACCTGTGGAAGTGGGCGGAGACTCCACTGTCGGACACAGAGATGCGCTGTTAGGTGCAACCTTCGCCACTTTCGTATGTGCCTAAATACGTAAATACGTTCATAAATACGTCCGGATTTCCCATTGGTAGTCATTCTAAGCTAATTGTTAACTATTTTAGGCTGAGTTGGTGATGTATTTGTGGACGTAAATACGTCCATAAATACGCCCAGAACTAAGTCCTGGGAACATAGAAATCCTGCTTGGAGAACCACAGGTCCCAGCAAGACCTGTGCTGTTCTGGCTATTGCTGTAGATATTAAATAGAATAAAAGGTGAAAGAAGAAAAAACACATCTTAATTTGTTAATAAAAAAAAAAAATTAACATCAGTACAACATCAGCATTGGCTTCTTTAATGTAAAATTAGTTTAATTCTCTCCCTTTTTTAAGACCTTTTATAGCTGATATTTCTTTCTTTTCAGATCTTATATATATTTGCTTTCATTTTAAATGATCAACTTTTTCTATACATTGAAAACGATTTTAGTCAACTTTGATATTTATCTTTATTCATTCATTCATTTGAAAGACAATTTCTTTTGCTATTCACTAACATGCTTAATGATTTTTCCATGATTTCCAGCCTGTCTAGAAACTAAATACATGTAAGGCACATTCCTTCTGTGCAGGGGCGTCGCTAGGCTGTTTTATTCGGGGCTCGGGCCCCGAATAAAACCCCCTGTGCCCCGGACCTCCCGGGCTCCAGGCCGCTGCCGTGGGCCTGGAGCACCGACTGGCCCTGCAGCTACATGTGCGTCCGCTGGACGCACATACAGGTGAGGGCTTCTGCGGAGCAGAGAGCGAGCGCTCCCTGCCCCGCAGACAGTGTTGAACTGGCCCCGGGTCTAACACAGTGGGGCCGTGGGTCCTCTTAGCACTGAGGACCCACCGCGTCCCCGTGCTGCTCAGCTGGCAGCGGCGCGATGTAATTACCTCATCACGCCGCTGCCTGTTCTCGGGCGCACAGCCGTCATAGGCTGTGCACCCGAGGAGCTGCCGGAGGAGCGCGGGACTGAAGAGGACAGAGCGCACTCACCGGGAGAGTTAAGGTGAGTATTAATGTTGTTATTTTTAATTAGCTTTTTACCTGGCCTCATGCCCCTATATACCTGCCTGCTCCCCGATATACCTGCCTGTGCCCCTATATACCCCTGCCTGAGCCCCTATATACTGCCTGATCCCTATATACCTGCCTGAGCCCCTAGCTATATACCTGCCTGAGCCTCTATATACTGCTTGAGCCCCTAGCTATATACCTGCCTGAGCCCCTATATACTGCCTGAGCCCCTAGCTATATACCTGCCTGAGCCCCTAGCTATATACCTGCCTGAGCCCCTATATACCTGCCTGAGCCCCTATATACTTGCCTGAGCCGCTATGCACCTGTCTGAGCCCCTATATTCCTGCCTGTGTCCCTATATTCCTGTCTGAGCCCCTATATACCTGCCTCAGTGCCCCTATATACCTGCCTGTGCCCTATATACCTACCTGTGCCCTATATACCTGCCTCAGTGCCCCTATATACTTGTCTGAGCCCCTATATACCTGGCTGAGCCCCTATATACCTGCCTCAGTGCCCCTCTATACCTGCCTTAGTGCCCCTATATACCTGCCTGTGCCCTATATACCTGGCTCAGTGCCCCTATATACCTTCCTCAGTGCCCCTATATACCTGCCTCGGTGCCACTTTATACCTGCCTCTGTGCCCCTATATACCTGCCTGTGCCCCCCATATACCTGCCTGTGCCCCTATATACCTGCTTTAGTGCCTCTATATCTATATACCTACCTGAGAGTGACCTTATATACCTGCCTAAGTGACCCCCATATACCTGCCTCTGCCCCTATATACCTGCCATAGTGCCTCTATATCTATATACCTACCTGAGAGTGACCCTATATATATATATATATATATATATATATATATATAACTGCCTAAGTGACCCTATATCTATATACCTGTTTGAGAGTGACCCTATATCTATGTACCTGCCTGAGAGTTCCCTATATCTATATATATTGCCAGAGAGTAACCCTATATCTATATACCTGCCTGAGAGTAACCCTATATCTATATACCTGCCTGAGTGACCCTATATCTATATACCTGCCTAAGAGTGACCCTATATCTATATACCTGCCTGAAAGTGACCCTATATCTATATACCTGCCTAAATGACCCTATATCTATAAAACCTGCCGGGATAGTGACCCTATATCTATGTACCTGCCTGAGAGTTCCCTATCTCTATATATACTGCCAGAGAGTAACCGTATATCTATATACCTGCCTGAAAGTGACCCTATATCTATATACCTGCCTGAGTGACCCTATATCTATATACCTGTCTGAGAGTGACCCTATATCTATATACCTGCCTAGGTGACCCTATATTTATATACCTGCCTGAGAGTGACCATATATCTATATACCTGCCTAAGTGACCCTATATTTATATACCTGCCTAATTGAGGGGACCTATACACCTACCTAGCTGAGGTGACTTATATACCTATAAGTAAGGAATGTGGAAATGTGAGGATTCTAAGAGATTTGTGTCCAAATCTACAGGGACGAGTATTGGCCGGGAGCAATCAGCATGAAGGTGTGAACCGATGGAGAAGGGAAAGTGAACGACTCCGATCAGAAAACACCGTCTCCTGTAGTCACTAAATGTAACTGCAGTGTAATCACTTATAAATTTCTGCAGAGCCGTCTACATACAACTAGTACTAAACCCGTATATGGTCCCTGTATGGCGGTAATAAATTTGTAGAAACCTTTTTAACAGCTGATGTCACATGTTGGGGTGGCGTGTGGGCAGGGTCTGGCAGGATTTTTTGAGCGTTAAGTCGTACTAGTTTTGGGTCTTGGTTGTGTAGGAGTTTTTAGTAACAATCATTTGTCCCGGGGATATTGCTCCATGTGTTAAAGGGGTATGTTTTTGGTGACTGTTAAAGGGGGATTGCACTGTCATATGGAGTTTAGCGGGTTTTTTAAAAAGTTAATTTGTCATTGCTGATTTCCATTGTGCATGACTGCTGAGGTGATGGACGGGAGCAATGTGGGAAAATACAGAAAGTTGTGACAGGAACAGAAGGGTTTTTCTTTGTAAAAACACATCATGCCCCAGTCACAATAAGGCGCGAAAAATGCCGTGTGAACCCAGGCCTACGATCAAATTTAAACACACATGGGCCCGCCCCGATGTTTTAGGAGCCTAGCAACGCCCCTCTCTCTGGCCCTAAGTTCCGCACTGCGCCTCACACACTGGTGAGGCGCAGGGAACTTACACTGCATGTATGAGCGCACTTCGGGTGCCGACATAAATCAGGTGCAGCTTTCACGGCAAAGACCATGAAAACGGGCGCTCCGATGCGCCGATCTTCATACATGTGACCACTGCAGTGAAGTCTACTGGAAATATAGCAGACACTGGAGCAAGTGACATCAGCTTGACTACAGGTACCAGCAGAACCATCCTCTTCATTCCCTGCGGTGCCACAAGCTGGATTTCCATCACTGGTCCCCTTCCCTGGAATGCACTGACCAGGGCTGCACACAAGATCTGCCTCGGCACCTGTTTTTTCTACACAGGTATCTTCATCACTCTCTGAAGCATCATCCATGCATGCATACACTTTACCAGGGTCTGGACACACCCTCATTAAACTAGTCTCCTCACATATTGCATGAGAGCAATCCTTCACAGGATTTGCCTGTTCCCTTCCAGGCCGCACACTGAAACTTGAAAGCTCCTTTCTGGGACCAACAGCAGTCAAACAGAACTGGTGACTATCAATCACTGGGCACGCATTACCTGCAACTTGCACGCTTCCATCAGGTACACACAGTTCGCTGGGGTCACTGGTAGACACATTTATGAACTGGACTCCAAACACTTCGCACACAGCTGTAGCACACTCATATCCACAACTTTTCATAACAGGAGGTGCAGAGGACACTTTGTTGCTAGAGGCAACCCCATTAGTATCCTGAGCTTGTAGTGTTAACACCTGTCTTCAGATTGTCATGCACCACAGGACCCACATTCTCTGCTATAGTCTTAACACTGTTAATCATGACCACTAGGGGCACATTTGAGCTTGTCTGCTCTACAGCTGGGGCTGGCACTGCTTTAGGAGCTAGTTCACACTCTGCCTTTACTGCACACCAAGCCCTGACAGCCATAAACTCCAGGGGCAGACCTGAGCTACTCTCTGCTACAGCACCTCTAGCCGCTTGTTCACACAGAGATGCAGTAACTGGAGCTGACCCTGTGCCCCGGCTAACATCCCTCTGCTCAGGCTGTGTGGAATAGCTATGGATTACACTTATATTTAACCCATTATTAGCATTTGTAATAGGCACAGCATTTATAACACTGGAAGTAGCAGAGGTGTTACTATCTCCCACAGGCAACACAGCAGGTAATGTTAGGCACATGTCCCGAACACTTTTCCAGTCCAAAATAAACCGTGTCAGTCTCTTTCTGAGGCGCCAACTCAGGCTCCTCTCTCTCAGGCAGTGGCACTGCATACTCCTCAGGGGGCACTTCCCAGGAAAAGTAATTTCCTTTGCCTGATACCCTTGCGGTTGCCCACAAGTGCCCAAAATGGGTGAAGTCTCTGCCAAATAAACACCCGGACTTTAGGTTCTCACAAACCTCTAGCAAATTGACAGTCCCACAACAGGTATCAATATGCATTGGAACAGTCTTACCATTTTCTGGTTGGGTCTTCAAACCAAGTATGATGTTCGGGTGCACTCTGGAGACATCTTGGCGATAGTCCAGGTCCACCCACTGTAGGAGATCATCGACTAGCAGCCAATGCATCCGTGGCAGTGCGTCCTCTGACCTCCAGATCACAGGACCCTCAGCAGATCTTGCTCTATGGCCCATCCAGCACGGCTCCTACTGCTGGAGAGGGGCGGTTCTCAGGTGTTGCAATTTGTTGCCCTTCCCTTGGAAGGCCAACCTCGCTTTGGTCGGTCACGGTACTGTGGCACTGCCGGCTGGGTTGTCATATGGTGCACCAGATCGAAAAATGTCCTCCATGGTCAACCAGCAGCACTGGTTCAATTATCAAGCCTCTGACCCTTTAAGTCGTGCACTGCATCAGGCACCATTTTGTGCCAATCATGCGCCAATTCAATTGTGCCAATTATGCCCACAAACAAGCACCACAAACATGTTTACCCGCTTCTGCTGGATCCAACTTCCTGAAGACAGCCACCTGCTTGCCTCAAGCCTCTGGGGGCTAGAGCCTCTCTCCAGGTCCCTGATCACCTGCAGGTACAGGGCTTTTATAGGCCTCCAGAGGTCTGCATCAAAACGTGGCCTGGAACGTTGGAACAGCCACCCACCCATCTGCAGCTGTTCCGGGAAAGCCAGCCCATAATGGCTGGACATCAGCCGTACTACATACAGCTGTCAGTAACCTAGTGTTGCTGACAGATAACCAGTGGCTTCCCCCAGCAAGATCAGGCCCTTAGTGGCACATTTCTAGGGGAAATCCTGATGTACGCCACCTGGTGGCAGCACCTTGTGACCGCATAAGGTCACTCTGCCACACCTCATTTTCTTTAGCAAAGCGGTGGTCATCCTGGAGGTGTGTTTGGGGTCATTATAATGTTGGGATACTCTCCAGCCCTGCAGCCCAGTTTCCAGAGGGCGGAAAACATGCTCTGATTTAGTATGTACATGTTAACATTCATGGTTCCCTCAATAAACTGTAGCTCGCCCGAGCCAGCAGTACTCATGCAGCCTCAAACCATGACACTCTCACCATGTTTGACTGTAGACAAGACACACTTGTTTTTGTACTCCTCACCTGGTTGCCACCAGACACGCTTGAAATCATCTGAACCAAATAAGTTTCTCTTAGTCTCATCAGACCACAGGATGTGGTTCCAGTAATCCATGTCCTGAGTTTGTTTGTCTTTAGCTAACTGTTTGTGGGCTTTCTTGTGCACCATCTTTAGAAGAGGCTTCTTTCTAGGACAACAGCCATGCAGACCAATTTGATGCAGTGTGTGGCGTATGGTCTGAATACTGACAGGTTGACCTCCCACCCCTTTAACCTCTGCAGCAATGCTAGCATCACTCAGATGTCTATTTTGAAAGGACAATCTTTAGCTATGATGCTGAACACGTACACTTAACTACTTTTGCGAGTCTTGATAAACTGCTGTATGGTCTTGACTACAGTGTGCAGTTCAGTTTTAGGTGTTTACAATCTTCTTAAAGCCGGACACATCTTTAAGTAGAGCAACAATTCATTTTTTCAGATCCTTAGAGAGCTGAACTTCTAGTAACCAGAATGTAATAGCGATAATACCAAATTTAACACACCTGCTCCCATTCACACCTGAGAACTTGTTACACTAACAAGTCACATGACACCATGGAGTGAAAATGGCAAATTGGGGTCAATTTTGCTGCCAGCAGATTAGACATTGATGGCTGTGTGTTGAGTTATTCTGAGGGTACATCAAATTTACACTGTTATACAAGATGTACACCTGACTACTTTACATTATATCAAAGTTTCACATCTTCAGTGTTGTCTTACTTTTGTGAGTTTGACTTCAGACCTGTCAATAATCAGGAGGGAAACCCCTTTAAACAAGCACTCTAACAATTGTTATATTCACCTAAATAGTACAGCATACACATCATGAGTTGAACTCAAGGCCCACAAGCCAAATTTGACCTGCCATGTCAATTTATGTGGCCCTCAAGAGCTTAGACAAACCAAGCAGGGATGGACAAGGTCTGGAAGGAGAATCAACTTTCTATAGAAGATGCAACCAGAGCCTGGAGAAGGCGGCAGAGCCAGATTCTTGAGGCTCATGCATGAACCTCCACATTGCTTTGTTCAACAACTTCCAGACCTTGGCATAGCTCTAGCAGCCATACCCAGGCACCCGAGACGCACTCGAAGACCCTCCAATGGCCTGATGAGGGCAACCATAATATTGATATGGCCTTTGGGGAAAATAAGTTTGACACGCTGGCTTATTATTAAAGAATGATGTAAAGATTTTTGTTTATGTCCTATGCCTGTTTTAGTGTTCTTTGTTATTGTAGTCTAGAATCTACAATAAGCAATGCAGGATTACATGCTATTTTTTTTCTAATGAATAGCCACAATACATAGATGTGCAGTAGTTATTCTGTTGGTGGATCTTTTCTATTGGCCAAAGAGATTTCTTAAGCGGGAAATATCCTTAAGAGGAAACAACACTAAACAACAACTACAAATTCAATTATAAAAGTGTGTTTTTACATAGTTGTGTGGCTATATCAGCCAATCTGCAGGGGGACCATTAAGAATTGTGGATTTCATTGATTATTGGCAAATCAGGAAGCCATCTTTGTCTATACATTCTCTAGTATGTGTCTGAAATAAGAGCTCGGGTCTGGGGTTCTGGAATCTAAGAGTTTGATCTGGGGTTTTAGTATTTAGGGTCTGGTCTGGGATCTGCATTAATTTAGGCATCTGGTTTGTGGTCTGGGTAAAATTTAGGGTCGCATCTAAATTAATTTAGATATCGTGTCTGAGATGTGAATTTATTTAGAAGGATATCAATTCATTTTAGAATGTAGTTTAGGGTCTGAGTTTATGCCTGTTGGTATAAAGCAAGGGATGGCTGCGTATGCAAAAGGCACAAAAAGTTTCAACAGGAAACTCTGCAGTCCTCAGAAGAAGTTGTTATAGCAGTTTTGGCTTGATGGAGAGGAAAAGAAAAGATAGCAGCTCTAATTAGAACAGACAGAGGACCTGTCAGCTCTTTATCATGATTGTGTAAGGTGTGCAGGAGGAGTTAGATGGTGAGGAGTGCAGGTCCCAGGTGCCAGACAAATATATCGCTGTGGCATTGCGGGGAGGTGTGGTGAACTGGTGCAGTAAGACTCACAGAGATTCACAACTAGGGATCTTGCAGGCTGTACTCACAGGTTCTCTCAGCTGATTACACTTGTATTACATTACTCATCACTAGTACAAATTCACAACAGGGGTTTCCATGCTTCTCTACTGCAATTGCTTCTGTTGCAATTTTCTAAATATTTCTTGGGCCTTTTTTTCTCCTTCTCGTCATCCCTAACTAAGGGCGACATGTATGATCGGGATTTGCGCCCGATTTCTGGTGTATCCTGCGCCTCACCGTCTCGAATCCCCTGTCGGACACATGAAGGGGCGTGTAATGGGCGTGGTGTGGGAGTTCTGGGGCGGGACATGGCGCGTTCGAAAACTCCGAGGCATGTATAATCGCGGGTCGGCAAAGTGCGGCGCATTGCAGCGGTCGCCGGCTCCGACAGGCAGACCTAGTTGATTCTGGTCTAAATGAGCCGGAGGAGGCGAAGTGAAGCGAGAACGTAACATGAGAAGAAACATATAGAAGACACAAAAGAAATCTGGCTCTCAGCTCCGTGCGGCATGGAGTATGATTCCAAAAAAAATCGCTTTTATTAGGTGTAAAACATAATCAGAAAAAGAGCTCAAACCTTTAAAAAAAAAAAAAAATCACTTTAGAAAATCTAGACCGCCGCTACATCGGGAATTGGGATATTCGAAATTGCCGGGAAATACAGTAATTCAAATTCTGTAAGCTATTCTCATTGGTCGGCAGAAACCAGCCAATCACAATAGGAGCAACAGTGAACCATTATAAGCTATGGAGAAATATTGACCAATCAAATTCAAAGGCGGGACAGTTCAAAATACAGTAAAAATGCAGAAAAAAGCTGATTGGTTGAGCTAGCGGGGGGGCCCCCTTGGGGCTAATTCCGGGGGCCCAAAAAACAGAATAGGGGAGCGGTTCTGGAAGGGACCCATTATAAAACCTATGGAGAAATATTGACCAATCAAATTCAAAGGCGGGACAGTTCAAAATACATTTAAAATGCAGAAAAGAGCTGATTGGTTGAGCTAGCGGGGGCTTGGCTATCCCGGCCAATCAGAGTGCGAGCTACTTGTCACATTGTAGTCTATGGAGAGATCGGGGCAATGAAATCTCGGCTCTCAGCGCCGTGCGACACGGAGTATGAATTAAAAAATCGTTTTTATTAAGTGTAAAATATTATCCTTCTAAAAACATACATAAATAAAATCCCTAACAACGCGTTTGTCGCCGTCACCGGCACTACATCAGGAATTGCGATATAGCGAATTGCCGGGAAATACAGTAATTCGCATTCTGTAAGCTCTTCTCATTGGTCGGCAGAAACCAACCAATCAGAATAGGAGCGACAGTGAACCATTATAACCCATGGAGAAGTATTACTGTTCATTTTATATAGAGATCAGTACAACTTCGTGAGTCTTATCATTTTATTTCGGGCATGTACAGTTTTATTATAGATTGCATTAGAAAACCCATAAGAGCGTCGCTCGCTCTCCCGTTGGTCCAAATGACCGCGCCTCTTTTAACTTAGCCAATCACAAAAAAGAGCTCGCTCTGCAATTTATTTTCCCTCATAGAACTCTTATTGAGAAGTAGCTCAGCCGCTGAATTGGCTAATCCGGACGAGCCCTCTTCCCCACAACAATCACAGACTGAATATTTCCCATAGAAAGTAATACTTTTTAGGGCGCCCTTCTTATCACGCCATTCTTTCTCCACTCAAAATAGACACTACTACATATGATTGGGGATTCATATCTGCCACCAGGTCTCAACATTCAGCTCTTTTCTGCCTTTTTTTTCTGTATTTTGAACTTCCCACCTTTGAATAAAAAATTTGATTGGTCAATAATAGTGTTGAGCGTATTATTATCGGGACAAAGTTGATATCGCGGCACGGTATTTCGTGATCGGTGGATTTTTTAGATCTCGCGATTAATTTAGGTTAAAATTGTGCATAATCTATTAATATCGCGCCATTTCGGGCTTACTGTCATTTTGGCCGGCCAGCAAATCAGATACAAGGAAATTAGAGCAGGGTGAGATGTGTGTGCGACGTATGACTGAGATGTGTAATGGTTGTGATTGGTGAAAAAATATCACAAATGACTCGTTTATACATAGATCAGCTTCCTTTCATGTTCAGTGTCTGTCAGGTTTCATAGCAGTAGGACGTGTGCTCCTGCCTCGGTCCAAACAGCTCAGCAATACAGGTCTCAGCGAAATTATTTTTTATTTTTTCACTGAGAAGCTCTACTTTTAGCTTGATCCTTTAGAAGTTAGTTAGTTCAAGAGATTTGCTGATTTTAGGTTGTTAGGCAGTGATTTTAAAGGAGCATATACCGCATAAAAGCACAGGGTGGTAGCGGGGGAGGGGCAGGGGGGGGCGGGCGGAACACAGACAAGCTCTATAATGTTACTGGATATTGTACAAGCCAAAAGTTGTTTAGACATTGCCATTGCCTTATATTTTCTAGTAACTGCAGGTCTATTTGTTAGGTGCAAAACTCCACTTTTTATTCTCAGTTACACATTTAGGTTAGTGTTGTTTCTTTGTCAATTTTTGCCCTGTCCAAGCTTTGTGTGAATTGCCACCTTGCACTTTTAAATTTGATACTGCAATTTTTGTAGTCACCACATTGTTAGGTGCCAAAAAAAATACCTTTTATTATCATTTAATTTATATAGTGTTTTTTTCACTTTGGCGCAGGCAGCCTGTGTTGATAGTGCCACCTTTGCAGTTAGTTAAATTTGAATCCAGCAACTCTGTAGGTCACCATGGTGTACTGATAGGTGGCTAACATACCTTTTAATATTGGTATACATTCAGGACAGGTGATTTTTTTCACTTTTAGTCAGTCAATCTTTGTTGTTGATAGATCTACTTTGGCAGTTAAATTTGATATACAGCAACTTTGTAGTCCACCTACACGGTGTATAGATAGGTTAAGAGTTGTGCTAAAAATACCTTTTAATAGCAGTATACATTTCAGACAGGGTGTTTTTTTCCTTTTAGTCAGTCAAGCTTTGTTGTTAAGATCTACTTTGTGTGATATTTGAATCCACAACTTTGTAGTCTACCACAGGTTGTTACTGATAGGTTCCCAAAAATACCTTTTAATATCCGTATACATTTCAGGGTACATGTGTTTATTTACACGTTTGGTAGTCAAGCTGTGTGGATACGATCTACTTTTGCAGGTTATTTGATATCCAGCACTATTGTGTCTCCACAGGTCTTACTGATAGGTGCCAAAAATAACCTTTTAATATCCGTTTACATTTTCAGACAGGGGGTTTTTTTCACTTTTGGTCTGTCAATCTTTGTTGATAGATCTAATTTGCAGTTAAATTTTAATCCAGCAACTTTGTAGTCACCTATGGTGTACTGATAGGTGCAAAAATACCTTTTAATATAGTTATAATTAGAGACAGGTGTTTTTTTCATTTTGGTCAGTCAAGCTTTGTTATATATAGATCTACTTTGCCAGTTAAATTTGAATCCAGCAACTTTGTAGTCACCAACAGGGTGTACTGTTAGGTGCCAAAATATTCCTTTTATATATCCGTTTTTACATTTCAACAGGTGTTTTTTCACTTTTGGTTCAGTCAAGCTTTGTTGATAGATTATACTTTGCAGTTTTAAATTTGAATCAGCAACTTTGTAGTCAACCCACCCCCCCACCATAGGTGTACTGATAGGTGTCAATTTTACCTTTTTTGATCAGTTTCATTTCAGATACGTGTTTTTTTTCAATTTGGCGCAGGACAGCTGTGATGATAGGAGCCACCTTTGCAGTTTTAAATTTTGAATCCAGCAACTTGTGGTCACCACAGGTGTATGATAGGTGCCAAAATACCTTTTAAATTCCGTTCATACATTTCAGGGACAGGTGTTTTTTTCCATTTTGGTCTGTCAAGCTTTGTTGATAGAATCTACTTTGCAGTTAAATTTGAATCCAGCAACTTAGTTAGTTACCCTCGGTGTACTGATAGGTGCCAAAAATACCGTTTAAGTTTCCGTTTAATAATTTCAGACAGGTGTTTTTTCACTTTTGGTCAAGTCAAGCTTTGTTGATAGATTACTTTGCAGTTAAATTTGAATCCAGCATCTTTGTTGTTACCACAGGTTGTACTGATAGGTGACAAAAATACCCTTTTATATCCGTATACCATTTAGACATGGTGTTTTTTTTCACTTTTGGTCAGTCAGCTTTGTTGATAGAACAACTTGTGCAGTTAAATTTGAAATACAGCAATTTCAGTAGTCACCACAGGTGAATTATAGGTGCCAAAAAATAACTTTTTATTATACCGTATACATTTCCGAAGGTGTTTTTTTTTCACTTTTGGTCAGTTCAAGCTTTGTTGATGATCTACTTTGCTGTTAAATTTGATTCCAGCAACTTTGTAGTCCAATAGGTTGATAGGTGCCATAAAAATACCTTTTATTATCAGTTATCACTATTTCATGATACGTGTTTTTTTCAGTTTGGGCAGGCAGCTGTGTTGATTAGAGCCACTTGCAGTTAGATTTGATTCCAGCACTTTGTAGTCACCACAGGTGTACTGATAGGTGACCAATAATAATTATAATTTCCGTATACATTTCAGACAGGTGTTTTTTTCACTTTATGGTCAGATCAAGCTTTGTTGATAGATCTACTTTTGCAGTTAAATTTGTATCAGCAAATTGTAGTTACCCACCAGGGTTGTAACTGATAGGTGCCAAAATACATTTTATATCCGTATACATTTTAAGACAGGTTGTTTTTTTTTCACTTTTGGTCATCAAGCTTTGTTGTTAGATCTACTTTGCAGTTATATTTGAATACAGCCAATTATCGTTGTCACCACTGGTGATGAATTGATTTGGTGCCAAAAATACTTTGATTATCCGTATACATTTCCGAAGGGTTGTTTTTTTACTTTGGGTCAGTCAAGCTTTGTTGAAGATCTACGTGCAGATTAATTGATTCCAGCAACATTGAGTCACCATAGGTTGATAGGTGCCAAAAAATACCTTTTATTATCAGTATACATTTCAGATACGTGTTTTTTATCAGTTTGTGCAGGCAGCTGTGTTGATAGAGCACCTTGCAGTTAGATTTGAATCCAGCAACTTTGTAGTCACCACAGGTGTACTGATAGGTTGCAAAAATACCTTTTAATATACGTTATACATTTCAGACTGGTGTTTTTTTTACTTTGGTCAGTCTAGTTTGTTGATAGGATCTACTTTGCAGTTAAATTTTAATCAGCAACTTTGTAGTCTCACAGGTTGATAGGTGCCAAAAAAATACCTTTTATTATCAGTATACATTTCAGTTACTTGTTTTTTTCACTTTGGACGCAGGGCCAGCTGTGTTGATAGAGCCACCTTGCAGGTTTAAATTTGATCCAGCAAATTTGTAGTCACCACAGGTGTACTGATTAGGTGCAAATATACCTTTTAATATCCGTTATACATTTCAGACAGGTGTTTTTTTCACTTTTGGTCAGTCAAGCTTTGTTTGAGAGATCTACTTTGCAGTTAAAATTTGTATCCAGCAAACTTGTATCACCACAGGTTGTTACTGATAGGTGCCCAAAAATACCTTTTAATATCCGTATAGACATTTCAGACAGGTTTTTTTTTTTTTACTTTTGGTCAGTCGAAGCTTTGTGTTAGATGTACTTTGTAGTTAAATTTTAATCCAGCAACTTTGTAGTCACCACAGGTTGATAGGCGTGCCAAAAAATACCTTTCTATTTTTCAGTTTATACATTTCTGAATACGTGGTTTTTTTCACTTTTGGCGCAGGCCAGCATGTGTAGATAGAGCCACCTTGCAGTTTATTTTGTTCCAGCAATCTTGTAGTCACCACAGGTGTACTTGATAGTGTGCCAAAAAAATTACTTTTAATATCGTATACAATTCAGGACAGGTGTTTTTTCTCTTTTGGTCAGTCAAGCTTTGTGTAGTTCTACTTTGCAGTTAAATTTGAATCCAGCACTTTGTAGTTTACCACAGGTTGACAGGAGCCATAAAAATACTTTTTTATTATTCTGTATACTTTTCAATTACGTGTTTTTTTCACCACTTTGGCGCAGGCCAGCTGTGTTGATAGAGCCACCTTGCAGCTAAATTTGAACTCCAGCAATTTTTGTTTTGTTTGATTTAGGGATTTGAGAATAGCTGTGATTTGCCGTCTTTTTAATAAATAGACTTCCACAAATCCTTCATACCTTCTTCAAAATTTTTATATTTCTGAACATGGAGCGCAATTCAGGTGGGTAAGAGCAAAGAGGGGGGTAGGACATGTGAGGTAGAGGTATGAAAGATGGTGTCCTTCCTGTGCTGGCGACAAAACGCATGCAGCGGATGTCAGTTTGCTGGACGTCAGACTGTCCATCGTGGGTCAGGGCCCTGTGAATCTCAGTAAACGAAACAGCGTCGCCAATCTGTTCTTCAGTTGGTTATGCAAACCTGCATCCTGCCCCAAAAAAGGGTTCGTTTTAAAAAAAAAATAATACCTCCTGTCCTCCCAGTCCACGGCCACAAATGTCGTTCATCAGCATCTTTCATGCATCGTCCAACATGAAGCAGCCCATTGTCATACTTACGTTGTACCCACCAACCGTGGATATTCCATTTTCTGAAAGACCCTCTTTGATGACAAAATGCCGGTGTGGGTAGAAGGCATGTTTTAAAGTTCAAGAGGCCAAAGGGATGAATTTCTCTGCTCTGCGCAGTTACTGATTGCATCAGAGGAGGAGAAGGAAGCCGGTCAATCAGCAATAATCCTGGGCGGTCGGGCAAACGCTTGCGTACCTCTTGCTTGTAGTCCCGCAGCTCATGATGCAGATTATCAGGACGACGAAGTCACCTGGGTTGATGATGATGATGAATACATTGCGGATCCAACGTGGTCTTTCAGCAGATTTGCTTGAGGAAGAGCGCTTTCATCACGGGCACGAGGAGGAAGACGACTGGGGTAGTGTCTCAGTATGGGTCCAGCCTCAAAAAGAGAGGAGGGACAGGTGCAGAAGTCCGATGATATGATTCGGCCAGGCACGGTCAGCGGAAACCCCGTCCTCGCTTATCATCCGTCAAAAAGGTCCAGGGACTCCTCAGCTGGGCTTCTTTGAGCAAGCCTCTTGATTAACCCAGCAGATAGTCATATGACGCCTTTGCGTAAACGCATAAGTAGGGCAGCTAGAACCTTAGGTGTTTAACCACCACCCAACATGGTCTAGCCTCATGCAGCGAATGCAGAGTTTTTAAATGGAGGCAACACCCATCTGTTCCGCTCCTCCTCCTCCGCCTCCCACCAAGCGTTCCTCAAGCTGGCCCTGTCTCTCAGTGGTCATGATCAGGGATCAGCCTTGCTTCAGCCTCCCCGTCGCCGAGTTCCACCGGGCACCTCAGAGGTACCCATCCTACCCCTTCTCCTTCCGCCCTGTTGACGACCTGCACGCCCGTACAGCAGCCTTGTCTGAGGTCAGCCTAGCTTCTGTCTTCCAGGTTTGGAGCAGAAGAAACACTTAACCCAAACCATCCCAAAGCCAAAAGCCGGTATGTGGCTTTGCCCAGCTTTTGGCCTTGAGGAAAGTTGCCTTTCCGTTCTGGTGGACAAGATGGGTTCCACCACGTCAGGAGCCCTTTGCCTGCCCCCATACCAGATGCCGGCAGGCATGTCTTTGCCAGAAAAGCCGTCCACTACCCCCGATGACCAAGCCAGTGTCATCTAAAATATCAAGCGGTTGTCTGCATCTGTGGCCGGAAAAGGAAAAGTCCATCTGACACCGACAATGGACTTAGTAAGCACGGCCCAAGACCGCTTTATCTCTGTGACAGTCATCTGAGGTAGCAGGGTGGATGTCTCTGGGGGTGACGGTGGCTCTCAGGCTCAGCGGGGCACGCTCTTCAATAACTGCAAGGATGTTGCTGGGCTCTTTCCCTCAAGGTCCTCTGGTGGTTCTCGTGCCCAGTGAAACCAGGCGTGTTGAATTTAATCTGTCTTAGACTTAGAGACGTACCACACAAGGTCAGGAGCTGGTTGGACGGCTCTCCGCAAACGGAGACAGAGCGCTGGCTGGCGGTGACAAGAAACTTATGCTCAGGCAAGGTGGTGGCGATATAACAGGGCGAAATCTGCTGGCCGCCCCTTAAGGAACGGTGGCTGGAGAGCAACATCCTTGCCCTGGCACATGTCATTTGACCTTGTCGTCCTGAAATTTTAAGAGGCTACCCGGGTCTGGATACCTGCTGAGGAAGGCTCGGAAGTTTAGTTCGCTATTCGCCGTTCGCACCCTGCTTCGTCCCGCCCTGCTGGCGTTGCAGCGTCAGCTCGGCCTCCCCGATCACCGTTCATTGTTGACGTTGGCAACACGCTGGAATTCCACCTCAACATGCTCCAGGATTGTTGGGCAGCAGCGCAATGCCATTAGCAGTTACGAAGATGACACATGGCCTGAAAGCAGCGGTGCGGACCTGGGGGGTGTTGAGCCACCGAGAGTGGAGGCAGGTGAAAGAGCTTGCGCCATCCTTGCCTGTTTTGATGAAGCCACTCAAAATGGTCAGTTCGGATGAAGACCTTGTCAGCATGAGCATTTGGTGATTATTAGTTCTGGACGATCGTTGGACACTCGGAAACACCAGGCCCGCCAGCGGAATGGAGAGGAGAACGGGACACAGATGCGGACACGGAGGCCTTTTATCTCCGTCAAATCCCACAAGGCCCGACAGGTTAACAATTTCATCGGTCTTCAGTAGGCACTGGGTCGGGGTCCAGGATTAGTGCAAGGCGGCGCTTCAGCTATCAGGGTGCATCATCTCAGGCAAGATCAGGGCTGCTGTGTTGAAGCTATGCCAGTGGATAGCGGTAGGAGGAGGAGGAGAGGTATCCTGCACCGACTTGGTTACGATGTCCCTGCCTTGGAAAGTGGTTGGCGCGGAATTTGAGGCGGAGGTGGATGAGAGGAAGATCAGTTTGATAGTGCCCCTCGGACCAGAGGCTTGGAAAAACAAGGCTCCATCGCTCCCATGAGTACTTGGAGGCTCCATTTCATCCAACATAATCCTTGCATTAAGGCCATCAAATGAACAAAGTTACTGCGTAGCACCCTCTGGATCCCATGGTACCAAAAACAAAACTAGCACCTTTCCTTCCACCCACCCATATTTGAGAAGTAAAATGCAAGGAAATGGAGACCTTGCTGATTGATAACTGGGAGACATCTGTATGCGTCTGCTTCACGTTCCTCAAATGTCACGGTGGAAAACAACATCAGCGACGTGACAGCAGTTAGAGTGCCAAGTAGCCGTAGCGGGCAGCAGCAGGCAACAAGGTGGCAGAAGCCTAATGGGTGTGACCTCTGGCAATCTTTATTTACCACCTCACCAAGCATGCAATGAGGGCCACACATCAAACACTCAGAGGACCATGCATAAAGATCTTTGGTGCACGACTACTCGTCTCAACACCGATGTATTTAGGATGTGTTCTGATACCCAATAGACTTTGGGTATCCAAAAATGGGTATGAATGGCCCGAGCTCGCTCGCACGCCATAGAGGGTGTTGTTCCTGCCCAGCAGCCAGCGTCATATCTAAGGGACCTTCAGCACAGCTGGAGGAGTCTTACAGACAAAACGCCAATTCTACTTTACCACAGATAATGTGGAACGTTTGACTGTTCATCAAGATGAATCAGGCATGGATCTTGATGGATAATTGTGGCCCAATTGCCGAGGTCACCGATTAGTTGCTGTCTACTTTCAACTTCCTCATCAAACAGAAATGGTCTCTTGTAAATCTTTTTTTTAATATGATTTCTTTCTACTGCAATTTTTATTTCTATTTTCCCAACAGTTTCTTTTTTGCTGGTTTTTGCTGTTGAAGAGACTGTAAAAGACAACAAGGTTTCATGGACAACAACGTATTCATTTATCACTTTATCTTAAGAAGTTTTCGCATTGTCAATGGTTTTTTTTGGGGTCATGTTGCTGTGAGTTACAGCAAATATCTTGGGTCCTTTGGAACAGTAATGGGGCTTTAAGTGTGCATTCTCCCTACAATTTTTAACAAGGCACTGTGAAGTTTTTATACTTTTTTGGGTCATTGATGCTTTGAAAATGCAGCAATACTAACAGGTCCTATTCTAAAAAAAATTTGTTTCATAACATCATTTTGTTCTTCACAATTGTCAAAAGTGGCCTCAAAGGGTGGTCATGGTTTTGAATTTTTAGGGGCAATTTTGCTGTGACATGCAGCTATAAATACAGGTCCTATTATAAAAAATGTTAGTTTCTAAAGACATTTGTTCTTCACAATTGTCCAAATGGCTCAAGGGTCTTTGCTTTGAATTTTTGGGGCATTTGCTGTGACATGCAGCTATACTACAGGTCTATTATAAAAAAAATTTGTTTCTAACAGACATTTGTTCTTCTCAATTGTCAAGAAGTGGTTCAAGGGTATGGTGCTGTCAGAACAGGAATATGTAGGATACTGTTTAATGGACACATATTGACAAATTGACTTGTTTTTGCAAGTTCTTTAAATAGAGCTATCAATCCCTGTATTGAGACAACCCATTTAATTAAATTAAAAAAGAGAAACAAAAGACATGGTGGATTCCAATCCTATTTTAATAATGTGGGTTTCTAGAATTAAACTACTAAAAAACTTGCATGTACAAAATAGCTGGTAAAAAAATTCCTGCCGAAATTGTACAGGGGAGGTACAGGGAAAACTTGACCAGATGTAGGTTATTCAGAGGACTTGGATTATGGGAGCACGGACAGAGAACAAAGTACAGAGATAACATTTCCTCCAGCCGTTGAGAAAATGGAAAAAGAATGGCAAGAAAAAGGGACCTGGGATGGAACGAGGAGCGTCTATCACCAGTAATTTCCAAGTGAAGCTCAAGTGGTCCGCACTTCATACGGAGGAGGCAACCGCTACACAGGTCTTTACTGTGTACTGAGAGGGTGGAGGTTTACCTCACACTTCCGCTTCGCACTCTGCTTCAGACGACTGTTTTCGGTTACTGCGTCACAAGGGATTTTTACTGTGTTAATAGATTGACAGACGCCAGCCTGGGCTCTCACCGCACCCATGTAACTCGGCCCTGGCTGCTGATCCTGCGTTGTTAATTGAGACAGACGCTAGCCTGCTGGTCTCTCATCGCACCACTGTAGTCTGGCAGCTGGACCTCCGTGTTAACAGCTGGCTGATGGCAGCACTGGATCTCACCGGTTAGGGGGCAATCAGGAAAGGAGCTTCTATTTCTCTAAAAATCAGTTTTTGAAAAAGGTGATTTCAAAAATGGGGTCAGGGCTGGACACACATTGCACAATTATGAGATTTAAAATTTTCTGGGGCTGGAAAGTCAATATGGGGTGCTTCGTTGATCTTCCAGGGGGTCTGTGTCCATAATCAATGAAGAAGGAATTTTGGAGGTAAAATGAAAATCCATTGAGTTGATTGGTGTCGTCTCAGAAGCAGGAGGGCAAATGGTCTTCTCATAACTAAGAAGTGTTTTTGGGGATGGATTAGGACATTTGTTCTTATGGAGTGTGCGGTCGAATTAACACATCTACAGTGTAAAATAATACCTTTAAAAAATGCTGGGGAGGGGTGTATGTTGATGTTATCACACTTGAAAAAAATGCAAATGGTAATAATGTAAAACTATAAATAAAACTTCCCTAAATAAATTCTGTAAACAAATGCAGTTACCAAAAAATATACTAAACTGAGTGTCATCTGTACAAAATAGCATAGTGCCACTTTGTGATCTGTGGGTCAAACAGCTTTAGGGGGTTTGCTGTGGCCCCAGGACAGGGCTAGATAGTCTATGTCAGTGAAACTAAAATGGTGGTTGAAAGACCCTTTTTCCGGCCTCTTTTCTAAATGTGGTGGTCAGGAGGTTTGGGGCTCATGCTGTGCCCAGGACAGGTATAGTCAATGTCCAGTGAAACTAAAAATGGTGGTGAAAGACTTCCTTTTTCCGGCACTTTTAATCTGTGGGTTAGACAGGTTTAAATGGTCATTCTGCTGGGTACAGGACAGATATAGTTAATGTCCAGTTAACTAAATTGGTGGTTTTCAAAGACTCCTTTTCCAGGCACTTTTTAATTTTGGGGGTCTGGACAGGTTTAATGGTCTTACTGCGGTCCAGGACAGGTATAGTCAATGTCCAGTTCACTAATGTGGTGGTTTCAAGACTTCCTTTTTCTTTGCTCTTTTTAATCTGTGGGTCAGACGGTTTAAATGGTCATTCTGTGGTTACAGAACAGGTTATAGTCAATGTCCAGTTCAACTATAATTGGTGGTTGAAAGACTCCTTTTCCAGTACTTTTTAATCTGTGGGTCGACAGGTTTATGTCATTCTGCGGTACAGGACAGTTTATAGTTAATGTCCTATGTTCAACTAAAATGGTGGTTGAAAGACTCCTTTTTCAAGCACTTTTTAATCTGGGGTCATGCAGGTCTTGGGGCTCATGCTGCGTTCCAGAAAGGGATATTCAAATGTCCAGTTCAGTAAAATGATGTTTCAAATATTCTGCCTTTCTGGCACTTTTTAATTTGTGGTTCAATGCAGGTTTAAGGGTCATGCTTGGTGCAAGACAGGGTTAGTGAATGGTGTGTGATTTTTTTTCTCTGTGGCTTTTTTAACCTAATTGTCTTGCCTAAGATGTTTAGCAGTATACAGTTTGCCTGTTGTGGATGTTAATTCCAGGCTTCTCCATCCCGTTTGGGTGTAATAATGAAGGTGTTGTTCCTCTCCCTGACTTTAAATGGTCATCGGTGATAATCTTTATCGATATGGGAATCTTATTGATAATTGCCGATATCGACTATCGACCCTGCGATAGTCAATGTAATCATCATCACAAATCCCCCCCCCTTTGTTTTTATCACAAGCCATTTACTTACCCATTGCAAGCATTTTTCCCCCGTCCAAAAATTTCTCTTTTTACTTACCAACCTTTTTTGGGCACAGTATAAAATCTTTAGAAAATTTTAAGAAAAGGGGAACATCTTCCTATGGAGACCCCAGTTAAGGTGTGTAGTGTTTGATTGCCTTTTGGGGCCCACCACAAACATCTGCATACACAAAGCATTAGGGGAAAAAGGACGAGAAGCTCACTGCGCCCTCTTTGGTTGAAAAAAATCCTAAATTTATTTCTGATTATGAATCTTTGAAAAGCAAAAAGGGAAATATTAGTCAACCCAAATATCGCTTTTTAATACGACGTTTCGGGGTTTTCCCCCTCACAGTGTAGGAAGGGGCGATACTGGTTTGACTGGGGGGGAAGGCAATGAGTGGCTAGAGAAGGGGAAAATCTCCCTTTGGAGAGCACCATTAAAGGGTTTTGTAGTTTTTTGTTTGCTTTTAGCCACACTAAGTCTGATATCATAAGGGCTTAGGGGGAAAGGAACTGGAAAGTCACTGCGCCTCTAATGGTTTAAAAAACCCCCTCAATTTCTTTGATTCACAAATCTTTGAGAAGCAAAAGGAATATTATTAAGCCAAAACGCTCATCACTACAACTTTTTAGGGTTTCCCCCTCCAGTGGTGCTTAAGATGTTTTTTAAAAGATCTCACTTTTTATGTGTTCTGTTTTTTTTGAAGCCCTTGTCCCAGTAAATGTGGTTTGGGGCCTTCTAAAAATTTAAAAATTAGACTTCCTAAAATTCAGTGTTTTTGTGGCTCCCCGACAAATACTTATTGAAGGATAAATGGGATTTATTATATTGTGGTAAAATTTTTAGGTGCCCCCCAACCTGAACCTTTGTTACTCTGTAGGTTTATTAGTAAATAAAAAATCTAAAAGGGCCCTTCCTCTAAGGGCTCCTGCACCAGTTGGGAAAGGAAATTATCTTTATTATTGACAAAAACCCTTTTTTCCCCTTTATGAGAGCCATAGGTTTCGTTTTCCAATTTATGTTGGATAGTTAAGTCACCCCAAATAACACCCTTTGGTTAGCTGCCTATTATTTGTCTGAGAAGTACTTTTCCCATGGGTTTTCGTTATATTTGGGGGCCTATGCTACCACTATTAGAATTTTTTATTGTTATTACCCCCCATGTACATCTACCCATTTACGCCACTGTTCGTTCCCTTATTACATTTTCCCCACAGTGATGGCTTCGGGACAGGTTTTCTTCAAACATAACCCTCCTCTTCCTTTTTTTCCCGATCTTTTTAAATCTCTGTAACCTTGTAAGTTAACCACCCAGTCAAGCTTTGCCCAGCCAGTCTTAGTTACCCCCACTATGTATATTCTCTACAGCAAAAAAGTAATTCAAATTCTGTATTTTGTTGTTGAGATCTGGCTTTGGTCAGCATGAAATTTTAGAGTTTTCTTTGGTTTTCAACTTTTAACCTTCCTTATTTAAATATTACACACCTACACCTCCTCCATCCCCCCTCCTATTTATTACTAATTCCCCCGTCCTTTTCTTCACTTCTTTCATGCTTCTTTGTTTACCCCCCCCCCAGTCTTAGTTTAAAAATTCCCCAAACTTCCGGCCATTTTATCCCCCAATCAGCTGCACCCCCCCCATTTAGTGCGCCCTCCCTAGCAAGAAATTTTAGCCCAAAACGAAATCAACCGTTCTTTCCAAAAAAAACCCAAAATTTCCCCTTATCCTCACCCAAATTTTTAGCCCCTTTTTTCCTCTCTAATGTCCGCTGCCTCTCTGGTGTGGCCCGTGGTACAGGTTTGTATTTCTGAAAAAAATTTTTCCTTAATTTTCGAGTCTTCAAATTTATTGGGGGTGTCAGTCAGGTAGCCCCCCTGACCATCTCCCTCCCTTCTTTTTCGTTACCCAGCAAGCTGCCTCATGCCCCTTCACCTCCATGCTTCCAATCTCCCCCTGATCTACCCCTGCGAGTGCTTGCTCAGTGACCAACAAACTTGCTTCTAAGTTGCCAATGTATCTCCGTGTTGCCACTTGCTCATCCGGGCTTCTAAATGAGCAGTGTGCACACATCTCGCATAGCAGAATGCACCTTCAAATGGCTGTTCAAAGATTGCATACATTGCACACGATGTGCACTGGATGGTATTGTCAATCATGGAACTCATGGGGATATTAATAAAAAAAAACCAAACATGTCCTTTCTAGACTCCCCAAACCTAAAGTCCAGCAATCTTAAGTCCCCACACTTAAGCCAAAAAAATGCACTTTAGACACAAAAATGCACTCGTACGTTCGAGCTCTTTTACTTAGCTTTAAAACCTTTTTTTCAAATGTCTGCAGTGTGCAAACCCCTTTTTCAAGAAAATAAAGGCAGGTATTATTCCAGCACTATTTATTGGTAATTTGTGGTCGTGTTCTGGCGGTATAATCAGGTCCATATGTAGTAGTGTGGGTCTGGGTATAGTGGGATTTGTTTGGTAGCAGTATGAAGGTGTTATGAATGGTGAGGAAATCACTCCTTGTATTATCTAGTAACTGCATTACTTATTAAGATGTCCTAGTAAATGTCCAATTTAATAATTTGCTATGGGGTCAAGGCTACTCCAGTTGTGCCCCGGCACAAATAGATGGTTTTGACTATATACATGGTGTGGCAGATTGCCAATAAACAAGGCGCAGCCTTGGAGACGCAGCCTCTATACATATGCAGTCATAATTATATTACAGTTCCAGTTTCTTTCTTGTATATTTACTTTTTGTTTAAATTGGACACAATTAAATATGAAGACTAAACAACAACACAGGATATTGGGAAGGGGAATATACTTTCTTACTGTATGTTTACCAATGTATTAAGCAAATATGTTTAACAGAATGGATTGATATAATATACTTTGAAAAAAATAATTGTTTGTAAGTAGTATACTATTCTTGGTAACACATTCATCAAACACGTGGGTAAGCTCTTTATCGCTCATCCAGATATGTTGCCAGAAAGTTTTACACTTATTACTATTCACATCATAGATCAAACATAAAAGCCCATGAGAACAGCTATAACATTACAGCTAAAATTAATTACATGAAGGTTAAACAGCCATATACCAATAATACAGTGTCCATTTCCACTGTAGTTTGCAATTAAACACAGCATGAACTTGAAAGATCACTTAAGAACCAACAAGGATGGGCCCTATGTTAACTTTCTTAATGATAATAAATTATATTTTAACTTGAACTTTGTAAAATCTTAACATGAATGAGTTTAATTTTTCTTTTACACATTTAATTAAAAGGAGTACCCTGACTAAAGGATATTCATGAGATATCCTTAGAGGCCAGTTTTAGGAACCACATCTACTAGAAGAACCTGGGTCCCATAACAACGATGTTGAATTGCAAAGCAATAGACCTGACTGTGACCGGATTAATTTTTTATGAGGATAGAAGGATAATATATCCAAATACATACTGTAGGACAGGCTCGGACTGGGCCGCCGGGGAACCGGGGAATCCCCCGGTGGGCCCCCCCCGGAGCCGCGGGGGGCCCCGGAGGCAGTGCCGCCACGCCCGGGCCCTACGACGCATCCGGTCCCTGTAGCACCCGGGACTCGTTCCGAGCTGCCCAGAGACCGTCTCCCGGGAAGATTGGGGACTGATGTCCCCCGACTCCCGGCGTGCGCTGTGTCAGCGGAGCACAGCGCAACTAGCGCTGCGCTCCGCTGATCTGCCTTGACAGGCTGAAGGCGTTATGGGCCTTCAGCCAGCCAGGCGCCGCCCCTACTGATGGGATGAGATTCTGACGTAAGCGGCGTGGGTGACGTCACTTCACCGCGCCGCCTATGCAGGCGCAGCGTACGGAGCCGGCGGGGAGCTGGGAGCGGCCCGGACCTCCAGGAGGCGGGAGCCGGAGCCAGGTAAGTTGGCTGGTTGTTGTTTCTTGTTTTGTTTTTTTTTAACTACAGGGGTCCCTGGCTACAAGGGTGGGGTGGGGCTGCTGACTACAGGTGTCCCTGACTACAAGGGGGGGCTCTGACTACATGGGGGCAGTTCCCCTGGCTACAGGGGGGTCCCTGTCGACAAGGGGGGGGCTCTGACATACAGGGGGTCCCCCCTGGCTACAAGGGGAGCTCGGACTACAGGGGTCCCTGGCTACAAGTGGGGCCCAGACAACAGGGTGGTCCCCTGCTACAACAGGGGGGGCTCTGACCTACAGGGGGTCCCTGGTCTACAAGGGGGGCACTTGATACAGGGGGGGTCCCCTGGCTACAAGGGGGGGGCTCTGACTACAGTGGGTCAATGGCTACAAGGGGGCCCTGACTACAGGGGTCCCGCCTGGCTACAAGGGGGGGCTCTGACGTACAGGGGGTCCCTTGCTACAGGGGGGCCCCTGACTACAGGGAGTCCCTGGTTACAAGGGGGTCTCTGACTACAGGTGGGGTTTCTCTGGCTACAAGGGGTCCTTGCTACAAGGGGGTCCCTGACTACAGGGGGGTCCCCGGCTACAAGGGGGGGCCCTGACTACAGAGGGGGGGCTCTGACCTACAGGGGGCCCTGGCTACCAAGGGTGTCCCTGAACTACAGTGGTCCCTGGCTACAGGGGGGCCCTGGCTAGCAAGGGGTCCCCTGTCGTACAAGTGGGGGGCTCTGACTACAGGGTGGTCCAAGGGGGGGGGGGGGGCCTACAAGGTGTCCTGAATTACAGGGGGGCCTGGCTACATGGGGGTCCCCTGGCTACATGGGGGGGCCCTGGCTACAAGGGGGTCCCTGACTACAGGGGGTCCCTGGCTACAAGGGGTCCCTGGCTACAAGGGGGGGGGCTCTGACTACAGGGGGGCCCAGACTACAGGGGGTTCCTGGCTACAAGGGGGGACTCTGACTACAGGGGGTCCCTGACTACATGGGGGCGGCTCTGACTACTAGGGGTCCCTGGCTACAATGGGTGGGCTCTGACTACAGGTGGTTCGCCCCCCCCTGGCTACAAGGGGGTCCCCTGACTACAGGGGTTTCACCTGGCACAAGGGGGTCCTGACACAGGGGGGTCCCTGGTACCTAGAGGCCCTGGCCTGCCTACAGGGGGCCTTGGCTACCTACAGGGGGCCCTGACTACAAGGGGGGGCCCTGGCTACAAGGGGGGCCCTGGCTACAAGGGGGACCCTGGCTACAGGGGGTCCCTGGCTACAAAGGGGGATCCTTAACTACAGGGGGTCCCTGGCTACGCTAGGAGTGCCCTGGCTGCCTACAGGGGGGCCCTGGCTACCTACCGGGGCCCCTGACTACAAGGGGGCCCCTGGCTACAAGGGGGGCCCTGGCTACAAGGGAATCCTTGCGTACAAGGGGTCCCTGGCTACAAAAAGCCCCCCTGGCTGCAAAAGGGCCCTGACTGCAAAAGGGGCTGACTGCAAAAGGGCACTGCCTACCTACAGGGGCTCCCCTGGCTACCTACAGGGTCTCTGCTACCTACAGGGTTCCCTGGCTACCTAAAGTAACGGCCCTGGCTACAAGAAGGGGGCCCAGGGGGGGGGGGGGGGGGGGGCGGCGGGCGCCGGGGGGGGGGGGGGGGGGGGGCGGGGGGGGTCGGGGGGGCGCGGGCGGGGGGGGCCGGGGGGGGGGGGGGGGGGGGGGGGGGGGGGGGGGGGGGGGGGGGGGGGAGGGGGGGGGTGTCTTAACAAGGAGGGGGCCCTGTCTACAAGGGGGGGCCTGGCTACAAAGAGGGCCCTGGCTACAAGGGGGCCCAGACTACAAAATGGGGGGGGGGGGGGGGGCACTGGGCTAACCTACAGGGGGCCCCTGACTACCTACGGGGGCTCCTGACTACAAGGGGACCCCTGACTACAAGGGGGCCCGCCTACCTAAAGGGGCCCTGGCTACAAGGGGGTCCCTGACTACAGGGGGCCCTGGCTACCTAAAAGGGGTCCCTGGCTACAAAGAGGGCCCTGACTACAAAAGGGGCCCCTAGTACAAAAGGGGCCCTGGCTACCTACAGGGGGCCCTGACTACCTACAGGGCCCCCGACTACCTACAGGGGGCCCCTGGCTAACCTAAGGGGGTCCCTGGCTACAAGAGGGGGTCCTGTCATACAAGGGGGGGCCCTGGACGACAAGTGTCACTGGCTACCAGGGAGGCCCTGGCTACCTACCGGGGCCCCTGGCTACAACTGGGGCCCCTGACTACAAGGGGGGCCCTGGCTACCTAAATGGGGGCCCTGGCTACAAGGGGGCCCTGACTACAATGGGGGCCCCTGGCTACCTAAAGGGGGCCCTGACTACAAGGGGGGCCCTGGCTACCTAAAGGGGGCCCATACTACCTACAGGGAGGCCTTGACTACAAGGGGGGCCCTGACTACAAGAGGGGCCCTTACTACCTAAAGGGCCGCCTGATCTACCTACAGGGGGGCCCTGAGACTACAGAAGGTGCCCTGGCTAACCGTAAATACTAAAAGGGCCCTGACTACCTACACTGTAGCTAAAGGGGGGGGGGCATGACTTCCTTGCCACACGTACCTAAAGGGAGACCCCCTAACTGCCTGCAAACTACCTAAAGGAGGCCCAAACTACCTGAATACTACTTAATGGGAACCTAACTGCCTGTATACTAACCTAAAGGTGGTCCCCTAACTGCTTGCAGCCTATATAAAAGGGGACCCCTAACTACCTACACTTACCTAACTGGGAGAAACCACCTACTCTACTAGAATGGGGCATTGCCCTATTTGCCTACCTACCTAGAGTCTTGCGAATACCTACCTGAAATATAATTGAGAGGGCACAGCCCATTAGTGTAGCATTATTTCCAGAGGGTTTATCGTTTCCCCACCCTCCAACCCCTTAGGATTACTAGGCCTCTAGGTTATGCTTTGTACCCTCCCCCACCCCTTGAATGTTTTGTACAGAGGTGGGGAGATAGTAAAGATATGATGGAAAATTGAGGATTTCTAAGATATTTGTGTGTAATTTCGCAGGGATGAGTATGGCCGGGACAAGTCCATCATGGCGTGTGGAAACGGATTTTGCAGAGGAAAAGGGAATAAGAACCGACACATGAAAGAAGAGACCGACTCCTCAGATAGGACGTCGCCGGTGAGTTACCTGATTTCAGGGTTATATTTTACTTCTATATTGGATCAGTTGCTGTATTTCACTGTTAATGTGATTGATCTGAGCTGTTGTACCTGACCACTATGTGGTCTCTATATGGGTGTTTGTATGTTTATACCTGAGCTGGTGTCTGACCTCTATTGGTCTCTATATGGTGTGCTTATAGGTTTATACCTGAGCTGATCCTTTACCTCTAAGTGGTCTCTATATGGTGGTGTTGTATTTAAACCTGAGCTGTATGTCTGACCTCTATGTGGTCTCTATATGGTGGTTGTTGTAGGTTATCTACCTGAGCTGGTGTTCTGACCTCTATGTGGTCTCTATATGTTGGTGTTGTAAGGTTATACCTGAGCTGGGTCTGACCTCTATGTGGTCTCTATATGGCAGTGGTTGTAGGTTATACCTGAGCTGGTTCTGACCTCTATGTGGTCTCTATATGTGGTGTTGTAGGTATACCTGACTGGTGTCTGACCTCTATGTGTTACTCTATATGGCATGTGTTGTAGTGTTTATACCTGAGCTGTGTTCTGACCTCTATGTGGACTCTATAATGGCGGTGTAGTAGGTTATGACCTGAGTGGTAGTCCTGACCTCTATTGGTCTCATATGGTGTGTTGTAAGGTTGGATAGCCTGAGCTGGTGTCTGACCTCTATGTGGTCTCTATATGCGGTGGTTTTGTAGGTTTATACCTGAGGTCTGGTATTGGACTCTATTGGTGGTGTTGTAGGTATAAATGCCAGCGTACAAGTGTCCCGATTGACCCTGTGATAGAGTTACACTTTTTACTTTCTTCTGGTGTATTACATTTTAGGAGGTGGCAAGGTGCGTGACCAAGGGAAACGTGGAGGGGGATATAGTAAAATGTTGAGGAGGTGGATATTGTAATGTGGGTGGGGGTATCATTTATATGTGGGATGGAGAGGATATGGAAGGAGGCTACAATAGCCTGTGTCTATGATATGTTAGAATGCAAATGTGTGAGTACAGATATGTGACACTCAGCTATTGTACAAGCACAATAACATTTCGTTTTGCACACTGTATTATGTTGTAAAAATGGGCGCGTTTATGTCCGAGAAGGCGTTAATATTTTCATCGTACAGTATAGGTGGGCCCCCCAAGATCAACTCCCCTGTGGGCCCCAGACCCCCCAGTCCGACACTGCTGTAGGATATAATGCAAATATAGGAGAACTTATTCCCAATGTGCAAAGGAAGCTTTTATTTAACTCAATTGACTACAATAAAATTACTACTAGGCAGTGCTGAACTTCAAGATTCAGGTAAGGCTGGTTTGAACAGATCCAAATTTTGTCAGTGATTGCAGGAAAATTGCACAACCAATCACAAGCCTTTTTCTGGGCAGGAAAAAAGAAAAAGTGTATAACTCCACTTCTTGTTTCTGTCTGGAAAGCAATGGTTCATTGGTTGCACCATTTTCCAACCATTTTGGGCAAAATTAGGATGAAGCTGGATTGGCTTTGAACAAATTGGCTTTACACAGTCAAGTCACATTAATATGACCACCAGCTAATATCCAGAGCAACTGTCGTGTGCAACACAGACAACAGGTAGACGGGTTGGGAGTGACTCGATAAGGTCCTGGCAATGAAAACTCCTTCTCAGAAGAACTGTCTTTCAACTCTATATTATAAGCTGCAAGTGGAGTCAATGAGGTCTGAGGTATCAGGCTTTTCCGGCAGATGAATCTGTGAACTAGATGATCCAGACATTTCAATGAAAATTCTAGAGGGGTGGTTTAAAGTTCTAAAGGAGATTGTTGCATGGTATCTGGGCTTGTCCAGAAAAATGTTGGGGCGGAGTAAGGGACTTCATCACTCAGACATACAAATATCACTACAGATCATATTCTTCAGTCCCTTCTGTTTAACGCCTTCCCAAAGGAGCAGAAAATCCCATTCATGTACTTTTATTGGTGGTTAGGAGATGCTTGTAGGCTGCAACCTGAGATTTGGACGACAGAATTTACAGCCCAAACTAAGCATTAGCTTTATTTAGAAACTAAAAAGAGCAGAAAATCACAGACAAGAAAATTTTGTAACAAGTGAAAGGTGTTTATTTGTAACCTTCTGAGTGAACAAGAACTTAGAAATTGTATATTACGGTACTTTTTAAATATACGACTTGGTATTTGTCCACTGGTATACTGGGATCATTGGGCGTTATGAAAATTCACTGAAAACACGATGAATGTTCTTTCACAGATGTTTTGTTTACCATATTTTTTAAGAAATTAAGTGAGGACATAAATTGTGCGGGGATTAGAGATGAGCGAATTTCTCAAAAATTCGATTCGGTGAGTTCGGCGAATTTTCCAACAAAATTTTCTTCGGTCCGAATTACTTCGGGACAAATTGCGTTAAAAAACAGCTATTTTCGAGGCTTGCACAGAGCCAGCAGGGTGCTGTAAGAACATTTGTGCCAGCTTAAATTATGCAGGGGAGCTTGTTTGTTCATCATACAATGTTTGTTTTAGTAAGACATGCACATGACTGCCGCCACTCTTATAATCTCTTCACTATAAATTCCAGTGCACTTAAAGGGCAAAACTGACCAAAAAACTGAAGCGGGAATGTGCCTGATCATGTCCATGGCAGCGCCAACTGGAAAAAAAACCAGCTGAGGGCTCAGGTGGCACATAGTGACAGAGTGTGGAATTAGCGGCGGCAGCCACGCAGCATGATGTCAGACAGATGGCACAATGCATTCCTGAGGTTGCAAAAACATGAGTAGGCCAAGAGTGGCACAATTACACAGTGTGGAGGTTACGCAGCAGCCACAGCAGCAGCATGAGGTCAGCAGGTGGCACAATGACCGATTCTGGAGGTGGTAAAAACAGGAGTACCACAGAGTGCACAATGACACAGTTGGAGGTGTGAGGTCACGGCAGCAGTCACAGCAGCAGCAGCATGAGGTCAGACAGTGCACATGACACAGTGTGGATGGCACGCAACAGCCACAGCAGCAAGCAAGAAAAAATCAGACAGTGGCACAATGACAGAGTGTGGAGCACGTCAGAGCCACAGCAGCAGCTGAGGTCAGGCAGTGGCACAAGGACATTCTGGAGTTGGCAAAATAGTAGTAGGCCACAGAGTGGGCACAATGACATAGAGTGGAGGTCCAACGGCAGCATCAGCATGAGGTCGAGAGTGGCACAATGACACAGTGTTGAAGGCACGGCAGCCATCCACAGCATTCACATGAGTCAGGCAGTGCACAATGACATTCTGGAGGTGGCAAAACATGTAGTAGGCCCACTGAGTGGCACAATTAAGAGAGTGTAGGGTGACGGGCAGGCAACAGCATGAGGTTCAGAGAGTGCACAATGACAGAGTGTGGAGGTGGGTGGCAATACCAGTTCCCTGGTAAAGATGGTGGTAGGGCAGATTGAGAAAACTGTCAGCAGAAGTTTTGGCTCAGCGGGTGGCAGCATCAAATAGTGGCTGAGAGCCAGGTAGTTTGGACCCAGACCTCAGTTCTCACAGTTTGGGTGAGGCGTCATGGCTGATGTAGTCTGACGCCAAGGCATTGGTGGTTGTGGAAATCCTGGCCATTCATCCCTGATTATCTGACAAGGTCAGTCTTCCCCATTTCCAGTGGGGGGGTGGACAAGTGGTACTCCTGTGGTAACTGATGGCCCCTGTTGTCGCACTGAACACCCACACGATGCCACACTACTGGCCAGGCCAGGTCAGCATCTCCACTGCAAACTCGAAAAGTTGCGGTTACACATCCAGTTTGGCTGCCCATAGTCCACGGACCCTCTCTAACTGGGGTGGCAGAGTAGCATCTGGACCGAGATATGATGGCAACAGAGAAACAACTCCATTCGCAGAGGTGGTGGAGCCTTGACTGGCTGCAATGGCATGCGGTGCCACTGGGCGCTGCTTGGCTGCTGTAGTGCTGCGGCGGCTGGATGACCACCACATCTGAGCCACGTTACTCCCAGGCCACCAGGATGGTGACACAGCATGTGTTGACGCAGGGCTGTGGTGCCAACGTTAGCTCCTCTGTCCACGCTTCACTTTTCTGCCCACCAGATCTCTAAAAATACCATATTCCGGCTCCTGCGTTTCTTACCAAGAACTGCCAGCACCGCCGAGTAGGCTGATTTTAACCTGCCAACGCTCCTCACTGATGACTACTACCGCCCTGCCTCGCTGAGCCCCGTGCCGCTAATTTCTTGGACCTGCGAAGCTGGTTTCGTACCCCGTGGCCCGCATGGCCTCCTGACCTCACACTGCTGCTTACCCTGCAGACTCACGGCCACACAACCCTCTTGCTGGCTGCGCCGCTGCCGTACGCGCAGGCTGGACGCCCCTCTTTTCCTGGACTATGAAGAAGCCTTGCTCCCCCCAACACCACCCACACCTATCGCAGCCGGTCCAGACTAACATCATCATTGTTTTGTGTGTTATAGGGAGGTGGCGGGGGGAGCGGGGAGAAAGGAGCGTCACAGATTACTTACTCTAGTACACAGGGGGGTGATCTCTCTCTACTCACTCTACTATTCCAATCTTATAATCAAACGCATAGGAGGAGAGTGTCTCTGTCTATAACTGACTCTCTCAACATCCAAAGACAACATGACCCCATGCCACTCTCTACATCGTACTTGCCACCCGACTGCATTGTAGTATGGGGATGGTTGCCCATTTTCTTCGCTGCCAAGTAGCTGCTGACTGTCCTACCTCATCCTCGCTGATAGTGGGCGCTGAGCCCAGACCACATAGTATTTATCCAAAAAACTATCTCAGGCTGAGTTATACACATCAATAATATCAAAAAAGAGCAGTTGGGACAGAGGTGGGTTGAGGACAGGTGAGGCCGCTGACCCGCTCCTGGCCCATGCCAACTAAGGTTGTGTCTGACGTTTCCCACCGACTCCGTGGCTGGGTTGCCAGATGTCACCTGGAGGAAGTGATGGACCTAGTCAACCAATCAAGAACCATTGGTTGCTGGAGGCAACTCACTGCCGCTAGATGACAGCGGCAGTTTGGCTACCCGCATCCGAACCTTGGCAATACTCTCACAAATAATGATCGGTGGGGGGGGGGGCGGGACGGTGGGTCCCCTGTGGCGTGTGGGGGGGGCGATACTGGGCCTCTCCAGAATTTTTGGTGCACTGCCACTCGCAGTGAAAGCCTCCACCTCTCTGCCTGACATACTGTTTGTTCTAAAATTGTACAGACTCTGTTTGATGAAGATATCTGTATATGATAAATAACACACCCTGTATTAGAATCCAAATAACCGACTAACAAGCTTTGGATAACCCTTGGATATAAATTGCGCTCCTACAAAATGGGCAGGAAAAATTGACTGTAAGTGCCGTTTAAAAACACTGTGTATTTTACTGATATAAAAAACCCAAACAGCTTAATTAACCCTTCGATATGAAGTAAGTCTACACAAAATTTCTTCTTTGGCGTGAAAAAGAACGTTTCTTTTAGTGACCACAACAGCAGAACAACGCTTAATTAACCCTGGATCTAATTGCTGCATAAAATTAGTTGCTCAAAGAAATGAGCAACCAAATTGAAATACCAACTTTGTAGCGTGTATTAAAATGGCATATTTTACGGTACACAACAACAGACAAACTTGTAATTAACCTTCCGGATAGTGAATTATGCTACAAGCATAATTTCTTCTTTGGCGGTGAAAAAGAACGTTTCTTTTAGTGACCACAAAGCAAACCAAAGCTAATTAACCCTGTATCTAAATTGCCAAAAGAAATGAGCAACCAAAAAATTAAGGGTAGTTGAATTGTAAAAAACTCTGGTTTCTTTAACTGAATACAACAGGAAACAGGGCTTAGATAACCCTGGATTATCAATGTGCTGAAGAACTGAGCAGATAGCATTAAATGTATAGCAGCGCATTGGACGCACACTGGAGATCATGTTCCAATACAGCCACAAAATCAAATTAGAACGTAGAGAAGCATCTCTGAGACAATCTGTGACACAACCCAAAAATCGATGTATAAAAGTGAGTTCTTTTAGTATAGATATCATAATCACCGGGCTGCACCTTCCTACCTCAGTAAAGTGAGAGCGTATGAGCTCCCCAGCGTCGCGCCCGTACATACCGTATATACTCGATTAAAAGCCAACCCAAGTATAAGCCAGGCATCTACTATTTGCCACAAAAAACGTGAAAGCTCATTGACTCGAGTATAAGCCTGAGGGTGGAAAATGCCAGCGGCTACTGTAAATATCAAAAATAAAATGGATACCAATAAAATTACATAGGGCCGTTTAATTTCCCCCATAGGCAGATATATGTCCCCCATAGGCAGGTGTAGGCAGTTTAATGTCCCCCACAGGCAGTTATAAGCAGGTATATGTCCCCCACAGGCAGTTATAGGCAGGTATATGTCCCCCATAGGCATTTATAGGCAGGTTTATTTCCCCCATAGGCAGGTTTATGTCCCCCATAGGCGTTATAGGCAGGTTTATGTTCCCCATAGGCAGTTTTTATGTCCTTATTAGCAGGTTACAGGCATGTATATTTTTCTAATAGGTAGGGTATAGGCAGGTATAGGCTGGGTATAGGCTAGGTATAAGCTGGTATAGGTAGGGTATAGGTTAGGTATAGGTTGGTTTAGGCAGGTATAAGCTAGGTATAGGCTGGTATAGGCTAGGTATAGGCTGGTATAGGCAGGTATAGGCTAGGTATAGGCAGGTATAGGCTAGGTTAGGTGGGTATAGCAGGTATAGGCTGGGTATAGGCTAGGTATAGGCTAGGTATAGGCTGGTATAGGCAGATATTTGCTAGGTATAGGCTAGGTATAAGCTGGTATAGGCAGGTATAGGCTAGGTATAGGCTGGTATAGGCAGGTATAGTCTAGTATAGGCTGGGTATAGGCAGGTATAGGCTAGGTATAGTCAGGTAATAGGCAGGTATAGGCTAGGTATAGTCAGGTATAGGCTAGGTATAGGCAGGTAATAGACAGGTATAGGCTAGCTATAGTCAGGTATAGGCTGGTATAGGCTAGGTATAGTCAGGTATAGGCAGGTAATAAAAAAAACAAAACAAACAGACACTTACCTGACTCCCTCGCTGCTCCGCCTCCTCGCTGTCCGGCCTCCCGCACGCTGTCCTCCATCTTCTCGGCACAGGCGGGTGATGCCATCAGGCCGCGCACGCAGCGTGATGACACACTCTGCCTGTGCCAGAAACTCCGGAGGGCCGCAAGTCTGCTTGCGGCCATCCGGAGTCCACTGCGGAGCAGGGAGCGCTCGCTGTCAGCCCCACAGTGGAATCTTCCCCTCTATGCGCTCCGGAGGGGAACGGTAGTGCCCGTCGCTGTCGGCTGTGCTCGGGATTCTGCTATATGCGCTCCCTGAGGAGTCGCATATAGCAAGAAGTGTCCCTGCCGGCGCCCGGGCCATCACAGCGCCCGAGCACTGACAGTGACTCGAGTATAAGCAGAGGAGGAATTTTTCAGCACATTTTTTGTGCTGAAAAACTCGGCTTATACTCGAGTATATACGGTATATAGTGCGGTGACATCACAGAATCCCACCGGTCTCTGATTGGCTTCATCTCTGCAAATATCATGTAGGCTACACCTTTCTTCCTCCCAGAGTTCTTTGCCCCATGTAACGCCATGTGCTCGCAGCCATTTTATCAATCAAAAGCACGCTTCGTTCCCGCGAAGCACCTCAAACTTCGACTTCGTTCAGAATCGAAGTTTTCCTGAAATTCTAAACAAATTCCACTTTGTTAGAATCGATTCGCCCATCTCTAGCGGGGATAGGGAGGGGATATGAAAATTGTAATTTTCATTGTATTCATGTTCAACATGTCTTTTTGCCTTTCTCTTTTGGAAAATCCTAAAGAGATTTACATAAAAAAAATAATTGGTCTTGGTCGGTTGTCACAGGTATTCAGAGCCATGCTTACTGCACATCACCCCGCAGCTCCTGGAGGTCACATGGGGGAGGAGCTATAGAGCCAACACCACCATGGAGCTGGTCCCACAGATGCTAAGTTGGGTGAAGGACAGAGAAATTAGGGAGCCAGGATAGTACTTGGAAGTCTTGGTCAGGCTCTAACAACCAGCGTTAAACATTTCTAGCTGTGGGACATGTCACATTATCTTGCTGGAAGATCCCATCTGCCCCAGTGATGATAATCAACATGTATGTGATCTGCAAAGATGGATTTATACTCATATTGGTTGACAGAATGCCATGAAAACCACGCGCACAAGCCCGGATAAAACTGTCTGTGCCCCGAACCTCGCTGGCCTCCAGGCCGCTGCTGTTGACCTGGAGCACCGACCGCTTCCTGAACTGTATGTGCATCTGCTGGACACACATACAGCTACAGGCTTCCGTGGAGCAGAGAGCGAGCGCTTCCTGCTCCGCGGATTTTCCGGCCGTCCCTGCTGATCATTAGGGTCGATCGGTGGTGGCAGCAGCGCTGGGATGCACATACAGTTAAGGGCTTCTGCAGAGCAGAGATCTCCGCTCCGCTGCGTACTCTGGTGAGTCACAAGCAGGCTCACCGGAGTACATAGCACAGGCGGCGCGAGCGTCATCACGCTGCCTGCGTGGCCTGATGATGTCACACCGCCTGTGAAGGAAGACTGGGAGCAGCAGCAGGGAGCGAGGTAAGGTGCGCATTGTTAGTTTTTTATTTTTAATTAGCCCTATATCTGTGCTGGGAGCCCTATATACCTGCCTATACCTGTGCTGCAAACCTATAACCTGCCTATACCTGTACTGGGGGCCCTATATACCTGCCTATACAGTGCTGGGGCCCCTATATACCTGCCTATACAGTGCTGGGGGCCCTATATACCTAACTATACATGTCATGGGGGACCTATATACCTACCTATAAATGTGCTGGGAGCCCTATATACCTACCTATACAGTGATCGTGCCCTACATACCTGCCTATATATGTGCTGGGAGCCCTATATACCTACCTTTACATGTGCTGGGGGCCCTATATACCTACCTATACAGTGCTGGGGGCCTATAATTCTGCCTATACATGTGCGGGGGGCCCTTTATACCTGCCTATATATGTGCTGGGGCCCTATATATTTGCTTATACATGTGAAGGGGGACCGATATAACTACCTGTACAGCGCTGGGGGCCCTATAGACCTACATATACAGTGCTGGGAGACCTATATACCTATCTATACAGTGCTGGGGGACCTATAACCTACCTATACGGTACTGTGGGACCTATAAACTACATATATAGTGCTGGGGGACCTATATACCCACCTATACAGTGCTGGGGAACCTATAACCTACCTATACGGTACTGTGGGGACTATAAACTACCGATATAGTGCTGGGGGACCTATAACTTAACTATAAACTACCTATATAGTGCTGGGGACCTATAATCTAACTATAAACTACCTATACAGTACTGGGGAACCTATAAACTAACTATATAGTGCTGGAGGACCAATAACCTAACTATAAACTACATATATATGTGCTGAGGGACCTATAAGCTACCTATCTTTTCTGGGGGCCCTGTTACCTATCTATTCTGGGGGCCATATTATCGATCTCTTTATACTGGGGACCCTATTATCTCTACATTCTGGGAGCCCTATTATGTATCTATACACTAGGGACCCCATTACCTATCTATATACTAGGGGCCCTATTACCTATCTATATTCTGGGGGACACTATTACCTATCTATATACTGGGGGCCCCATTATCTATATACCGACTGGGGGATCCTATTACATATCTACAGACTGGGGGAACCTATAATCTATATATCTACCTACTGGGGACATATAACCTTTATACACACTTACTGGGGTCTTATAAAGGAATGCTGGGTGACTCTCCATCCCCCACAGCAGACACCTGACTTTTCTATCCTATCTCCAGTAGGTAGATAGTTATATAGGTGCTGGAAAAGTGAGGATTCTGAAATGTGTGTGTGGTAAATTCTGCAGGGATCAGTTGTGGCCGGGAGAAGTCATCATGGTGGTCTGGGTTGGATGGAGAAGAAAAAGGAAAATGAACGACCCCGATCAGAAAAGACGTCTCCTGTAAGTCACTAAATGTAACTGCAGTGTAATCGCTTATATTTCTGCAGAGCCAACATAAAACTGTATGGTGGTAATATACAGTACGTCTTCAGAGCCTGTGTACAACTGATGTGCCACATCTGGTGGTCGCGTTTGGTCAGGGTCTAGCAGTATTATTTGAGACTTAAGTAGTAATAGTTTTGGGTATTGATTTTGTAGGCATATTTTTTTAGTAACAATCATTCGTTTGGTATATTTGCTCCATGTATAGGTGTATTATTTGGTGACTTATTTGTAAGGTATTACACTGTCATACATAGGTGAGCGATTTGAAAAAGCAAATTAGTTAGTGTTGACTTTGATTGTACAGTGACTGAGGTGATGGACAGGATCTATGTGAAATATGCAGAAAATTACTGACAGGAACATAAGTTTTTTCTCTATAAAAATACTTGCCGCAGCTCACAATGTGGCGTGAAAAATGCTGTGTAAACGCAACTCTACTGAGCAAGACACAAATGGCCCGGGCCCCGGATGTTTTAGGACCCTAGCAATGGCCCCTAATGAAAACATTACACAGAGCTTAGCACTGCCACCAACAGCTGGTGTTTTTTCGGCAATGGTTGCAAGGTGTTTGTTCTCGAATATCCTCTTACCTGAACTGCCAACATCCATTCATTTGATGGAACAGAAAATGTGACTCATCAGAGAAAGGTCATCAGAGGTCGAATTCTGATACAGCCAAGAATATTGAAGTCTCTTCTGCTGGTGCAGCTTCGTTAGCAGAAGTGCAGAGTTGCAGCTGAGCTCCAGTTTGCTAAATTGTTGTGTTAGACACACGTCTGGTAGCCCCTGGTTCATTTTGGTGGTGAGCAGTTTCCACAGTAATGTGTCGGTTTGCCCTACTACAGACCTTGGTAGCCAATGTTCACCCACCACATTCAGGGCCGCCATACAGGAGGTACAACCGGTACTCCCGTATGGGGCCCGGTGGAATAAGGGGGCCGCGGCAAGTGGGCCCCCTTATTCTCCACGGCAGAGCGGGGCCGGCGGCGCGGCCGCCGAACCAGGCTCCGCCTGGCCCACAGTGTGGGCCCCGAGTTGCGGGGGGCCCCCGGAGGCAGTGACGTCGCTCCCCAGGGCCTGGCCGCGCATCCGGTCTCTGCACGCCCGGGCCCTGCGTCCCGAGCGCCCAGAGACCAGCCCGGGAGCTGGGGACTAATGTCCCCGACTCCCGGGGCTGCGCGGTGTCAGCGGAGCACAGGCCACTAGCGCTGCGCTCCGCTGATCTGCTGGCAGGCTGAATGCATTGGGCCCTTTTCACCCTGCCGGGCGCGGCCCCTACTGCTGATGTAGGCGGCGCGGTGACGTCACTTCCCCCGCGCCGCCTATGCAGGGCGGGCAGGACCCGGCGGCAGCTCGGAGCGGCAGGATCGAGGCTCAGGTAAGTGATTGATTTGTTTTTTTTTTAAATATACTAGCGGGCACTGCTGCCTATCTCTTAAAGGGGGCCCTGGCGCTGCCTATCACTAAGGGGGCCCTGACTGCCTATCACTAAAGGGGGTCCTGACTGCCTATCACTAAAGGGGGTCCTGGCGCTGCCTATCACTAAAGGGGGCCCTGACTGCCTATCACTAAAGGGGGTCCTGACTGCCTATCACTAAAGGGGGTCCTGACTGCCTATCACTAAAGGGGGCCCTGACTGCCTATCACTAAAGGGGGTCCCTGGCACTGCCTATCACTAAAGGGGGCCCTGACTGCCTATCACTAAAGGGGGTCCTGACTGCCTATCACTAAAGGGGGGCCCTGACTGCCTATCACTAAAGGGGGTCCCTGGCACTGCTTATCACTAAAGGGGGTCGTGACTGCCTATCACTAAAGGGGGCCCTGACTGCCTATCACTAAGGGGGTCCCTGGCGCTGCCTATCTCTAAAGGGGGTCCTGGCGCTGCCTATCACTAAAGGGGGCCCTGGCTGCCTATTCATAAAGGGGGTCCCTGGCGCTGCCTATCATAAGGGGGCCTGACTGCCTATCACTAAAGGGGGCCCTGACTGCCTATCACTAAAGGGGGCCCTGACTGCCTAACACAAAAGGGGGTCCCAGGCGCTGCATATCACTAAAGGGGGGCGTGACTGCATATAACTAAAGGGGGCCCTGATGCTATCACTAAAAGGGGGTCCTGGCGTGACCTATCACTAAAGGGGGTCCCTGGCGCTGCCTATAACTAAAGGGGGACGTGACTGCCTATAACTTAAAGGGGCCCTGACTGCCTAACAAAAAATGGGGCCCTGACTCTTACCTAACCTCTAAAGGAGGGCCCGGACTCTACCTAACCTCAAAGGTGGGCCCTGACCACCTAATCTCTAAAGGAGGGCCCGACTCCACCTAACCCCTAAAGGAGGGCTCTGACTCTACCTAACCTCTAAAGGAGGGCCCTGATCTTACCTAACCTCTAAAGGAGGGCCCTGACTCCACCTAACCTCTAAAGGAGGGCCCTGACCGCCTACAAACTAAAGGGGACTCATGGCTAGGTACCCACCAACCTACCTGGGGCTGGCCTACCAACTTATCCGGCGGGGGTCTACCTACCTAAATAGGGCCTATCTAATTACTGGGGCCTTTCCCATTTGTCTACCTACCTGGTAATATAATTGTTAGGGGAGCAGCCCATAGCTGTAGCATTATCTCCAGGGGGGGTTAGTCCTCTCCCCACCCTCCAACCCCTTAGGATACTAGGCCTCTAAGTTATGGCTTGTACCCGCTCTCCCACCCCTGGGAAGTTTGTACAGAGGTGGGAATAGGTAAAGAAATGCTTGAAAATTGAGGATTCTAAGATATTTGTGTATAATTTCTGCAGGGATGAGCTGTGGCCGGGACAAGTCCTCATGGCGGTGTGGAACGGATGCAGAAGAAAAGGGAATAAGAACGACTCATGAGAGAAGAGAACGACTCCTCAGATATGAATCTCCGGTGGTTCTGATTTCAGGGGTTATTTTGCTTCTAAATTGGATCAGTGCTGTATTCACTGTAATGTGATGTGACCTGAGCTGGGTGTCTGACCCCTATGTGGTCTCTATGTGGCGGTGTTGTAGGTTATACTGTAGCTGGTGTCTGACCTCAATGTCGTCTCTATATGGTGGTGTTGTAGGTTATACCTGAGCTGGTGTTAGGAGTTACACTTTTACTTTCTTGCTGGTGTTTATTTTAGAAGGTGGTGAGGTGCGTGACCAAGGGAAACATGGAGGGGGATATTGTATGTGGGTGGAGGGAGATATTGTATGTGGGTGGAGGGGGATATTGTATGTGGGTGGAGGGAGATATTGTATGTGGGTGGAGGGGGATATTGTATGTGGGTGGAGGGAGATATTGTATGTGGGTGGAGGGAGATATTGTATGTGGGTGGAGGGAGATATTGTATGTGGGTGGAGGGGGATATTGTATGTGGGTGGAGGGGGATATTGTATGTGGGTGGAGGGGATATTGTATGTGGGTGGAGGGGGATATTGTATGTGGGTGGAGGGGGATATTGTATGTGGGTAGAGGGGGATATTGTATGTGGGTGGAGGGGGATATTGTATGTGGGTGGAGGGGGATATTGTATGTGGGTGGAGGGGGATATTGTATGTGGGTGGAGGAGGATATTGTATGTGGGTGGAGGGAGATATTGTATGTGGGGGGGAGGGGGATATTGTATGTGGGTGGAGGGGGATATTGTATGTGGGTGGAGGGGGATATTGTATGTGGGTGGAGGGAGATATTGTATGTGGGTGGAGGGGGATATTGTATGTGGGTGGAGGGGGATATTGTATGTGGGTGGTGGGGGTTTTTGTATGTGGGTGGAGGGAGATATTGTATGTGGGTGGAGGGGGATAGTGTATGTGGGTGGAGGGGGATATTGTATGGGGTGGAGGGGGATATTGTATGTGGGTGGAGGGGGATATTGTATGTGGGTGGAGGGGGATATTGTTTGTGGGGGGAGGGGATATTGTATGTGGGTGGAGGGGGGTATGGATGGAGCTATTTAGCCCTGTGTCTATGATGTGTGAGACAGACAGATGTATGACTCACTTGCTATTGTACTACACGATACAGTTCTTATTTGCACACTGTATTATGTGGTAAAATGGGCGCATTTTTTGTCCTAGAGGCCGTTTTTTTTGCTGGGGGCGGGGCGATCGGGTTTCTGGGGGGCGGGGTTTACGGGGGGGGGGGCCAGGTGCTTCAGCTGTATGGGGCCCCGAAATTTCTGTTGGCGGCCCTGACCACATTAGTGACACATGGTGCTCTGCAGTTTTCACAATGCTTCTTCACAATGGTGCCATTTGTCCACTTATGACTTAGTTTAACCACAGCAGCACACAAACAGTTCACAAACTGCGTAGTTACAGAAAAACTGCCAGCCTTTGCCTAAAAGTCAGTAAACATTCCTTCTTTGATTTATCACTAATTTTATCCATGACAGCAACAACAGATATGTGTGCAGACAGCCTATCACACACCTTAAATACCCACCAAGCCAGCTACAAAATGTGACTTCTTTCATGAGCTACACACTGCTGAAAAGTAGGAAGTGGTCATAATAATGTGACTTTACTATCTATCTATCTATCTCTTCTTTTTTAGTATTATACATCATTGATCTGAAAACATATTTTTTTCTTTACTGCCTATCTATCTATCTATCTATCTATCTATCTATCTATCTATCTAACTATCTCATATCTATCTATATGTCTAATATCTATCTATCTATCTATCTATCTATCTATCTATCTTTCTTTTTTTTAGTATTATACATAATTGATCTGAAAACATATTTTTTTTCTTTACTGTCTATCTATCTATCTATCTATCTATCTATCTATCTATCTATCTATTTTTCCTTTTTTAGTATTATACATAATTGATCTGAAAACTTATTTTTTTCTTTACTGCATTTCTTTAACTATATTTCTAAACATGAAGTATTTCAACTTATGTGATTTTTTTGCATTAATATAATACATTAATAGCAACTTCTTTATGTCTCTGAAATTTTAATTTCTTGCTTCAATAGATGATAAAATAAGCTTTTAAGGGAAGAAATGAAGCAAGTGCTTAGTTATGAACTTAGGTCTTAAGCTTTTATAAGATACAGATAAGTAGAATTCAGAGCCTCGACTTGTTTGGTCAGACTTCATTTACTTCATAATAAATTAGTAAAATATATCCATGAGCTCCACTGTTACGCTTAGGACAGTTTAAAAAAAATACAATTCACATATATTGTTTTATAAAAGGGACCAAGAGACAAAGGACATTTATCAGCGACTTCTCTATACCTCCCTTCTAAAATAACGTACACTCCTGGTTGAGCCAAACATGCATGGGGCCATCAGAAATGGTATCTGTCCATCAATAGTATATACATGTATTTAGAAAAACTAAAAGGCTACTGCACTGGAGACCCATGTAGTAGTGCATTGGATCTTCTGTCTCCTTCAGAACCACAGAAATCTGTTGTAGAATAGATTACACTAGGTGTCTAAAGATGCTCTAAAGGATTGTGGAGACTTTGAAGGAAAGGGAAGCAAGAGAAACTCACCATCATTATTCCTGAAACAAATCCATAACTGTACGACCCTTGATATCCTCCTCTGACCTCTTTCATTGATGAGTTGTTTACATCCACAGGATCCCCTTCTACTCGGAAGTTTATCATTGATCATACTATTCTCAATATTCTTGTTAGACTTTTGCATTTGAAAACCCCACAAGGTTAGCAGCTTTTGAAATACTGGTCTTGGGTAGTCTAAGCATGTCTTGTTCGACATTGATTAGATCACTTGAGTTTTCCATTTTAATTTAGATCAACACTGATTTTCAGTCACAGAAAACTTGTTCGTTTGTTTCATACTAGTTCCCGGGGTCCCATACAACAGAGCTCTAATTGTCAAAGAGCAGTTGTCCCTAATAAAGTGGTCATTCAGTCTATCTATCTATCTTTCTATCTATCTACATAAATTGAGGAAAAAAAGTATTTGATACAGTGGCGAGTTTGCAAGTTTTCCCACCTACATTAAATGGAAAGGTCTGTAATTTTTATCATAGGTACACTTCAACTGTGAGAGACAGAATTTAAAAAATAACCAGAAAAATCACATTGTATGATTTTTAAATAATTAATTTGGATTTTATTGCATGAAATACGTATTTGATACAATAGAAAAACAGAACTTAATATTTGGTGCAGAAACCTTTGTTTGCAATTACAAAGGTTAGAAATTTTCTGTGGTTCTTGACCAAGTTTGCACACACTGCAGCAGGGATTTTGGCCCACTCCCCCATACAAATCTTCTCCTGATCTTACAGGTTTCAGGGCTGTCACTGGGCTACATTGAGTTTCAGCTCCCTGTAAAGATTTTCGATTGGGTTCAGGTCTGGAGACTGGCTAGGCCACTCTATGACCTTGATGCTTCTTATGGAGCCACTCCTTAGTTGCCTTGGCTGTGTGTTTCAGGTCATTATCCTGCTGAAAGATACAGCCACGACCCATCTTAAATGCTGCTCCTGAGGGAAGGAGGTTGTTGACCAAAATCTCATGATACATGGTCCCATCCATCCTCCCTTCAATACGGTGCAGTCATCCTATCCCCTTTGCAGAAAAGCACTCCCAATGAATGATGTTTTTACCCCCATACTTTATGATTGGGGCAGTGTTCTTGGGGTTGTACTCATTCTTCTTCTCTCTCCTAACATGGTAAGTGGAGTTGATACCAGAAAGTTCTATTTTGATCTCATCTAATCACATGACCTTCTCCTGCCTCCTCTGGATCATCGAGGTGGTCATTGGTAAACTTTAAACGGGCCTGGACATGTGCTGGTGGGAGCAGAGGAACCTTGTGTGCCCTGCAGGATTTTAATCCATGACGTCATAGTGTGATACTAACAGTAGTCTTTGAGACCGTGGTCCCAGCTCTATTAAGGTCATTGACCAGGTCCTCCAGTGTAGTTCTGGGCTGATTCCTGATCTTTTTCAGAATCATTGTTACTCCATGAAGCAACATCTTGCATGGAGCTCCAGACCAAGGAATATTGACAATCATCTTGTGTTTCTTCCATTTTCTAATAATTGCGCCAACAGTTGTTGCCTTCACACCAAGCTTCTTGTCTATTGTCTTGTAGCCCATCCCAGTCTTGTGCAGGTCTACAATTTTGTCTCTGGTTTCCTTTGACAGCTCTTTGGTTTTGGCCGTGGTGTAGAGCTTGGAGTATAATTGATTGAGTGTGTGGACATGTGTCTTTTATATAGGTAACGAGTTCCAACAGGTGATGTTAATACAGGTAAAAGTACAGAGTAGGAGAGCTTCTTAAAGAAAAACTAACAGATCTGTGAGGTCCAAAATTCTTGCTGGTTAGTAGGTGATCAAATACTTATTTCATGCAATAAAATACAAATTAATTATTTGAAAATCATACAATTTGATTTTCTAGATTTTTTAAGATTCTGTTTCTCACAGTTGAAGTGCCCCTACAATAAAAAATGCAGACTTCTCCATTCTCTGTAGGGGGGAAAACTTGCAAACTGCCAGTGTATCAAATTCTTATTTTACCCATTCTATCCATCTGTCAGTCAGTCTATCTATCTATCTAGCCTTGTGTCTGCCTGTCTATATATCTATCTTATACCTGTCTACATAGCTATTTGTCTATCTATCTGTCTTATACCTATCTATCTATCTCTCTATCTATCTCTCTTCAGTAAACAATGTTTATATATTGTGCCCCCTGTTGGTGATATATTACTCATTTTCTATACTGGAACTGTTTTATGCTGTAGGTTGATAATACAACATTACACATTAGTGACAGATTATAAAACAACCTATGATTGACCACTTGGTATTTTTATCTTTTTCCTAAAAAAAGAATCTTATTTTGTCTTCCTATTCACACTTAGAAACATGTACAAAATAGTGCAAAAATAAGCCTATTTTTATTTTGTTTCAGTCTGGGATTTGATATAGTGAAATAAGACGCGCTACACTACAGAAAAAAATATGGTAGACAGTGGCCTGGACAATATGAAACTGTCCTAAGAAATTAAGAATAGCATCTTACAAACGATTTTAATTTAGATAAAATTCTGTGAAGCATATCCTCATACTCATAACAATATGGCAGCTTTGGAAGACTGCAGGGAAGCATCAGTATACTGTTGAGGCTTGTGCGGGGAGATGCTTGCATCTCCTTTATATTCAGAATAAAGTGTGACACATTTCTAATAGAAATGATAAAGCGGAGCTTCTGGAGCAGTTGCTGTAAACATGATTTCACCATGCTCAGTATTTACTATTATATGCACCCTGTTGTGCTGGGCTAAGCTTTAATAATCTGCCATATATCAGAATGATTGGAAGTCTGATGCTAATGAAGGTTTCTTCTTTTTTTTCCTTCTCCATATTGTCTGTGTCTTCCATGCTTTCAGTCATAAACATTAACATACTGTAGTAACCTGGTGACAGTATTACATTGTAATATACAAGTGTATTAGAGTCTACTGTCTATGTACAGTATTTTTTTCTGCAACAAATTTGTGTTTTGCATTACAGTTTTTTGCTCTTGGGGTTTGATATCTTTTTAAAATAGTAGAGGTCTCTTTAAATTAATGCCAAAACCAGCTATCATGTATCAGACATGTATCCGCTGTGTGATGTTGCCTCGTTAGAAAAAAAAAAAACTATTTTAAATTAACTTAAAATGGTATTTCCATCTCATTGTATAGGTTTTAACATTTAAGTGAAGGTAAATATTGATTGTTACCAAATACTTGTCTGTGTCGATTTTGTTATATTTTAAAGATACAGCAGTTTTTTATCTCCTGTTTGTTTACAGATGTTTTTTCTAGGTTAACAATCAACTCTGTACACTAGCCATGGCCGGGACATAAATGACTGAGAGTAACTTCAATCCTTTAGAGCAGTGATTATCATATATTAAATTCAAGCAGTTACTCTGACAAAGCAGGATATTGTTATCTCTAACAAGATTACAGATAAAGCCATGCTTTTCAGTCCTCACAGCACACGAACCTTTTGTTTACTGCAGCTAACCTTGCTAAATCTAATTACCTCACTCTAATCAAATAACAGATGTCCTACTGGTATGCAGGTAACCCTAGAAACCTGAATAAAGTAAAATCTACTGAGCAATGTCTTCATTTAACAGTCCCTTTATGTGTCAAGCTAATCTTTGTAGTAAGAAAACCCCTTTAAATGTCCAGATTTGCTAATATAAATGTCAGAAACAAATCACCGAATTCCAGATATCTTATCAACTTTTTAGTCTCATTTACCAGAATGCCAACAAAATGAAAAAAACATGGCTAAAATGTATCTTTTACTCTGATACTTCTATAAAATATGAAATAGAGACAAACATAATATGAACAAAAAATGTCTCCAGATATATACTTTACCAGATAAACTTTATTGGTCATAGGCACTTAGTAATGCAGGTTGGTCAAAAACTCACGTGCCCAGATGTAGTCCTAGTGGGAAATAGATGGTCCATTAATGATGTGATAATCCACACACAAAAAAGTGGAAATAATTAGAAAAGTCAATGAATAATGGGGAGGGTTACAGTATTGTTAATATCTCTATATACCCCTAGGATGCCATGCTTAGCTGACAGAGCAACCGCCCGAAAAGGAGGACCCCACCCTATGTAGGCTAGCCCGTACTATACACTAAGATACATATTAATAAGAAAAAGCTAGGTCCAACGAAAAACTCCAACGTGTTTCCTCGTCATTAATAATGGTTCATCAGGGGTGAAGGAAATAAAGGGGGGAGAGAGAACCACCAATTCCAGAGAGAGACACAAATCCTGGTAAAAAACTGCTGCTAGATAGCGATCAGGAAATTAATTCTGGCCCAAATGATGATAAATTGAGCTGAATTTCTAAGACCAAAACTATTTATCTAACAAGATATATATCTGGAGACACTTTTTGTTCAAATAATGTTGTCTATATTTCATATTTACAATTTTATAGAAGTATCAGAGTAAAAGTTAAGTTTTAGCCGTGTTTTTTTCATTTTGTTGGTATAAATGACAGTAGGCAAGGGAGTAGCTAAAATTCAAAGAACCTCAGCGCAAAATGAGATTGGGCCCCATCTCATAAATTAAAAAAGTAGCATAAGTAGCAATAATTAAAGATAAAAACAATACGGTCATATGTTAGGGAATCCATATAGTAGTGCTAGAGAGTATAAAACCACCAAATTCTTGTTCCCTACAAAAAGGAACACTTTAGGCCACATGTATGAAAACTGACTGGGTCTAAAACTCACTTTGTTACCCATAGCAACCAATCAGAGCTCCCCTCTCATTTCATATAGTGCTCTGAAAAAATGAAGGGGAGGCTCTGATTGGTTGCTATGGGCAGCAAAGTGAGTTTTCGACCTAGGCAGTTGTCATACATGTGGCCCTTTGTCTGCTATGGCTAGAATTACACTCATGTCAGTAAGTATATAAGTGATGAAACATATTTAGTGGGTAAAGCTGATAATTTTCATTATTCTTTACTAGCTAAAAATCCCTAACATAACAAGTGAGGACAATATAAAAATTGTGAGCTTAGCTTTCATGATGTATACTGCTACAAAGTATTTACCTTTAAAACTAATTCCACATATTTAATTGTTAGTAAGACAATATATAGGTTATTTGATTGCCATAGTAGAAGTCATAAATAGGGAAAAACTGTGGTGCTTGTATAATAATACTTCAATCTTTCACTCCAAGGAGTGAAACCCAGTGTTAACCAAAGGTAAACAATCCAATCTTGTGAGAGGTAAAGACTCTGCTCCATTTGATCATGGTGATGTCACTGCCTTCTCTATATCTAACCAGGAACACAGATATGAAAGGTAACCTAAAGTCACTTGTGTGCACCCAGAGCAGATAAAATCTCTTATCTAGTGCTATATCAAAAGTGCAAAATATTTAGAAAAGGTCTTCAATTATCTGTCCCTACATGTTGAAAGTTCACTGTAGTGAGAAAATCCCTATAAGAAATTTTAGTTGAGGTCAAATTTTAATTGACTGAAGTTAGACGGGAATTTGTGAGGCAATTTCTGCTTTTAATATCTTTTTCATGTTTCATCTATATTAAAAGCTTACTTTGTTTTATTGAATGTATGGGTACGCAGTTCTAGAGTTGAGAAGCTGATCCAGAGATTTATTTTGATTCCCTAGTGTAGGGTAATTGCCATCCTTTGTTTACTGAGTTATTTTAATATGCATAAAAAACATCTATTAACCTTATATTTTATAAACTTTTTTCTTTTATTGTTGCATCTGACTCTGAACAGGTGATGTTTTTTGCACCTTTAACATCTTCACTTGGTACCAATTCACCTTCCTCAATTCTACCTACTGTAGACTCTCTTTTTGTAATTACCTAACAAGTCTAGTCATAGGGAACAGACCTACAAATATGTTGCAGTAAGAATTCTATGTCAAGGCAAAGAAATAAACAAGACTTTGTGACTCAGTTTATCCAGAGGAAACTTTATGGTGACTCAGAGAGTTCGTTTCTTTCAGTGATTAGTAGTAATAAGGTTTTTTGGGGGCTCTGATAGTGACTTATCTTTTTTTTTCCTGGCTATTCAGTAGTTGCCTTTAACATGTTAAATGCAAATGGGTTGAGTCCATGCAAAGGAGCGTGTGGATTTAAGTAACAAAGGTTTGGTTTAAGCCTCCAAAGTTCCGATTTCACGCAAATGGCATATCTATAAAACATATACTTTTTAGAAACAGCTGCAGGAAATTCATTTCTTTAATATCATACTTGTTTATGTAAAAATATAAAAGATATCACAATCTTTAATTCAAAGCATTTATTCAAAAAGTCTTAGGGTATGTTCACACAATGTACTGCGGTGCGTATAGCACGTGCCGCAATACATTGTGTGTTTCGGGAGCTCGCACCAGCCCCATTGACATTCATTACTTACGGAGCATATTTGCCGCAAATAATTGACATATCACCTATCTCCCCACGTGTACAATACGATCGTAATGTACGTGCGGGGGGACGAGGCATAATCCATAGTTCTCATAGAGTTACCGTAATTTTGGCGCGCATCTCGCCCATATTAGAGCGCAAATACACGGCGAAATGCGTGCTGAAATTATGCTGTGTGAACATACCCTTATGGTTACTGGCAACAGTCAATATGACTTTAAATTCACTAATATGCAGAGTTAGTTTCACTCCATATGGTGTAGTTAGTAAGAACCAGTATTGACTGCATGTGTGCTGCCCTACCTCATCTGATCCTGGATCTCTGCTTGCTACACCACATGGAATAAAGCTCCTCATACTAAAGGATTTAAAGTTGGATTGACTGTTTCCGGCAGCCACAGATTTCTAAGCAAATACTTGGTATTCATTTTGTGATATCTTCTATATTTCTTTATAATGAGGTTTGATATTCAAGAACTAAGGACGACATCTATGAACTCACCTGCAACATTTTTGTGGTGTTTATTGTGCCAAAAAATTGCTGCCGCACTTAGATATACAAACAGGCGTACGGCCAAACTTGGCGCAATGTGCGCCTGATGACACATTTTAATGTGCCTAGAATGCGGCAAAGTTTGATGTTGTATTTTGCACTCCTCTATATCTATTTAGAACTGTTGTGTAGGCGTCAAGTTACATAGTTGTCACCCTTAATTTCTTGCAGCTGTTTATGTTTATAAGGAGTATATGTTATAAGGAACTAAAGGATTCCCTCAAAACCACTAAATTAACTTACAGTTTAGGCTTTATGTGAACAAGGTTCTAATCATAGTTGTTATTTGAGCATACCTATAAGATATGCCATCAATGTGTGATAGGTAGGGGTCTTACTTCTACCCCTGAAATTATCTGCTTAGACCAGAAAGTAGGTTACGTGTTCGGCTGTAACTCCCATAGAACACATGGAATGAATGGAGAGTAGTGCACAGGTTTGATGGACTCTCCATTCTGCAAGGACACTTTTGTATCCTGAGATGGCATCAATATATTATCAATGTGCATGATTTATTGTCAAAGAATTACTTTAATAATTTAAATATGACATTTTATCACACAATCAGCTGACAATTCCTATTTATCGCAGCTCACTTACATGCTTCTCTGTGTGGACTGACACAAACTCAGCAGAGTCATCTCATGATCATAAACAGATGGGGAACTTAAAGGAGTTGTCTCACTACTGCGATTCATCCTACCTCAGTCCTGTCTTCTCAGTTTCATTTTTGAATTCAGGGGTGTTTACTGGATTCTACTAGTCTACAGTGACGAGCTGCTGAAGACACCAGGTCTGTAGCTATAGCATCGAGTACTGGCAGTCTATCAAGAGTGATTAAACAGGTCTGTAGCTATAGCGACATGAGGAGCTGATGCGGCCCATACAAGAGGGGATATCTCAGAATAGGTATGACACTGTTAATGGACATATATTGCAAAGTGACTTGTTTTTGCAAGATCTTTAATATAAAAAGCAATCCTTGTAGTGAGACAACCCCTTTAATGAAAATGACAACCCTCTCTAGATGGTGTTTGTAAGCAAAGGGTAACATTGACCATAGTAGTTAGGTAAGTTTTCTGAGTCTCACTCTACATAGTCTCTAAACATTCTAAAAAAAAAATCTCTCTTATTAATATTCTGTTCATTAAAGTCAATGAGGTTCATCAGGATTTGGTGATATCTATTATAAAGTAGGTCAGACATAGCGGTCATTGCTTTATTATTAATGAAAGCCAGATTCTAGCGTGAGCAAAACCTATTTTTTTTATTATCCACACTATGGATTTTACCCTGAAGGTTTTTGATGTTTTTCATGACAATGCAAGGAATAATAAATATAGAATAAATGATGATCTTATTTCAAATAAATGATTTTAAAATAACATATTAAAAAATATTTTTTAGAATATATTTTTTTATTTAATTCTTGCTCAAACAACATTTACAGTCTATAGTAAATCATAAATGCTTTGACCACAAAGAACAGCATTTTTGAGGTAAAACTAAGCAAAAGTCAGCTCCAGTTATCGTGTGGCCTTGTTATTTCACAAGTCATTAAGCAGAACAGAAATATTAAAGTAAATAAGTCCTGCCCTGGAAAACTGAGAGGGTCAAGGCAGAAAGTTTAAATTGTCTCTGTGATTGCCCATTAAATTAGGCCATTACATAGAGGGGAGTATATAATTATCTTTATTTTGTCATCCTAAAACATTAGATGAAGCCATTTATGACTAAGGATACAGCCCACCCAAGTAAAAAATCAGACTGTGGGCAAAGGTCACCTCCATCCTCCAAATAATTATTATCTTTTTAGAACAAAATGCTACATAAAAAAGCAGATATTTTTTTCCAAACACATAAGGCATATATTAGGGGGGGGCATATGAAATGTCTCTTGTTTCTTATATCCCATGTGGATTGTTAAAAAAGATTTTTATTTTTTAATTTTCAATTCTTATTTACTGTATGTCAATTTTTACATTAACTTTTACAGCTGGGAAAGAAACATTTGAATTAAAAAGACCTTCCAACAGCCAGTTAAAATGCAACACATTTGGTGAACTTGAGGAATAGCAATAAATTAGTTTTACCTGAATTGGGACACTACCATAGTTTTTACCTGAAAACGGACACTACCATCATTTTTTTCTTTTCACATATTGACAAGCAATATGATACAACTATATGGATTTATTTTTATTTGGGTGGTTGCTTTTTTAAATAATTTTTATTAAAGTTCGCCTTTGTACTTTACTCTATCTGACTTCTCTGCTGTAAGCACTGATAGCACAGCAGTGAGAGTATTGCATGGTGGTCCTTCGTTCTTGTCGGCTTTAAAATCTAAAGTGAAATTTTTTTTTAACAACCTGTAGCAGAAAAAAATGTCCCTCCTCCCCATTGCAGAAAAAGATTACACTATTTTCCATCCATGTATTGCCATGGTCTAGTCGTTAAAATTTATTATCCCTGTGGAGGAAAAATCATTTGCATTACAAAATTTGTAATGAGGCATGTAGAGATAAATAGTGTGAATAAAAGTGAGATTAGTCTCCCCTGCAATAAAAAATTTCTCTCTCACTAGAAAAAGAAAATTTTTTTATATTTTTTTTTTTAATTTCATAGGACTGCTGAAATAAAAAAAATTGTCAACAATTCTAAAATAATTAGTTTTACAGGAATATTGGTTTTAAGAAAAATATTAAATTTTGATGGCAGTGTCTCATTAAAGGGGTTCTTCACTTTGGACAAACCCAACTTGTTAGAAGGGCCTTTTATGAATGAGTTAATCACAAAGTGTCACATTGTCCCAGTAATGAGCTGTAATTTGTGGACAAATCTGGCAGCAAGTGTACAATTGCCCTACAGTGTCCACACCAGACAATTTTAAAGGATTTAAATGCCACCAAAGGGGCCCCCCCCCCCCCAAGATAGTTCCTCCAGAGTGATAGACGCTCTTTGTAGCAACTCTGTAATCTGCCCAAAAGGTGAAGACATTAAACAGAAGCCCCTTCTCACTCATCTTAGAATTTTATAATAGAGTATATAATTTTTTTTTTTTAAACCGGAGAACCATTTAAATTGTATTGAAGTACATGTAAATATATAATTTGAAACTTTGTACTAAATGATATTGTGGGTAAGTGACTTTTCCAGCTTTTTGGTAGTTTTGTCTCCTTTTTTGTAGAGGTAACTTGAGTTTTTAAAACCTTCTGGTCTACAATAAATGTACCTGGAACAATATAGAATTTGATAAGAAAGAAAAGAGGCTGGAGAGAGTTGCAGCTGCAGTTTTTCTCTTCATTTCTCTTTATTTCAGTAATACTGCAAATGGTGAGACAATAGAGAGAACAAAAGTGGAGAGAGATCTAGTTTGCTCAGAGTGCACGTACAGCACTAAACCATGTGCAAGCTGCAGTAAACAACATCAAAGTACAGTATATATGAATAGGAAATTTATAGGACCACTGAAAATAGAAGAAAAAGGCTAAAAATATACACAATTTCTATTTGCATTAGATGTAATATGTATCTGCAGTTGGCCGAGGAGTTATTTGTCTTTGTAATAATAGGTATGATTTAAGAGGATTATCATTCAGGATGCCATAGAAAATATCCTTCTGTCTTATCTTCACCTTTTGCAATTTTTAAGTCCAAAAATTCTGTGTAATCAATTTCTTTAGCCATCTTTTAAAATGCTTATTTTTTTGATTCACATTTCTATTTCTCATATAAATAAAAAAAAAAGAAAAAAAAAAGGAGGGGAGCACGCATCCTCGTGTAAAAACCCTTTTAGTAAAAAACTGAACCAACCTAGTTAAAAACCTCACTGATTTACTTGTGCAATTAGAACCGAAGGCACAAACTCTTTTTAACAGGTATCCAAAAAGAAGTGGTGGAAGACCATGTCTCATGCAAAGTCTCGTACGAGATTCCCCGCTTTTTCCTCCGTGGAAGGAAAGACACCAAGGGTGACATGTATGATTGGGCTTTTCACCTGTTTTTTGGCGTATACTGCGCCTCCCAGCCGAATCCCGCGTCGGACACGGGGATTAGTGTTTGGCGCTTTTTCGTCATTTCGCTGCGCCCCCGCATGAAGGGGCGGGCGTGGGGGGTGTGGGCGCGGGGTAGGGTTCCCGGGGCGGGAGGCGGGGGGCGCTCGAAAATCGAGGCATGTACGAGGCGAGTCGGCAAGCGGGCGCAGTGAGCCTCGGCAGCTCGACGGCAGAAAAAAGGTTTTTTTTGGTCTAAAACCTCGAAAGGGGGGGAAGTGAAGCAGGATCCGAACTCGAGGAAGCAGATCGAAGATGCGACAGAAATCTCGGCGCTGCTCCCTGCAGAAGGGGGTATGATTTCCCAAAAAAAACGCCTTTTAAAGGGGGAAAACAGTGTCAGAAAAGAGTGAAAAAAAAAAATTAAAAATACTTAAAAAAAAAAAAAAAACCTTTCCAAAACTCTAGAACGGCGCAATATCAAAAATTATGATATTGGGAAAATTTGGGGAAAAACAGTAATTCAAATTTTGAAAAATTTTCCTTGGTCGGGTAAACCAGCCCAAACAGAATAGGGAGCGACGTGAACTTTTTAAAAACCCATGGGGGGTTTGACCCTCGAATCCACAGTAAAAATGCTGAAAGAGCTCAGCCATTTAGAAAGGAGCGACAGGACCATTCTAGGGCCCATGGAGAAATTTTTGACCAATTTAGAATAGGAGCGCCAAAGACCCCTTCTTGCTATGGAGAAATTTGACCAACGATCCACGGCGGGGGTAAATTTAAAATACGTAAAAAGAAGAAAAGAGTGATTGGCTGAGTAGAGGGTGCTTGGCTATCCCCGCCCAAACAGGGCGAGCTAATTTTCCCATTATAGTCTATGGAGAGATGGGCGCACTGAAAATTTGGCACTCGGGCCCTGCGGATTTTAAGTATTAATCAAAAAAAATTTTTTTTTTAAATGTAAAAAATTTTCAGAAAAAGAGCAGAACCCCTTTTTTGCAAAAAAGCAGTTAAAAACCCCAACAAGCGTTTGGCGCCCAGACGGCGTAATAGGGGAAATTTCAATAGAGGAATCGCGGAAAAATACGTAATTAGGTGGGCGAATTTTTCAAAAAATTTATCCCGGGCACTTTGCGAATTTTCCGACAAAATTGGTTTTTTTGGGCCCAATTACTTCGGCCGAAAACGCGTTAAAAAAACAGCTATTTCCCGGTACACAGAGCCTGCAGGGTGCTGTAGAACATTGTGCCATGTTAAAATCGAGGGAACTGGTTTGGTCTTATACAATTTGTGTTTAAGTATGACACCACTGACTGCCGCCACTTTAGAATCGTTCACTATAAAAATTTCCCCCGGGCACTTTGAGGGAAAAATGACCAAAAAATGAAGCGGGAATGTAGCCTGTAAGTCATGCCAGCGAAAATGGAAAAAAAAAAAGCTGAGGGCCAGGTGGAACATTAGTGACAGAGTGTGGAGGTGCGGCGGCGCCCCAGCAGCATGAGGTCAGGCAGGGGGGCAATGAATTTGGAGGGGGCAAAAACGGAGGGAAACACAGAAGGGACAAAGACGAGAGCGGGGGTCAGGCGGCAGCACATGAGGTCGGCAGTGGGACAAGAAATTCTGGAGGTGGCAAAACAGGGGAAGTCAGAGTGGGGACAATACACAGTGTGTAGGTCCCCCCCCCGGCAGCAAGCCACAGAGCAGCATAGGTCGGCAGGGACAATGACATTCGGAGTGGCAAAACAGTATTAGGCCCCAGGTGGCAAATCACACATTTTGGAGGTCACAACAGCGCAGCATGAGGTCGGCAGTGGGACAATGACATTCTGGAGGGGCAAAAAAAGGAGTAGGCCACAGAGTGGGCAATGACACAGTGTGTGGTCACGGCAGCAGCCACAGCAGCAGCATGAAGGTCATACAGTGGCAACAATGACAGATGTGGAGGTCACGGCAGCTGCCACAGCAGCAGCATGAGATCAGGCAGAGGCACAATGACATTCTGGAGGTTGGCAAAACAGTATTAGGGCCACAGAGTGGAAATCACACAGAGTGGAGGTCAACAAAACAGCTGCAGCATGAGGATCAGGCAGTGGCACAATGACATTTGGCTAGAGGTGGCAAAACAGTATTAGGCCACAGAGGGCGGCACAATGATGAGAGTGGAGTTCACGGCGGCTGCAGCATGAGTGGGTCAGGCAGTGGGCACAATGACATAGTCGTGGAGGACACCGGCATAGCCACAGCAGCGCATGAGGTCACACAGTGCAAATGTCACAGTGTGGAGGACACGGCAGCAAGCCACAGTAGACAGAATGAGGTCAGACAGTGGCACAATGAACAGTATGGAGGACACCGGCAGCAGCCACACGCAGCAGCGATGTGGTCAGGACAGTCGGCAGAATGACAATTTTGGAGGATGGCAAAAAAGGTAGGCCACAGGCGTGGTAACAATGACAGAGATTTTGAGGTGAGGCGGCAGGAGCAACAGATGAGGTCAGAGAGTGGCACAATGGAACACAGTGGTGGAGGTACCGCTAGCAGCAACAAGCCGCAGTGCAGCATGAGGCATTAGAGTGGCACAATGCAAAGAGTCGTTGAGGTGGGTGGCACATTCCAGTTCCCTGGTTAAAGATGGTGGTAGGCAAATGGAGAAAAACTGTCAGCAGATGTGTGGCATCAGGCGGGTGGCGGCATCGAATAGTAAGCTGAGGCAGGTAGTTTGGAACCAAGAACTGACGGCCATAAGGCATTGGTGTGTGGAAATCTGGCCGCATCCACGCCTGATTACATATTGACAAAGGGTCAGTAGTTCCACATTTTCCCGTGGGACAAGAGGGTTCTCCTTGGGGTAACGATGCCCCGCACACTGAAAACACCCGCTCTGATGCCACCTATGGCCGGCAGGACAGTTCTCCACTGGCAAACTCGGAAGTTGCGTGCCACACATCAGTTTGGCTGCTCAGTTAGTCCAGCGGATCTTCTAAATGAGGTCGGCCAGAGTGCGTCAAAGTAGGACCCATACATGTTGGTTCAGGGATTGCTCAGGTCCTGCTGCTGCTGCTGCCGACTAATCCTCACTAGGAGGGTGAATGGAAGCTGCTCATCAGTGACTCCCAGACAGGTTGGAGCTGTGATGGAGCTGGTATATGCTCCTAAACCACCCAAACCTTCCCCCAGCAGCCACGGCAGTAGTACGGTGAGCGCTGAGGAACCCCTGGTCAGACCTGACAGAGGAGGGACGATGCAGCACATAGGCAACGGCCCAATGACTACGGAGGGATTTCCCTAAAGTATTGGTTTGTACTCCCTTCAATAGCTGGAAAAAGGCTCCATTTCGGACGGTAGCGCGGGGTCCAATAGGTGGAGAGCAGAAGTCATCCCTCTGCCGGATGATGGGGACTTTTCGGCTGTCACTGCAGGCAAATAAGCATGCTGCGGGACCATCTGCACAAGTGACTCCGAGGGGCTCACTGCCTCCATTTCCACTGTATTACTGCCACGGTGATTGGGGGTCATCTGCCTCGTCTTCCTCATCTCCATCACCTCCTACAGCTGCTCATGCTCTCCTCTCTTGTTACCTGGGTAGAAAATCCCACTATTTCCACCAGACAATGATTTGCTCCAATGTCCTCCTCCTCCTACATTTCAGTCCCCCACCGGACTCATGTGGCCGCGAGAGTAGTCCCCACGTCTCCAGTCCCATGCCCAGGACAGAGGTTTTTTCAGCATCTGTTCCAGGACAAGAAGCAGTGGAATGACGTTATTCATCCGTGTCCTGCGGGACTGACAAAATAAGTCGCCTCCTCGATATGGCTCACAAAAGGGCAGGTGTCAGCATGAGCTGCAATGGCTGACAGCTAAGTTAACAGGGGAGTACTTCGTCTGCCTTGATCATCATAAAATTGTTATTGGCCTTTCTTGTTATTACGTCGGTCCAACATGTGCAGGCTGGAATTCCAAGGTGGAAACATCGCTATCAGAGTGTGTTGGGGGAGGCCGTTCTGCGCTGCAACTCGAGGAGGGTGTATCCTAGATTTGTAGAAATGGATAAAGTGCATGCCTAAGTATCATGGCCATTTTCAGAATCTTCTGAAGAATCGGTGGGAAAGACTTCTGGAACCTTTTCACAACCGATTGAACACGTGCGCCCGGCAGGGAGCATGGACCATCCCTCCTCGGTGCAGTGGGAACAACCGTGTCTTTCACGCCCATTGTCCGTCACCATGGTTTCAGAATTTGCAGTGGCTCGGAGAAAGCCCACCACATCGATTTATTGCTGCTATGACGCGGAGCAGTTCACCCCTGTGTGACTTCGTTCGCCGAGGCAAGCCAGATGTAGAACTGCGGACACCGCTGTTCCTTACCACATGTGGTATGATGGAGCAGTACTTGTGGAGGCTGAGATGGTGGTGGTGCGGGAGGAGGAGGGGCGGACATTGGCGCAGGTGCAGAAAGTTTGGACACGTGGAGGAGAAAGCGGCTTCTCCTGTCCAAGTTGTTGGTGTGCATGGGCTGGAAGCACATTCACCCAGTGGGCCGTAAAGGACATGTACTGGCCCTGGACCGTTGTTACAGCTCCAGAAAGTCCGCGCTGAAGTGCACCTTGGAACAAAACTGATATGGTCAAGGACTGACCCACCTTCTGTTCTACATATTTAGGAAGTGCTTGTACTGCCTTTTTGGAAAAGAAATTACGGCTTGGAAACTCTCCATCTCGGCTCGGCACAGCCATTAGTTCTCTGCATGGTGCAGAGTCCACCATTGGAAAGGGAGGGACTGCAATACAACCAACTTGAGGACCTCTGGAGCATCACAGCGTCAGCTGCTGCACACTTAGGATGGTATGGGACGCATACTGTTGTCTCTTTGCAATCGCCTCGCTGAACGGACTGCTGGGCATGAGTAGCGAGGTGCAGGAGCATATGGATCGCGGAGTTTGATGTCAAAGAGGAAACAAGCTCCTTCAGCAGAGGTGGTGGAGCTTGAATGGCTGCAATGGCATGCGTGCCACTGGCGCTGCTGCTGCTGCTGTTGCTGCTGGGCAGGATGGACACCACATATGAGCCACGTTTCTCCCAGTCTCCGGGATGGTGACGCTGCATTGTTGATCGCAGGGCCCGTGGTGTCAACGTTAGCTCCCTGGCAAGCTTCACTTTCTGCCCACAGATTCTACATTTACCCATATTCGGCCTATCCGGTGTTCTTAGCAAATGAAACTGCACAACCGCGAGTATCGGATTTTACCGCCAAAGCTCCGCACTGAGTGCCTTACTGTCGCGCTTGCATCGCTGAGCCCCTGTGCGCTACTTTCTTGGACTGCAAAGGCGGTTTTTTACCCCGTGGCGCTTGGCTCCCGGACCTCATCACTGCCTGCTATACTGCTGACTCACGGCCACACGGACCACTTGCTGGCTGAGCTGCTGCCTGACGCGCAAGCTGAAGCCTCTTCTCCTGACGATGATGAAGCCCTTGCCTCACCCAGCTCCAGTGCGGTCGGCTACATCATCATCTATTTGTGTATTTATCGTCACTGCTGTCCTCATCACCGGTCTTGGTATGCCGAGGCTGACCTCTCCAAACATGACTTCCCATCACTCTCCACATCTTTACTTTGCCGCCAACTGCAGGAAGCAGGGCGATTATTGGCCCATTTCTTCACTGCCAAGTAGCTACTGAATGCCTCCTTAATTGTTCATCTCGCTATATAGTGGCGCTGAGGCCAGACCACATTTTTTTTTTTTTTTAAGGGTAGACTCTGGTGAGTGAACGGATTGGACCAAGAGGCGGGTTGAGGCAGGTTGTGGGCAGCTGCCCGCTCCCGGGGCCATGCCAACCATAATGGTTGTGTCTGAGGTTCCACAGACTCTTGGCTGGCGGTTGTCAGATGTCATCTGGTGAGGAAGTGGATGACCTAGTCAACCATCAGAAACCCTTGGGTTGCTGATCAACCAATGGCACGCTAGATGACAGCGCAGTTTGTGGCCTCACATAGTGACCCCTTGCTGCCGGACGGAAAAAGAACGCGGTCCTCCGGCCGCGATCTCCCCTTTTGCTGTGCTGCCGAACTGGGCCTGGATTGTTTGTCCACTGCCATCTCTGGTGCAGGAGCCTGCCACCTCTCCTGTCTGACATACTGTTTGTTCTAAAATGTACCAGTCACTGTTTGATGATGATAATCTGTATATGATAAATATACACCCTGTTTTTGACTCCACAATGAAACCAGTAACATGCTTGGGTAAACCCTTGGATATAGATGCGCTCCACCAAATCGCCAGGAAAAATTTACTTGTATGTGTCGTTTAAAACACTGTGTGTTTTACTAAATGTAAAAGCAACAAACAGGCTTAATTAAACATTCGGACATGTATTAGGACTATCAGGAAAAATGTATATATTTTACGTTGAAAAAGGACGGTTTATTTTTGTCAGCACACCAGCAAAACAAAGCTTAATTAACCCCCTGGATGTAAATTGCGCAAAAAGATTGACCGCACAAAATAGTAAGCTTGTAGTGTGTTACATTTGCGTGTTTTCTAGCCACACAAACAAGGAGATACAAGTTGTAATTAACCTTTGCTTGTGAATTAGGCTACAGGAAAATTTATATATTTACATCTTCGTGGTGGTCGGTTGAAAAAAGCAGTTTATTTTTTGTCAGCACATCAGCAAAACAAAGCTTAATTACCCTGGATGTAAATTGCGGCAAAGAATTGAGCCGCACAAAATAGTAGCTTTGTAGCGTGTTTACTATTGCTGTTTTCTACGCCCACACAACGAGAGAATACAGTTGTAATTAACCTTTGCTGTGAATTAGGCTACAGGAAAAAATTTATATATTTTGGCATTGAAAAAAGACGGTTTTCTTGGGGTTCAGCAAAACCAGCCAAAACAACGCTTAATTAACCCCTGGATGGAAATTGCGCATTAGAAATGAGCAGCCAAAAATGAAGTGGTTTTTGTATTTGTAAAACGCTGTTTCTTTTAAATGAATTACAACAGGAACTTGCTTAGATCCTACTTGGATATTGAAATGTATATGCAGCTACAGTGGAAGCACACTGGATTTCAGATCAATACCCCAAAATTTAGAAATAGAAAACATTAATTAGAACAGTCTCTGAGACAAAGCTGAGACACCCCACAGGAATCGCTATATAAAAATCAATTCTTCAGTAAGAGCTATCAGCCGCGGCAGGCACCTTCCCTGATGAGCACAGTGAGAGGGTTGTTGAGCTCCCGGCTATCGCGCCCGGACTTATATGTGCGGGTGAAGTAACAGAATTCCCGGCCGGTCCCGATTGCTTCACCTTGCACATGTCATGCAGGCTATGCCCTTCTTCCTCCCAGGAGTGCTTTGCCCCATGTAGCGCCATGTGCTCGCAGCCATTTTATCAATCAAAAGCACACTTCGTTCACCGAAGTACCCCCAAAGTTCGACTTAGTTCCGAAACCGAAAGTTTTCCTGAAAATTCTAAAACGAATTTCCACTTCGTTAGAATCAATTCGCCCATCTCTAACCGTAATTCAAAATTGTTAAGTATTTCATTGGTCGGCATAAGACAGGCCAATCAGAATAGGACGCGACAATGTCCATTATAACCTATGGAGGAGAATTGACCAATCAGAATAGGAGCGGACATTGTCCCATTATATCCTTGGAGAAAAATTGACCAATCATATTTCCAAAAAAAAAGGGCGGGACAAGGTTCAAAAAAAAAAAAAAAAAACAAATTATTTTTAAAAACCACCAAAAGGTAAAAAGCAGAAATGAGCTGATTGGTGAGCGCGGGGGGATGTCCAGCTTAGCCAATCAGAGCGCGAGCACTTTCTCATAGAGTTCTATGGGAAAAGAAATTCTGAGCGCGCTCTGTGATTGGCTAAGTTAAAAAGGGGGCCCCGTTTATTTGGCCCAAATTTTTTTGGGGGGGGGGGGAGTCCTATGGGTTTTGCAAATTTGAAATTTTGAAAAAAAAACTGTACAGGGCCCAAAATAAATTATAACTACAGAAGGGGTTGCCGATGTGTATAAAAAACGAATGATAATAGGGGGGGGGGGCCGGAAAAAAAAAAAAAATTTAAATCAATAAAATCATTTTTTTTATTTCTTTATTTTCTTTTGCACCCATACTATTGATTCTTGGTAAAAAAAAATAATTCAAAAAACATGTTTTTATTAAATTTAAAATTTTTTTTTTTCGTTCCCCCATATTTTTTTTTCATTTTTTTAATAAACGGGGGAAACCCTTCTGTAGTGTTTTTAATTTGTTTTTTCGGCGTTTGTACATTTGGGTTTTTCAGATTCATTAAAAAACCCATAGGAGCGTCACTCGCTTCCCATTGGCTGATTTGGTCGCGGTTTTTTTTCAAATGTGAAAAATAAGCGCTGTAGGTTTGTAAGTTTTGCCAAAAATAAAAAAAAATCAAAGGAAGTCTGAGGGAAAAACCTTTCCACTTTTAAAACAGTTAAATTAATTGTAATAACCCTATGTGATTTTTTGTGTTGAAGTCCCAGTGTGAAAAGGGTTTTATGTGGAAATGAAAACTCCCCAAAAAAAATTTAAAAACTAAAATTTCCCACGAACACTTTAGGGATGCTATGAATTTACATACTAGCAATCCCCTCTAATGTATAAAAAACTTTTTTTATTATGAACCGAGGGAGATGTGACATCTTTGAAAAATTTTCAGGAAACGAAAAGGGTTTTTTTAAAAACCCGTCAGAGGCGGAGATTTGGGGGGAAGTGCGCCCTTTTTAAATTTTGAGAAGCCCTTTTTGGGTCTTGTGTTTAAAAAACTTCCCACCCAAAATTTGGGCTCAATTACAGATGGATTTTATAAATTTCATTATGAGAAAAATTAAAAATTTATGATATATTTTTTTCTTTTTAGATGAAAGGAAGGGCTTTGTTTTTATTGTTGCTTTTTTGTATATTGTTGATAAAGTTAATTTAAGGATGACGTAGGATTATGACGTGGTATATAAATCCCGTTAATCAGTATAATGTTTGAACCATGATTAAGATCGCTTGAGATCGAAACGCGTTGGTTGCCATCCTTGCAACATTACCTGTCGTGTGTTGTCCACTTTTCTATATTTGGATTAATAAAACATTGAAGATATTTTAAACTTAACCCGGTGCGGATCAATCTTCATTTTGAAATTGCCTTCAGCTGTGGGATCCAGCACGGGAGCGGTGAGCTGTTATTCTCCTCGTGTTTAATCAGAATAACTTTCTGAATTTGAATTACTGTATTTCCCGGAAATTTCCAATATCCTAATTCTTGAATTAGGATATTGGAAAGTGATTTTGTTTCATGTATTTTTTATTTTTTAGGTTTCAGCTCTTTTCCTGAGAATGTTGAACGCCTTTATAAAGGCGATTTTTAATACATACTCCGCACCGACATCTGGAATGATTTCTCGCTGTTCCAGCCTGTCTCGCATCAGAACTGTTTTTCGGCGTAGCCCCGCACGGCGCCTAAGTCCCGCACTGCGCCCATGTCCCCGCACTGTGCCCCACACACACTGGCGAGACGCAGGGAACTTTTCCCCGCATGTATGAGTGCGCTACCTCCAGCGGCGAATCATAGGCGCAGCGCCGCACTGCGTCTCGGTCCCCGCACTGCGCCTAACACACTGGCCAGGCTTGGCGGACTTTTCCCCGCATGTATGACCTCACTATCTCCGGTGCTGAATCCTAGGCGCAGCGCCGCACTGCGCCTCGGACCAGCACTGCGCCTAAAACACAGGCGCCTAAAACATGGCAGACTTTACATTGTATGTATGAGCGCGCCCCGGCCCCGACATAAATCAGGCGCAGATTCCGCCAGAAAACTGGCGGAAAGGTGCGCCCCGACCCGGCGGGATTCATACATGTGGCCCCAAAATCGCATAGGGTAGAATCAGGCTTCCATTATGAGGTTGGTGATACCAGCCCCTTCGGTTTGACTACAGATCGAAGAATTCTTTTCCAGTGATCACGGCGCAGGTCTTAAAATATTAAATAAAAGTAGATTTATTTGTTTAAAACAATGCATTTTGTGTCAACATCCAGACACTTCATCAGGTCTAAACTTTTCACAGAAAATGTGAAACTTTTCACAATTAATTATCTGTCTGTATCAATTACAAGTCATTTTCTATGAAAAGTTTAGACCTGATGAAGTGTCTGGATGTGGACACGAAACGCGTTGTTTTAAACAAATAAATCTACTTTTATTTAATATTTAAAGACCTGCGCCGTGATTAGAGATGGGCGAATTTCCTGAAATTCGTTTCGTTCACTTCGCATAATTTCTCGGCAAAAAATAATTTCGTTCCGAATTACTTCGGCACGAATCACGTTAAAAAACAGCTATTTCCAGGCTGCACAGAGCCTGTAGGGTGCTGTAGAACGTTGTGCCATGCTTAAATATGCAGAGGGAGCTTGGTTTGGTCTTCATACAATGTTGTGTATTAGTATGACACGCACATGACTGCCGCCGCTCTTAGAATCGCTTCACTATAAAATTCCCTGGGCACTTAAGAGGGCAAAACTGACCAAAAAAACTGAAGCAGGAATGTAGCCTGATAAAGTCATGCCACCGAAAGCTGGAAAAAAACAAGCTGAGAGCTCAGGTGGCAACATCAGTGACAGAGTGTGGAGGTGACGGCGCTAGCCACAGCAGCATGAGCTCAGAGAGTGGCACAATGACATTCTGGAGGTGGCAAAAACAGGAATAGGTCACAGAGTGGCACAATGACACAGTGTGGAGGTCACGGCAGCAGCAGAATGAGGTCAGACAGTGGCACAATGACAGAGTGTGTAGGTCACGGCATCAGCCACAGCAGCAGCATGAGGTCAGACAGTGGCACAATGACACAGTGTGTAGGTCACAGCAGCAGCCACAGCAGCAGCATGAGGTCAGACAGTGGCACAATGACACAGTGTGGAGGTCACGGCAGCAGCCACAGCAGCAGCATGAGGTCAGGCAGTGGCACAATGACACAGTGTGTAGGTCACGGCAGCAGCCACAGCAGCAGCATGAGGTGAGACAGTGGCACAATGAACAGTGTGGAGGTCCGGAGCAGCACAGCAGGCAGCATGAGGTCACAGAGTGGCACAATCACATTCTGGAGGTGGCAAAAACAGGAGTAGGCCAACGAGTGGGACAATGACACAGTGTGTAGGTCACAGCAGCAGCCACAGCAGCAGCATGAGGTCAGACAGTGGCACAATGACACAGTGTGTAGGTCACGGCAGCAGCAGCACAGTCAGGCAGCCATGACGGTCAGGACACAGGTGGACAATGACACAGTGTGTAGGTCACGCAGCAGCAGCCAGCATGAGGTCAGGTAGTGGCACAATGACATTCTGGAGGTGGCAAAAACAGGAGTAGGCTACAGAGTGGGACAATGACACAGTGTGGATGTCATGGCAGTAGCCACAGCAGCAGCATGAGGTCAGGCAGTGGCACAATGACATTCTGGAGGTGGCAAAACAGTATTAGGCCACAGTGTGGGACAATTACACAGTGTGGAGGTCACGGCAGCAGCCACAGCAGCAGTATGAGGTCAGACAGTGGCACAATGACACAGTGTGGAGGTACAAAGGGCTTGCAGCCACAAGCAGCAGCATGAGGTCACTCTGTGTCACAATGACTTTCTGGAGGTGGCAAAAACAGGAGTTGGCCACAGAGTGGCACAATGACACAGTGTGAGGTCACCGCAGCAGCACAGCAGCAGCATGAGGTCAGGCAGTGGCACAATGACATTTTGGAGGTGGAAAAAACAGGAGTAGGCCACAGAGTGGGACAATGACACAGTGTGGAGGTCACGGCAGCAGCCACAGTAGCAGCATGAGGTCAGACAGTGGCACAATGACACAGTGTGGAGGTCACGGCAGCAGCCACAGCAGCAGCATGAGGTCAGACAGTGGCACAATGACACAGTGTGGAGGTCACGGCAGCAGCCTCAGCAGCAGCATGAGGTCAGGCAGTGGCACAATGACATTCTGGAGGTGGCAAAAACAGGAGTAGGCCACAGAGTGGGACAATGACACAGTGTGTAGGTCACGGCAGCAGCCACAGCAGCAGCATGAGGTCAGACAGTGGCACAATGACACATTGTGGAGGTCACGGCAGCAGGCAGCAGCATGAGGTCAGACAGTGGCACAATGACATTCTGGAGTTGTCAACAACCAGGATTAGGCCACAGAGTGGGACAATGACACAGTGTGGAGGTCACGGCAGCAGCCACAGCAGCAGCATGAGGTCAGACAGTGGCACAATGACAGAGTGTGGAGGTGGGTGGCAATACTAGTCCCTGGTAAAGATGGTTGGTGGCAGATGGAGAAACTGGCAGCAGATGTGTGGCATCAGGCGGGTGGCGGCATCAGAATAGTAGCTGAGGCAGGTAGTTTGAACCCAGACTCATTTCTCACAGTTTGGGTGAGGCGTCATGGCTGATGTAGTCTGACGCCTAAGGCATTGGTGTGAGGAAATCTTGGCCGATCCACGCCTGATTCATCTTGACAAAGGTCAGTCGTTCCACATTTACCGTGGACAAGCAGGTTCTCCTTGGGGTAATGATGGCCCCCGCTGCACTGAACACCTGCTCTGATGCCACACTACTGGCCGGGCAGGACAGCTTCTCCACTGCAACTCGGCAAGTTGCGGCCACACAATCCAGTTTGGCTTCCCAGTAGTCCAGCGGATCTTCTAACTGGGGTGGCAGAGTGCTGTCCAAGTAGGCCACCACCTGTTGGTTCAGGGACTGCTCCAGGTCCTGCTGCTGCTGCTGCTGGCAACTACCCTCCTCACTAGGCGGGTGAAGGAAGCTGCTCATCAGTGACTCCAGACTTAGGTTACTGCTGATGGAGCTGGTACTGCTCCTACCCCCCCACCTTCCCCAGCAGCTGCTGCAGTAGTACGTGAGCGCTGAGGAACCCCCCGGTCAGACCTGTCAGAGGAGGGACGATGCCGCACATAGGCAACGGCCAACTGATTACGGTGGATTTCCCTATAGTGTTTGAGTTTGTCCTCCCTCTCAAGAGCTGGGAAAAAGGCTCCCCTTTTGGACCGGTAGCGAGGGTCCAATAGGGTGGAGAGCCAGAAGTAATCCCTCTGCTGGATGGTAACTATTCGGCTGTCACTAGCCAGGCAAATAAGCATACTGCGGGCCATCTGCACAAGTGACTCCGAGGGGCTCCCTGCCTCCATTTCCACTGTATACTGCCACGGTGCTTGGGGGTCATCTGCCTCGTCTTCCTCATCTCCATCCACCTCCTCCAGCTGCTCCTGCTCTCCTCTCTTGTACCTGGGCAGAAAATCCACTCATTTCACCAGACAATGCTTCTGCTCCAATGTCCTCCTCCTCCTCCTCCTCCATTTCAGTCCCCACCGGACTCATGTGGCCACGAGATGTAGTCGCCACGCCTCCAGTCCCCTGCCCGAGATTTTTCAGCATCTGTTACAGGCATGAAGCGTTATTCATCCCGTAGTCCGGCGCTGAAAAAAACGTTGCCTCTCGATTTTGGACAAGATTCAGGAATTTTTTTCCAACCGATTGAACACATGGCCCCCATGCGGGCCCGGGCCTCCCCCCCTGGGGGCAGGCGGCCCTGTTCCTCCCATTGTCCGCACCTGGTCCGATTTGCATTTGGCCGGAGGGAAAAAACCCCTCGATTTTTTGCTGCTGCTGGGCATTCCTCCCCTGTGTGACTTGGTTCGCGAGGGCCCCGGTAATGCTTAACCCCCCCTTTCCCCCACTGTGGTATAGGAGTATTTGTGGGGCTGAGGGTGGTTGGGTGGAGGAGGAGGAGGGGCCATTGGCGCAGGTGCGTTTTTTAAAGTGGGGGAGAAAGCGGGCACGTCCATTGTTGGTGGCCTGGGGGAAAGAAATTCCCTGGGGGAAAAAGGGCTGTACTGGCCCTACCTAGTAAGCTCCGCCCCGGCTCCTGCCCTTAAAAAACGAAAAGCTTGGACTGGCCCACTTCTTTTCATTTTAGGTCGGGTCTCCTTTTTGGAAAAAAATTTAAGGCTTGGAACTCTCCTCTTGGCCCCGGCCAAAAGCCATTAGTCCTGATGGTGCGATCCACTTGGAAAGGGGGGGACTGATAAAAACCTTGGCAGGGCCGGTCAGCTGCTCACCTTCGGATGGTTGGACCATTAGTTTGTCTCTTTCAATCGCCTCCTGAAAGAACCTGGGGCCCATATACGAGGGGGGGAGCTTGGAAACTGAGAGTGTCAAAGGAAAACAAACTCCCTTTTGAAGAGGTGGGGGGACCCCCCTTGATGGCTTGCAAGGGGGATTCTTTTGCACGGGCCTGTCTTGCTTGTTGCAGCGGCGGCGGGGGGACCACCACATTAGCCAATTCCCGGGCCCACCGGGGTCGGATTGTTGCGAGGGCCAGGTTTTAACGGAGCCCCTGGACCTTCCTTTTGCTTAAGAACTTGATTGTTTTGGGACTTGGGGCCAGGAGGCAGTTTGACCGTGGAGGAGAAAGCGGCTTTTCTTGTCCAAGTTTTTGGGTTTGGGGGGGTGGGTCGTAAGCCTTTCCCCCGGGGGGGTTTTAAAGGGAAAATGTATGGCCCTGACGTAGTTACAGCCCCAGTGTCCGCGCTGCCGTGCACTTGGGGAACAAAACCCGATACTTAAGGATCCCCAATTTCTGTTCTAAATTTTGAATGCTGGTACTCCCTTTTTGGAACAGAAATTACGGTTTGGAAACTCTCCATTTTGGCTCGGCACAAGCCATTGGGTTCTTGAATGGTTGGAGTCCCCCTTTTGGGAAAAGGGAAAAGGGACTGCAGTACCAACAATTGGACGGAGCAGGTTTCGCTGCTGCACCTTAGGGGGTTTGGGGCGCAAAGTTGTCTCTTTTTTAATCCCTCCTGAACGATGCTGGCGCCAGAGTAGCGAGGAGCAGGGCTCTAGACGGGAGATGATGTAAAAGGGGGAAAAACAGCCCCCTTTTTGCAGGGTGGTGGAGCCTTAAAATGGCTGCAATGGCAGCGTCCCATGGGCGCCCCTGCTGCTGCTGTTGCTGGGCGGCGGATGGCCACACATCTGGCCACTTTTCCCCAGGCCCGGTGGTGAGTGCATGTGTTGAGCAGGGCCGTGGTGCCAAGTTAGCCCGGGCCACGCTTCATTTTCTGTTTACGATTTACATATACCCATATTGGCTCCCCCGGTGTTTGAAAGAATGCCATTTCCCCGGTTGGATTTACCGCCAACGCCCCGCACTGAACTACTGCCGCCGCTGCTGGAGCCCTGTGCCGCTATTTTCTTGGACTGCAAAGGGGGTTTTTACCCCGTGGCGCTTGGCTCTGCCCTCCATGCTGCTATCCTGTGATCACGGCCACACGACCCACTTGCTGGCTGCGCCGCTGCCTGACGCGCGGGTGATGCCCCCCTTTTCCTGCGATGTGAAGCCTTGCCCCCCCGGCCCCCCAAGTGCGGTCGGGCTAATCATATTTTATTTGTGTTTCATGTCACTGCGTCCTCACCCCGGTTTGATTTGGAGGGACCCCTCACAACATGACCCCCCATGCCACTTTAAACATCTATACTTTGCCCCCTTGAAAGAAGCAGGGGATTTTGGCCCCCATTTCTTCGCTGCAAGTACTGCTGACCCCCTCCTCAAAATGTTCATCCTCCTATATAGTGGGCTGAGCCCAAACCCCATAGTAGATCTCTGGCTCGGGGCCGGATGGGACAGAGGGGTTGGGACAGTTGAGGGCCCCTGACCGCTCCCCGGGGATGCCAACTAAGGGTTGTGTTGACGTTCCCCCCGACTCTTGGTGGGGTTGTCAGATGTCATCTGGAGGGTGGAATTCCTAGTCAAAAATAAAAACCCTTGGGTTGTAGCAGTACAGGCGCTGTGCAGCGGCAGTTGTGGCTAACCCATGACCCCTGCTCGACGTCCCCTTGCTGTGCTGCGACCTGCTCCCGGAATGTTTGTGCCTCTGCCACTGCAGGGAAAAAGCCTGCCACCTCTCTGTCTGACTTTTGTTTGTTCTAAAATGTACAGACACGTTTTTGAAGATATTGATATGTAAATACACACCCCGTTTTTGAGCCAAATGAACCCACTAAGAAGTTGGGGGAACCCTTGGTTTTTAAAATTTCGCTCCCCAAAAGGGCAGGAAAAAATTTTATTGATTTCCGTTTAAAAAAAATTTTGTATTTTATGAATATAAAAAAACAAACGGCTTAATTAACCTTTGGGATTGAATTATGCTACAGAATTTCTTTTGTGCGGGAAAAAAAAAATTTCTTTTACTGAGTACAACTGCAGAAAAAGCTTAATTAACCCCTGGAGTTAAAATTTCGCAAAAGAATTGAGCAACCCAAAAAAGTGCTTTGTAGGTTTACAATTGCGTGTTTTTTACGCCACACAACAAAAGATAAAATTGTAAATTTCCTTCGCTGTGAATTATGACAGGGAAAAATGTTAATTTTTGGCGTTTAAAAGAGGTTTCTTGGGGTCAGCACACCCGCAAAAAATCGCTTATTTAACCCCTGGGGAAATTCGCAAAAAGAAAATTTGGGAGCCAAAAATGAAGTGGTATTTGTATTGTAAAAAAACGCTGTTTCTTTAAATGAAAAAACGGAATGGCTTAGAACCCTTTGTTTTTGAATGTATATGCGCTGAGGGAGCACACGGATTTCAGATCCAATTTCCCAAAAAAAACGAAATAGAACTTAAGGAAAAATTCTGAGGACACCCCCCAAAAAAGTTTATAAAAAACAGTTCTTCTGGAGCCTCACAATCAGCCCCCGGCAGCACCCTTTCCCTGATCGACAGTAAAAGGGGGTGTGAGCTCCCGGCGCACGCCCGGACTTTATAGTGGGTGCGCACAGAACCGGGTTTCGATGGGTTCTTCTGACATGCATGCAGGTTGCCCCTTTTTCCCCCCAGAGTTCTTTGCCCCATGTTTGGGCCCTGTGTCGCACCCATTTTATCAATCAAAAGCACATTGTTTATCCCAAGTACCCCAAACTTGCTTCGTTTTAGAACCCAAAATTTTCCCGAAATTTAAAGAATTCCCCTTATTAGAATGATTTGCCCAAACTTAAACGTGATACTGGAAAAAAAAACTTCGGTCTGTAGTCAAACCCGGGGGGGGTGGTATCCCCCAAATCATAAAGGAGCCCAAAATTTTTGCACAGTAAAGATTAAAGTAAAATTTTTGTTTCCTGCAGCTACTAGAATAAACTTAGGAAATTATGCATCTTTTAAAAAAGAGTTATAAGTCACATTAAAGCCAATGCACCTGCAACCTGGAAACCCAAGATAAAAGCTTTCTCAAAGCCCATGGCTTTTGTTAGAGCGTCAACATCTGATGTCTCCTTACAAGTCCTTATTTCAACTTTTCTTGTTTTTAGTTTAAACCGGACTTGAAGTTGTAAGAGATCTATGATATGAGTAAAGATTTTCATCCAGTTTTCCCTTAATGGTGCATATCTGTGAGGTGAAACCGGGATTTTCCTTATTTTATATTGGCCTCCCATCAGCTTGTCCCCAGATTTGGGTGGGAATTCCGACCCCTTGCTGGGCCGTTCCCCAGTCTCCATGGGTCTGTCCTCGGCCGTCCGCCTCTTCTTGCCCCTCTTGGTGACAGTGACGAAGCCATCCCCAGAGTCGGCTATGCTATATGTATCCATTGTTTTATTACACCCCCGTTTCCCCCGACACGCACAGTCCAGACACATGGGGGGGAAAAATGATTAAAGGAGTTCAAAATTTTTACGCATACCATTAGCAGGGGTAGTATACATGGTTTTTCTGCTGCTTGACACAAACAGTGAGATGGTGGAATTCCATATATTGAGGACAATCATAGATAGAAAATTAACTAAACTACACAACAATACAAGTGTATCAGTTTCATAAAAAGCTGCAGTGGATAATTTTCAGTAGGTTTTGCATTTTATTCCCCGAATTTTTATGTTTAAAAATTTTTCATATACTGTATTCTTTATTGCCCCCCCTTCAGCATTATATGATGCCAGTTTGTTTAATGGCACTTTAAAAAAATTTAGTAAAAAAATACAGCAGAGAAACCCGTCTCAGAAAAAAATTTGTAAAGAACCAAAAAATTGTTAATAAATACCCGAAAAAACTGAATTTAAACTTAGGAAACAAGTATGGAATAGGAACCAAGCTTAGTACATATACAAGGTATTGTAGTTGTAAACTACGTTTTTCTCCATTTGGTCCAAACTACCAGTAACTGCTCCTGACCATGACTCATCTCGACAGAGTTTTCTGCCCCGTGTTGTTTTGGTCTCCATTTTTTTCCTTTTTTAACACAAAATCTCCCTTTACTTTTCATGTTACCAGTATTACTGCTTTGGAGAAAGCTAGTTCGCTGCCACCAATAGCAATGCTACAAGGTGCTATTCAACTCAAACTGGGTTCCTGCTTCTCCTTGGCTCTTTTATTTTAACAGTTTGTCAGGAAGAACTTTTGAATGCCATCCCAGGCATTTGACTGATTGATGTGAAAGCTAGTGTGAGGGCACATTTGCCTGTTCAGTTGCAGTAAAAAACAACTTCTGTCAAAGTTATAAGACAACGGTTTTTACCAAAAGGAGCAAAGAAGAAAACAGTTGTTCCACCAGTTTACAAATCCCTAGTCAGACTGCACATGGAATATTGGAAAAAAAATTTGGGCACCAGTGCAAAAGGCATAAGATAGCTTGACCAGATTCCTAGGCAGGCAACTAAAGTAATAAAAGGAATAAGGTGACTACAGTATCCAGAAAGATTATCAAAATCTGTGTTATTTAATTTCCAAAAATAACAACTGAGTATAAACATGTCAAGGAGAGAGATTCTCCTATGATCTTTTTATACCCACGGCCTAGAATGAGACAATTGGCATCTGTTTCACTGGGTTTGCTGCCTTCCTTTGGATCAACACTGCAGGACAATAAGTTTTAGCGGATGGTTAGATGTTGCTTTTCACCTTTACAAACCATGTCATGATGTTACTAAAGTACAGCTCCCAACAGGGCCAGACAAGTAAGCAGGGCATGCTAAAACTTATTAACACACCATAAGATACATAGACAGTTTTCATACATGTCCCCCATAATTCACATCAGAAAGCAGACCCCTAAATTAATTAGGGCCCAAATTAAACAAGGCCTCCTGTTGTGACCCCACAATAAACTCAGGTCTCAGACGAGACATCTAAATTAATTCTTACCCTAGACCAGTCCAACTGAACTAATCATGCCCCAAACAAATCTAAGTCCCTAAATTAATTCGGAACCCAGACCAGATTCCTATTTGAACCCAGGAACAGACCATTGTAAATGAACCAGATCCCAGACCAGATAACTCAGATGCCAGACCATGCTCCTTGAATCACTCAGTCCACAGACTAAACTACTAAATAAATTAAGACTCCTTACTGAAGACCAGACCCCTAAATTTTTTCAGACCTCAGACCAAACCTCCAAATTAATTCAGACTGCAGACCAGACTCCCTGAAATAATCAGAGCCCCTAACAGATCAGTACATTAATTCAAACCCCAGATTACCTAAATTAATCAAATAATAGACTATACCTCTAAGTTCATGAAGAATCCAGACCAGCTCTATAAATTATTTCAGACCTCAGACTAGAGCCCGGACCAGAAATCTTCATGATTTCAGATCCCTAAAACATTAAAACACAAAATAACACGCCAAAACTAATTAAGATTTTGGACTGATCCTTTAATTTAAGTCCCTAAATGTATCTAACTGCAAAACAAATTAGTGAATTAATTCAAAAACTCAGAATAGGCCCCTAAATTAATTTAAACCACAGACCAGATTTACTAAATTAACCAGATTCCAGACCAGATCCATAATTAAATCAGACCCCAGGCAAGCCTTCTTAAAAGAATCTGGTTCAAATCTCTATATGAATTCAGATTCTTTGATTAATTTTACCTCAGACCAAACCACTAAATTAATCTGATCCCAGAACAGACTCCTAAATTAAGGTTCAAGACTCAATTTCTATGAAAAATCTAGAGCAGATCCTCTGAACTATTCAAGACCCTAAACAAACTCCTTTGTTAATTCAGACCCCGGACCAGACTTCTAGACAGATACACAGACTACACACTACATTACATGCACACTAGCTGACGAACAGACACTACTACAAATACAATATACTACACAGGTATTGCTCAAGGACATTATATTACATAAGCCCTTGAAGCACCATAAATACCCTGTACACTACTTACAGTCCTCCTCTGCAGTGTCTGGGTACCAACATTTGTTATAGGAATGTGATGTCATCGATGGTCCTACACCACTTCCAGTTGCTATTTTGCCAATATTTGTACAAAATACAATAAAAAATACAGGCTTCTTTTTCTGTGAAATAGTATTGGAAACAATGCAGTTCTATAATAAATGTATCCTGATAAATACACTAGTGTATTTGCAAAGATTTTATACAGATTGTGGCAAAACTACAAAATATGTCCGAACAAAGGTGTTGACCTTGACCTATGCAGGATGCTGCCCTGGCAGACGAAGCTCCAATAGTGGTCTCTGAAAACAGCTGGTATGAGGTCTTTTAAAGCTGCCTATACAGAGAATTTGTAGCTCAGAGCTGAGTGCTGCCTGAGAATAGGTGTTGACAGAGTTGGACTGAAGTGCCTGGGGCCCACCAGTGGAGTTAATTCTTGGGACCCACCAGTGAAGTTGATTCTTGGGTACCATCCTACAGCTACTTTCTAGCTACTTTACTCTGTCTCTCTTTCTCCCTGAAAAGCAGCCCCAGGCCAAAAGCCCACCTGGGGTCTTCCCTGCTCCCATTCGGACCATCAAAGCCTAGGTGTTGACCTTGACCTATGCAGGATGCTGCCCTGGCAGTTAGTGCTGAAGCTCCTCCATGTGATCCTTTAAAACTGCCTGTGCAGAGGATTTGTAGCACAGAGCTGTGTCAGAGAAATGAAGCATTGACCAATAGAAGCATATCTTATAAAAAAAAAAAAAAAAAAAACAGCACAAAACTTAAACCTATTTACTAAAGAAAAATAGAATAAAACTGTATTCAAAGTTGGATATTTACTTTAAGCCCAGAGCCAGGAGATATCTGATGTCTAATCAAAAAATCCCTCCCAAATCAGTGTTTAATTAATGAAAAGTCTGCTTAAGTATAAAAAGCATTTTAAACTGTTCTGATGACTAAACTGATCATCTGAGCCAAAACTGGACATGTATTTATAGTGGTTCCCAGCATTAGTGTGCAAATTTATTTAACAGAAACCATTGCATTACAAGGAATTTCACAATCTTACAATTTTTAAATTAAAAATATATTTACATAACAAAAATACTTACTATATCCAAAGTCAGTTTTACCTACCTTTATATCCCCCAAATCCTCTAAATGCAACCCGTTATTGTGCACTCTATGACTATATTACAAAAGAATCAAAATCCCATTTACTATATTAGATCCATTTTAGCCCATAGTTAATACTGCATTAATGCAAGAATCATGGAATCATCAGTATTTTCCTTCCAACACCTCGGCTATTAAGTGAAATGAGCATTCTGGCTGACCATGGAGTAACATTAATTACAAGACTGTCTCCAGCTTAAGCCATTTGCTTCAGACATGTCAGATTTCTATTATTTAAATCCACAATTTAATAACTATAGCAGAACATAACTAATTGTTCATAATAAAAAATGTGAGAAGAATGTGTTATATACATCTTCTTAAAGGATTTCCATTTCAGAGCGATTATGTTTCTGTGGTTTACATTCTCATGTTCTGTACTATTGTATGATATTGTGACATACATATTAACTGTCACAGAGCATCCTGGTGTTCGTACTCTGAAATCTATGGGGGCAACAAATGTTCAATTTCTCTACAGAGAAACTATAGTGGTTATAAAGTATTACACAGTTCCTGTTGAAGTATGCTGCAATTTATTTTTATATATTTGTGTGCCAATGTAATTGTGTTCTCCATAATCTTGTGTAATTGATGTATGCCTCTATAACACTAAGGAATGTATTAACAGCTGCAAGCAGGAAGTTAGTCAGTCTGTGGCTGAAGCCACCCTGTATATGCTGAGCGGAGCACAAGCAGTATCTTGGGAAATCAAAGACACTATGGACCAAGAAGCTGACTCACACATCATAAGTCAAAGCCTGCAAATGGGAAGTGTCACTACTAGAGATGGGCGAATAGATTCTAACGAAGTGGACTTTGTTTAGAATTTCAGGAAAACTTTGGTTCTGCACGAAATAGAAGTTTGGGGTATTTCACGGGAACTAAGCGTGTTTTTAATTGCTAAAATGGCCGCAAGCACATGGCATTACATGGGGCAAAGAACTCTAGGAGGAAAAAAGGAACACTTTCAATGACATGTGCAGAGATGAAGCCAATCAGAGACCGACGGGATTCTGTGATGTCACAGCACTATATAAGTCCGGACGCCATGCTGGCTGCTCACACTCCTCTCGTTGTGCTGCTGCTGCAGCTTCTGCAGAGATCTCACACAAAAGAAATTTGTTTTAACAGCGATTTTGGGGTGGAGGGGGGGGGGTGTCACTGGTTTTATCAGAGACTACTCCTCTTCCGTTATAATTTTGATTCAGTTTGTGAGGTATTGTAATTCAAGTCCAGGGTGGGTCTAATTTTGCCCCATATAAATTTTAATGCCATCTGGTCAGTTCTGGAACGCATTGAATATCCAAGGGTATTCAGTAAAATACACGCCGTTTTCACACACAACATACGAGTTAATTTTTTCCTGGTGATTTCTGCAGCGCAATTCATATCCAAAGGTTGTTTAAGCATGTTTGTGCTTTCATATTCAGTAAAATACAAGGCGTTTTTACACGCCACATACCAGTTAATATTTTCTTGGTGATTTCTGTAGGGCAATTTATATCCAAGGGTTATTTAAGCCTGTTTGTGCTTTCATATTCAGTAAAATACACGGCAATTATACATGCCACATACCAGTTAATTTTTTCCTGGTGATTTCTGGAGCGCAATTTATATCCAAGGGTTACCCAAGCTTGTTAGTGGGTTCATTTGGAGTCAAATACAGGGTGTGTATTTATCATATACAGTATCTTCAGCAGACACAGGTCGCAGCCCCAAATAAGGGGAAAGTCGCAGCAGGGGTGACTCGGTTAGGCCAAAACTGCCGGTGTCATCTAGTGGGCCCTGTGTTGACCACCAACCCAAGGTTCTTGAATTTGGTTGACTAGGTCATCAACCTCATCCAGAGGGCATCTGACTACCCCAGCCAAGAGTCAGTGGGTTCGTCAGACACAACCCTTAGTTGGAATGGCTCGGGAACAGCTCAGCGGCTCTCACCTGTCCACAACCCGCCTCTGTCCCATTCGGTTCCCTCAGCCAGAGAACTAGTATGTGGTCTGGACTCAGCACCACTATACAGCAGCTTGAGGACAGTCAGCAGCTACTTGGCAGCGAAGAAGTGGGGCCGACATCCCCTGCTTCATGCAGTAGGCGGCAAAGTATGGATGTGGAGAGTGGAATGGGAGGTCATGTTGTGAGGGGTCAGCCTCTGCATACCAAAACCGTTGAGGAGGACAGCAGTGAAGATCCAACAATAATCGATTATGATGTAGCCGACCGCACTTGGGAGCTGGGTGAAGCAAGGGCTTCATCATCGTCAGGAGAAGAGGGCGTCAGCTTGCGTGTCAGGCAGTGGTGCAGCCAGCAAGTGGGTAGTGTGGCCGTGAGTCAGCAGGGTAGCAGCAGTGCGAGGTCGGGAGCAAAACGGCTACGGGGTAGAAAACCCGCTTCACAGGTCCAAGAAAGTAGCGGCACAGGGGCTCAGTGAGGCAGCGGTGGTAGTAGTCACTCAGTGGGGAGTGTTGGCGGTAAAATCACCTACTCGGTGGTGTGGCAGTTTTTTGCTAAGACACCGGAGGAGCCGAACATGGGTATAGGTAGTATTTGTGGGCATAAAGTGAAGCGTGGCCAGAGAGCTAACATTGGCACCACGGCCCTGCGTCAACACATGCAGCGTCACCATCCGGTGTCCTGGGAGAAACGTGTCTCAGATGTGGTGGTCCATACTGGACTGCAGCAGCGCTCTGTGGCACGCATTTCATTTCAGCCAGTCAAGGCTCCACCACCTCTGCAGAAGGGAGCTGTTTCTCCTTGCCATCATCTCCCGGTCCAGATGCTCCTGCTACTTGCTACTCATAGCGCCAGCAGTCGTTCAACGAGGCGATTGCAAAAAGACAACAGTATGCGTCCAACCATCCTAAGGTGCAGAAACTGACCGTGCTACTGTCCACGGTTTTGGTACTGCAGTCACTCCATTTCCAAACGGTGGACTCTGAAACGTTCAGAGAACTAATGGCTTGTGCAGAGCTGAAGTGGAGAGTTCCAAGCCGTAATTTCTTTTCCAAAAAGGCAGTACCAGCCCTTCACAAATATGTAGAACAGAAGGTGGGCCAGTCCTTGAGTTTATCGGTTTCTTCCAAGGTGCACGGCAGTGCGGACATGTGGAGCTGTAACTACGGTCAGGGACAGTACATGTCCTTATCGCCCACTGGGTGGATGTGCTTCCCGCCGCTTTCTCCTCCACGTTGTCAAACTGCGGCTCCTGCGCCAATGTCCGCCGTCCTCCTCCTCCACCACCACCACCATCTCAGCCTTCACAAGTACTGCTCCATCATACCACATGTGTAGGGCACAGTGGTGTCACGCAGTTCTACACCTGGCGTGCCTCGGTGAACAAAGTCACACAGGGGAGGAACTGCTCCGCATCATGCAGCAAGAAATCGATGTGTGGCTTTCTCCACGCCAACTGCCAATCGGAACCATGGTGATGGACAAAGGGAGTAACATGGTGTCTGTGCTGCACCAAGGAGGGATGATCCATGCGCCCTGCATGGCGCATGTGTTCAATCTGGTTGTGAAAAGGTTCCTGAAGTCTTCCATTGATCTTTAGAAAATTTAGAAAATGGTCAGGAAACTGTACATGTACTTCATCCATTCCTACAAAGCCAGACACACCTTCCTCGAGTTGCAGCGGCAGAACGGCCTCCCCCAACACACGCTGATATGCGATGTTTCCACCCGTTGGAATTCCAGCCTGTACATGTTAGACCGACTGTATGAACAGAGAAAGGCCATTAACAATTTTTTGATGATCCAGGCGGACAGGAGTACTTCTCTGTGTAACTTTGAGGTCACCTGCCGTTTGTTGAGGCCGTTTGAGGAGGCGACGTTATTTGTCAGTCGCCAGGACTACGGGATGAATAACGTCATTCCACTGCTTCATGTCCTGGAACAGATGCTGAAAAATCTGTCTGGGCAGGGGACTGGAGACGTGTGGACTACATCTCGCGGCCACATGAGTCTGGTGGGGACTGAACTGGAGGAGGAGGAGGACATTGGAGCACAAGCATTGTCTGGTGAAATTAGTGGTTTTTCTACTCAGGTGACAGGAGAGGAAGAGCAGGAGCAGCTGGAGGAGGTAGATGGACATTAGGAAGACGAGGCAGATGACCTCCAAGCACCGTGGAAGTATACAGTGGAGACAGGGAGTCCCTCAGAGATACTTGCGCACATGGCCCACAGCATGCTGATTTGCCTGGCTAGTGACAGCCGAATAGTCAGCATCCGGCAGAGGGATGACTTCTGGATCTCCACCCTCTTGGTCCCTTGCTATTGGTCCAAAATTGGAGCCTTTTTTCCAGCTGCTGAGAGGTAGGACAAACTCAAATACCATATAGAAATCCTCCGTAGTCAGTTGGCCGCTGCCTATATGCAGCATGGTCTATCCTCTGACAGGTTTGACCGGGGGTTCCTCAGCGCTCACGTACCACTGCCACGGCTGCTGTGGGAAGGTGTGGGGGTAGGAGCAGTACCAGCTCCATCAGCAGCAACCTAATTTTGGAGTCGCTGATGAGCAGCTTCCTTCACCCGCCTAGGTAGGAGGACACTCATCAGCAGCAGCAGCAGGACCTGGAGCAGACCCTGAACCAACAGGTGATGGCCTACTTGGACAGCACTCTGCCATCCAAGTTAGAAGTTCTGCTGGACTACTGGGCAGCCAAACTGGATGTGTGGCCGCAACTTGCTGAGTTTGCAGTGGAGAAGCTGTCCTGTCCGGCCAGTAGTGTGGCATCAGAGCAGGTGTTCAGTGTGGCGGGGGCCATCATTACCCCAAGGAGAACCCGCTTGTCCACCGGAAATGTGTAACGACTGACCTTTGTCAAGATGAATCAGGCGTGGATCGGCCAGGATTTCCACACACCAATGCCTTAGGCATCAGATTACATCAGCCATGACGCCTCACCAAAACTTTGAGAAATGAGTCTGGATTCAAACTACCTGCCTCAGCCACTATTCTGATGCCGCCACCCATCTGATGCCACACATCTGCTGACAGTTTCTCCATCTGCCTACCACCATCTTTACAAGGGACTTGTATGGCCACCCACCTCCACACTCTGTCATTGTGTCACTCTATGACCTCATGCTGCTGCTGCTGTTGCTAGTGCCGTGACCTCCACACTGTGTCATTGTGCCACTCTCTGACCTCATGCTGCTGCTGCCGTGATCTCTACACTCTGTCATTGTGCCACTCTGTGGCCTACTCCTGTTTTTTTGCTACCTCCTGAATTTGTCATTGTGCCACTCTCTGACCTCATGCTGCTGTTGATGACGTCACCTCCAAACTGTGTCAATGTGCCACTCTGTGGCCTAATACTGTTTTGCCGCCTCCAGAATGTCATTGTGCCAGTCTCTGACCTCATGCTGTTGCTGCTGCTGTCACCTCCACACTCTGTCATTGTGCCACTCTGTGGCCTACTCCTGTTGGTGCCACCTCCAGAAGTTGATATCGTGCCACTCTCTGACCTCATGCTGCTGCTGCTGCTGCCATCACCTCCACACTCTGTCATTGTGCCACTCTGTGGCCTACTCCTGTTGGTGCCACCTCCAGAATTTGTTATTGTGACACTCTCTGACCTCATGCTGCTGCTGTTGCTGATGTCATCTCCTCACTGTGTCAGTGCGCCCCTCTCTGACCTCATGCTGCTGCTGCTGCTGCCATCACCTCCACACTCTGTCATTGTGCCACTCTGTGGCCTACTCCTGCTTTTGCCCCACCTCCAGAATTTGTCATTGTGCCACTCTCTGACCTCATGCGGCTGCTGTTGATGACGTCATCTCCACATTGTAACATTGTGCCACGTTGTGGGCTCCTGATGTTGCTGCCACCTCTAGAATTTGTCATTGTGCCACTTGTGGCCTACTCATGCTGCTGCCAAGTGACCACTGTCTCACTGGAACACCCTGTGGTTTCCTAATGCTGTTTCCACCCTCACCACTCTATGACTTTGCCACTATGTTTAGTTTTCCCCTTCTTTTCACCTGTCAGAAGGAATGGAAAGGATCAGGATTATCTAGCCAAAAGCAGGAGTGGATATAAAACACAGAAGACATGCAAATATCCCATTTACTGGTTATCTCTGTTTTGGATCAACTTCTGCTTGTTTTTGGCCTTAGCAATACTGATGGATTATTGACCGATTGAAAGCGGACGGAGACTCCAACGCAAAATTACTGCCGACACCCTCTCCACTCATTCGGGGGGCCTCTACACGTATCAGCGTTTAAAATAATAGATTCTGTCATATTCTGTGACGGTTTAAAGCTCTGGCCTCATGGAGTGAACCCTGCTGTGACGTCCCCTTACTGTGCTTAGACCTTTGCCAGCTCCAGTAACCTACTATTGTGTTCTTTGACGCTATGGTAGGATCTTAGCCCTCAGCTTGTTTTTTTCCAGCTGGTGCTGCCATGACTTTGTCAGGCTGCATTCCCGCTTCAGTTTTTTGGTCAGTTTTGCCCCCTTAAGTGCCCAGGGAATTTTAGAGTGAAGGGACTCTAAGAGCCGCGGCAGTCATATGCGTGTCATACTAAAACACAACATTGTATGAAGACCAAACCAAGCTCCCTCTGCATATTTAAGCATGGCACAACGTTCTACAGCACCCTGCAGTCTCTGTGCAGCCTGGAAATAGCTGTTTTTTTTTAATGTGATTAATCCTGAAAATAATTTTGTCGGGAAATTCGGTAAAGTCGGCGGATCGAATATTTGAGAAATTCGCCCATCTCTAGTCACTACATGTGACTTTTTTAACCATAGAATGTGGGCACTGCCTAGTAAGCAGAGTAATAGCTGGTGAAACATTGTCACACTGGTGTCACCATTTCCTGTGTTAGCCAAGGACACCATAAAAGGTGTTTCTCAATACCTTCCTGCAGGAAGAGCTGGTGTAGGTCAGTAATGGCCATATTTTTGCTGACTTCAAAGTGGATATTGTGCCTGAAGCTTGTGTATGTGAGGGCCTGAGAAATGTATTTCTATGTTGTATATGTGAAAGATGGTGGAGGTGTGAAGCTACATTTACCACGTTAGTCAGACAATGGGATAGAATAATAAATAAAGTCTTATTTGTGTGAGAGAGAGAGGTGCGCTGTGGTCCACCTCCCGATCTGCAGATGTGCCTGCGCCATGGCTCCCCGACATGTTACTCACCTCTTCTCTGCTCCCTGCCGGCATCCGGTCTCCAGCTTTGTTCCCAGCCCATCTGTGTGGCCACGTGTTCATGGCCATTTGCTAGGGGGCGTTCACTGTACCTGTGTGATTTAAAAGGCCAGCACGCGCCACCCAACTTCCCTTGTCCAATGGCATTTTGCAAAGAGCTTTATCTGGAGCTTTATCCCCATTACCTCCTTGCCAGTTTTGGTGCATTTTTGTGTAGTGTTTAAGCCTTTAGTCCGTGTTACATTTTCAGGTTCTAACCTTTGGCGTATGTGTTCTCTGACTACTCTTTGCCTTCTACCTACCCTGACCTTCTTGCCTATGACTCGACAATGCCTATGCCTGTTCCCACTGTACCTTGTTGGCACCTCAGCTGTCACCGAGAGCGACTATGTCAGGGGTAGCTTTGTGGTAGACTCTGGTTAATAGCGGTAAGGTGGCTCCTTAAACTCCACTCCCTAGTGTGATTATTACCATCTCTCATAGGGACACAGCGCATCCACCATCTGCTTGTGACAGGAGACAGTGACTGTCTATTGTTTCTCGGGAATTCTTGCAGTTCCTAACAAATGCAGGATCAACCTAGGTCTGAACGCATTATGGACTGGTCAAAAGGTCCCAAATATAAACATGTAGACAACAGTAACATGTTCTGTGATTTGAGGAGTCCAGGGAACATAGCTACACTGTTATGAACCCTGTAGCCACATCTTGCAAGTAGAGGACAGAGCAAATGGCACCTAGAACCCAGAAAAACAAGGGTGAATAGGGAGATTCCTATAAAGTTGATTTTGTGTACTGTTATTCCAACCAGAGTGGTATACTTAAAGAAGTGGTTACCCTGTTAATGAACTTAAAAATTTATCTGTGCTGCCAAACACGACTCTTGATTTAAATGCAGGTACTAACTGTGGGTCTGCTATAGAAATACAATTGTGAGTGATCAGGATGATTTCAGAAACAGATAGCAGCTTAGCTATCATAGAGAGATGTCATGGCATTGACCCAAGCATTTAGTGCAAACACACAAATAATGCCTAGGTGGGGCATGCTATGGTAGAGGGTAGACACCCAGCAGTGTAGAAGGTCCAGTCAGGAACCATCAGAGATCTTAAAGGGAACCTGTCCGGTGGTGTTTGCTACACTATCTGAGAAAAGGGTGTAATGGGGAAATATATAGCTCTTTGTGATATAGGTGTATATGATTTGGAGCAAGATAAGTAAAAAGCAGAAAAAATCCTGACCATACTCCTTAAGTGACAGTAAGAGTCCTACTTACCCTGTCCACATACAGTGGTTGCCAGCTTTTCCTGCATCCACGTATGTACATAGCAAACGTATCGCAAACTTAAAACATATAATTTGGGCACGGTAAATCATAGCAAAATCATTGATCCGACAATTCTTTCTGTGCATATCACTTTAAAGCACTTCAAAAATTTCTTGCATTTATAAGAAACATGTGGTGTACTCAAGTGTCCATGGTACAGCTTCCATTTGGCTATTCAACTTTGTTCATTCCATTGCTCAGAGCCCTGGGTAAGACTGGGATAATCAGACACTGGGTGGAACATACCGCACACCTGTGCGTCGTTTCGGAAGAACCACCGCCCTATTTCTCAAGCATCCAAGCAATGGGTTTACATTCTCTTATATAGACAAATACTTAGGGCCACATGTATGAAATTGTTGTTGGATCCCCAACAAAAACATTTAAACATAATATATATGTTGTATTGTATACAGGAGCATTTAAACATAAACAGGAGCATGCTAAAATATTGAGATCTATCAACCCCTGTACCTACCCAGCATATTTGTTTACATTTATAGGTATGAATCTCTGCTCATGATGAACTATTATTTTTAGGTTTTTATACTTTTTGTCAGAAACATTAGCCCCATCCTGATGCAGTGATTTTTGTTTATGTTGCAATTGTTTTGCCTCCCCACCTTCAAAGAGCCATATCTTCTTATTTTTCCTTCTACCTAGACATATGAGGGCTTGTTTTTGGCAGGACAAGATGTAATTTTTAATGGTGATATTGACTATACAATATAATGTCCTAGGAAACCAAAACAAATTATTTGGGGGTTCTGTTCACTATTCACTACTGTATAAATAACATGCTATCTATATTTCTGCATTTCACTATAATTTTGTTGATACAATTGTTCTTAAGTTTTTGTCATTTTCTGAAACCAGTAACTTTTTTGCTTTTCCATCTATGGAACTAAGTGAGGACTGTTTCTTTGGGGGCTGAAGTGCAGTTTTTGGGATACAAGCAGGTTTTGATCACTTTGTATATCTATTTTGATGTTGGATATTTTTTTCTGCTGGGCTCATGGTATGGGATAAATGTTATATTTTAATATACTGGACTATTATGGATGTAGCACTAGCAATTTCGTTTAACTTTTCTTCATTCATTTATTTGTGAAATGGCAAAAAGACTTCAGGACACAATTGCTGCACAACTTCACTACAGGATACAACTGATTGGACACTTTTCTGCTACAATAATATATTGCAAAACAGTGTTCAAAAATGCTTATTCTATTACACTCTGCCTATGTTAAGGTGGCAGCCATGCAGGCCTTTGCTGAAGCCCCATAGAGAAAGGGGTTAGGCGATCGGGTATCCCTTAGAGGGGTTAAAATCTTAGACATAACTCCAATACTAACTACAGTTTCTGGCTACAATTTATAGCCACTACCCTGCTGCATATGGAGCTCAGCGAGTAAGCCCGTTCTATACCTCTTTGTAATGGCCTTTTCAAATATATACATGAAAATCAAATTAGCCCTGTGTTGTTCATAGAGAGGTGCAATGACTGGATTAATGATGTTATTCAAATAGTAGAGGCTGTCACTGTACCACTCACAAAGTTCAGACTAGACACACCTGCCCACACTGTATCACCACCATCACCAAAGGCTTCTCTGTGACTGATGCACCTCCCTTAAATGTGCCTGGAGTTGTATGTCATTTATCATTCGGTTCCAAAACGGCATTGTTTACAATGAAGCGGTCATCAGTGTGTGATGGAGAAAAGATGTCCAATTCTTTGCTTTTCTATGACTCTTCCAGTCTCTCTGTATCTCTGTTGCAAACTGCTGGTGATACTTTGTGACACTTTAAGCTCAGTGGCCACTTATGTCTGAGAGCATCCTGCTTGAAGCCTCACAATGGCAAGGTACTGTTAATCAATTGTAAGGTGTTGTCTTGGTCTCATGATGTCAAAATGTGGACAGCATGATGAGGAGGACTGTTCAAATTGATCCTTTAAATTATTGGGTGATTCTGGGAGTAAACACCTGTTTTGGATTTTGCTATTAATCTCCTTGTTAGAGATCAGCAAGTTGTGCAAAAAGTACTAAAAATTTGAAATTGTACCATTTTGGGACTTTCCCCCCGGGGAAAGACCGGGGATATTTTGGGGGGCCCCACCCTGAACATACTCTCTCACAGTTTAAGGGCCGCATTTGCTTAGCCCTGCCCAAAAAGCGCAGAATGTCTGAGCTGGCGGCAGAGCTGCTGACTGTCTTCACTGTTCTTCTCTGAAGAGGAGGATGGCAGCCACATAATGTTATCAGCACACAGCTAATTTTGGCTGATAAGCTGGATGCTGCTGCACTACAGGGGTCTGACTCAGGAAAATTCATGACCCCCAGAACAGCAGTGAACTGCCCCCAGCCCTTCCCAGAGCCGAGAGGAGGACAAAGTGTGACCACACAGAGATTCAGGCAAGTATAGTGTGTTAGGGTATGTTCACATGGTGTATTGCGGCGCCGCAGTACATCGTGTGTTTTGGGAGCTCGCGCTAATATGCGCCTGCTCCTGAGGCATGGGGGGAGAGGGGGTGGGGAACGCCCCATAGACGGGATTACTCGCAGCGCGTATTTACTTTTCTCCCCCCCGTGGGCAGTACGACGTTTGAAGAGCGGGGGGGGATGCGGGAATCCTGGTTCTCTATGAAGCTATGGTTACAGAATTTGGGGCCATTCCCCCCGTATTAAGCGCAGTACGCCACGAAATATGCAGTGAAGTGTGCTCCAAAATAAGCTGTGTGAACATACCCTTAATGTAAGGAGAATTGTTTATATGTAGCTTGTGTGCTCAGCATGTGCTGTATAGGTGCAGAGTGTGTGTGTGTGAATTTATTAGTGTAAATATGTATGTATACAGTGATGGTGCTAGTTCAAGCAGTATAAACTTTTATGTATACATTCTTCGAGACTCAGTTGCTGTACCTATAGTGCTTAACCCGTTAACGAAAGTCCGCCAACTTTTGACATCGGGCAGTGCAGGTCGTTCGCCTGCAGTGACGTCTTTTGGCGATGCTGCACACATCGGGTTTTGTGGCTTCTAGAGCCGCAGCTGTGCTGAGAACAGAGCTGTGCTGAGAACAGAGCTGTGCTTCTCAGCCTTGTTCCCAGTGCATTCTCTGCAAGCAACGGGGATTGCAGCAGTCAGTGACTGCAGCAAAATCAAAGGGCTTTCCTCTGCTCCATCTGGTGATCTGGACTCCCAGAGACCCGACAGAGCCCAGGGAATGGCTGCACGGTCAGCTCTGGGGACCTAGAGTAGCCCCAGGGCTGTCTGTATAACAACATTGTGTGCTGCCCTGACTGCAGCCTGTGTCAAACTGACACAAATTATAACATATTAGCATATCTGAATATGCTAATACATTACTAAGTGTAAAAAATGTAAAATTTATCCCTTCATGGGATTTTAAAAAAAAAAAAAAGTGTAGAAAAATAAAATAAAAATAAATATTTAATAAAAAATAAGTGTGCATACATTACACACAAAAAAAAAACCTACACTATTAGGTATCCACATGACACCACAATAACCTGTAGAATTAATCTAACAAGTTATTAAGTGTGAAATGTGAATTGTGTAAGAAAAAATGTAAAAAAAAAACAAAAATTAGAAAAAAAAATTGTGCAATAATTTATAAGTGAACTTAAAGTACTCCCCCAAAAAGTACAACTTTTCCCGAATAAAACGAGGCCTCGTACAACTGCGTCATTGAAAAAATAAAAAAAACTTATGACTGTTGAAACACAAGGGGGCAAAAACTAAAAAAATGTGCCGGTCATTAAGTAGTCTTCAGGCGTTTGGCTTAAGGGGTTAAAAGGAGTGTCCCCATAAAGCAAAGTCCAGGGCCATGGCTGGCTCTCAGCTAGCCGATTGAGCATAAAAATGATGGTGTGGCGCTTGCGGCCGCCCTTCCCATTCACTTCTATGGGAACTCTGAATACAGCACACACATTCGGCTATATTCAAAGCTGCCATAGAAGTGAATGAGGAGGGCGTCTACAAGAGCCTCCCCCTTCATTTATATGCATGATCGGCTAGCTGAGAGCCAGCCATGGTCCTGGCCTTTGCTTTGTGGAAACACCCCTTTAATGAACACTGTGTACACAGCTTTAAAAAAAATAAATAAAGACAAATAAAAACCATCTCAAACCTTTTAGCCTCCCCTCCAACGATCCGAAAATTATATGTTGCCTACAAAAAAAGTCTGTAAAAGAAAAGTGACAGTTTCAAAACTTACTAAACAAAAAATTTAAAGAGAACCTGCTGCCCGAACGACAGGCGGCACGAAATAGCTGCAGGTCACCCGGTCCCAACCATGTGGGTTTTACCCCGAAACACCGTGGCATTCCTGGGTAAAACACCCAGTGAAGTTGAGCCGAGTGAGGGGAGATGAGTCCAATGTGAGGCTTCTCCCCGTCCCTTCAGCTTGACTGACAGCTGTCTCCTTATAGACAAACATGGGAGAGAGTTGTCAGTCAAGCTGAAGGGACGGGGAGAAGCTACACATCTGAGCAGGCACAACGGCTTCTCCCCGTACCCGGCCAAACTTCACTGGGTGCCTACCTGGGAATGCTGCAGCATTTTGCAGCACTCACTCCATTGATGATTTTGCCTTTTACAAACACTCACTGCAGACATTTAATCAGCACTCGCCTCAGCAAACAGAACTATTTCACCATCTCTCATTACCTCCCTTACCACAACCTCAGTACAATTATCAAAACTTCAACTCCTTCTCCGACCACCTACACCCCCTCCTCCCATCCCTCCTATTCAGCAGATGACATTGCATTCACTTCCTCCAAAAGATTAACCACATCAGAGAAAGCTTCCAGGCCCGCAGTACCCAGCACCCTCCCTTACCCTTGCAAACAGTAGCTCTTCTGCCTTAACTTGCTTTGCCAGCAGCACTCATGACAAGCTCACCTCTCTACTGTCCCAAATCCAAACCTCACTACCTTAGTCTTGATCCACTGCCAATCCCACCTCATCCCAGACCTCAGTGCTTCTAATCATCCCCACCCTCACCCATCTCTCAACCTATCGAAAAACCCTCTGGCATCTCCCCTTCCGCCTTTAAACACGCTACTATCACTCCAATCCTGAAAAAAACAACCATTGACCCCTCTTCTCTGTCCACTATCGCCCCATCTCACTCTCCCTTTTGCTTCCACACTCCTCGAACAGCACGTCCTATCTTCAGCTGTCCTCCCACCTCCACAACTCTCTTCTTGACCCCGCTACAATCTGGTTTCGACCCCCCACCCACTCTACCGAAACCGCCCAATCACGCAAAGTCAACTATGACCTAGTAACTGCTAAACCATCAATGCCATACTCGTGCTCCTCCTCTTGGACCTTCCTCATGCCTTTGACACGTCGACCCATGTCCCTCCTGCTACAATATCCTCTCCTCCTCGGCTCACGGACTTGGCTCTTTCCTCTGGATCTCCTCGCTACCTCTTCTGATCGGACATTCAGCGTCTCTCTTCTCGCTACCACCTCCTCCCCCCGGCCACTCTCTGTTGGTGTCCCCCAAGGGTCAGTCTGGGCCCACTACACTTTCTCAAATCTACACCCTTGGCCTCGGTCAAGCTCATAGCCTCACACGGATTCATTACCACCTATATGCAAGACACATCCAACTCTACATCTCCGGCCCCAGATGTCAGTTTTTTTTTTTTTTTTTTTTTTTTTTTTCTTCTCTACTCTCCCGATCCCTGATTGTCTGTCCTCCCATTTTCACTCCTTCTTCCCCTCACGTCTCCTAAAACTAAACGTGGGGAAAACAGAACTCATCATCTTCCACGTTCCAACGCACCCCTGCCCCTGATCCTCTATTACAGTCAACGGCTCTACACTTCACCGGTCACACAAGTCCCTGCTTGTCTTGGGGTAATCCTAGACTCCGCTCTATCTTTCAAACCGCAACATCCAAACCCTCGGCTCTCTGCCTGCGCCCCACCTAAAAACATCTCTCGCATCCGCTCATCCTCAACTATGGACACCACAAAAAATTGCTGGTCCATGCCCTTTGTCATCTCCCCGCCTAGACTACCAACATCCTTCTCGTGTGGCCTCCCACTATCACCCTCGCTCCCTCCAATCCAATTTCCTTAACTCTGCTGCCCGTCATATCCACCTCTCTCCTCGCTACTCCTCTGCCTCTCCCCTCTGCAATCCCTTCACTGGCTCCCATTGCCCAGCGAATACATTTCAAGCTAACTAACCAGTGACATACAAGGCCTCTCCATACCTCTCCCCTCCATACATCTCGTGCCCTAATTTGCCAGGTATCTCCCCTCACCAATCTCCGCTCCTCACAGGAACCGTCTCCTCTGCTCCCCCCTTTATCACTCCTCACACACCGTCTCCCAAGACTTTCTCTCTCCGTGCTTCCCCCACACTCTGGAACTCACAAGCCCAACACTATCAGACTCTCCCCCACTCTCACCAACTTCAAAAGTAACCTGAAAACCCATCTCTTCAGGCTTGCCTACAACCTTCACTAAACTTGTCCACCACTTCCCCTCCACAGACATGTTCTGCCCTCACCTCCTGTCTCTTTTCCCCTCCTTGTAGAATGTAAACCCTCGCGGGAGGGTCCTCTCTCCCTCTGTCGTGCCAATTGTCATTGTTTCATTATCTTTGGTACTCGTTGACTATGTATTGTATGTAACCCCTCGATTGTAACAGCGCCCTCGGAAATCAATGGGCGCTTTAAAAATAAATAATAATAATAATAATAATAATAATAATAATTTTGGGGTAAAACACAAAAGGGTTGCGATCGTGTAACCTGCAGCTATTTGGGCTTGGGCAGCATAACATAGATGACAGGTTCCCTTTTAAAAAGTTATTTTTTTTACCGTTATCTCTGATATAAAAGCAAAAACTATTGCTAATTAAAAATAAAGTCTTTGCTATTAGGGGAATAAAAGTGAAAAAGTTCATAGAATAGCTAAATGGGAGGGAGTCTAGACATGTATTTAACTCCTTAACGACCCTGGACATATGAGTATGTCCCAGGTTTGCTATGGGACTTTGCGGCGGGATCGCTCCGTGACCCCGCCGCACAGCCGCCAGGTGTTAGCTGCTGATTGCAGCTAATACCCAGCTGTTGCAGCCCGCACTGTTTAACCTTTTAGATGCCGCTGCAAAGATGGCCACGGCGTCTAAATGAATGAAAATCAGTGCCGCGCACCATTCTTCAGTGCGATCGGAGTTCCTGCAGCGTAATTGCAGGGATCCGATGCCTGGACATGGCAGTGGGAAGCCTTATGAAGGCCTCCATCGCTGCCATTTTCTCGTTTGCCCTCAGTCCGGTCCCCAGGCGGAAGTGGGGAAAACGCCATCTTGTACAAACGCCTAATGCATGTCTATGAGTAATGGAGGTAGAGTGGATAAAGATGATACCAGTCAGATAGAAGATGCAAATACTTAAACTATACTGGAGTATTCTTCACAGTGCAGATCAGAGTACAACAGCAGTTTCTTTCCTTCTTACAACAGGGTCTCAAGCCACCTAGTCATCTCCCCTCTATTTCACAGTAATCTCTCCCTCTGTTTCTTGCACATCCCTAACCCGCTCCTCTGGCCACATGGCATGCACCGCCTCCCTGGCTCTCTTCACATCCTGTTCCTTTCCCCTGTCTCCACCCCCCTGTGCTGTAGGTGGATCTAACAAAGTTAACTCTTGGCTAGGACTCTTGCACAGCACATTACTTAACTTTACAAAACACAGTATAGCCATATTCACAAGAACAACATATACAAACTTCAACACATTAGTGGGATACCACATATGCAATACATTAGGCTGTATTAACGATCGCCCCCCTTAGTGGGGAAGCACCCTAGAGGGACTCAATGTTAAAGTAAAAAAAAAAAAAAAGTTTTAAAGTACAAAAAAAAGTTAAAAGTTCAAATCACCCTCCTTTCCCCATTTTACAAATAAAAACAATAAAATAATAAAAAAGTTACACATATTTGGTATCGCCATGTCTGAAAAAGCCCGATCTATAAAAATATAACATCATTTATCCCATACGCTGAACACTGTAGAAGAAAAAAAATTCCAAACGCCAAAATTGCGTTTTTGGGTCATTTCACGTCACATAAAAATTGGAATAAAAGTGATCAAAAAGTTGCATGCATTTCCAAACTGCTGCATAAAAGTACACTTCAGCCCGCAAAAAGATACCGCCTCAATGACTTCTGTAGGTGTTATACAAAAAAGGTATTGGTCGCACAACATGGCGCCATGCCGCATATTTAAAAATAAAATATGCTTGGAATTTTGTTATGGTACCAAAACATAACGGAAACCCTACATGTTTTTTATTGGTGGATGCATATCAACCTGTAGAATACAGATAACACATCATTTTTACTGAAGATTGAACGCCGAAATAGCAAAAAAAAAACAGCAAATATGGCGCAAGTACGTTTTTTTTTCACAATTTGTCCCAAATGTAATTTTTTTGTGGTTCCCCGGTATATTCTGTGGTAATATGAAAAAACCAATAAAAGTACCGTCCCGCCAAAAAAAAAGCCCCATAGGGCTATGTAGGGGGGGGGGGGGAAAAATAAAAAAAATTATGGGTCTGGAAGGGGAGGGGGGAAAAATGAACGGTTTAAAAAAAAAAAACACAAGTCCCTTTAAAGGGCCTGTTCACACCGCAATATCCCGGGCATATTTCAGTCTTAATACCGGCGAGTGCCCAAAATTCGGGCTGAATACGTCCTAGGAAAAACTACGGGAATCCACATTTTTCATAGAGAACTATGGGTTACTCCCCTCCCCTGCTCGGCAAACGCCGGGGGGGGATAATTTACATTTAATTACCACGGCGTATACGACCGCTGGGAATGCAAGCGAGGTCCGGGCCCTTATGTGATATATATACACAACATATATTATATTTTTACTTTTGACCCCTTTTTAAATTACCACCGGTCCTGCTGCAATTGAGAGAGAGACTCAGAGGCCCCAGCGGCCCATCTTGATTACAGATTATTGTGATGATGCGAGTTGGTTGATGCCACCTTGCCGGTGGTGGAGGTGGGGAGGCAAAATACAGTAGCTTCAGGGTGGGCCCCTAAAGTCAACTCCTCTGGTGGGCCCTAGGCATCCCAGTCTGACACTGGTTGTACATGTGCATTCTAGAGGTAAGAGATGGTCTCATTTAGTGCATTTAACCATTTTTTTAAATGCACTAAATGAGATCATCTTTTAACTTTAGAATGCACATACGTGTGTCACAGGTATGCAGAGGTGAATTCACTGGACCACCACTAGTGGTGAAATAAGCCACGTCAGAGAACAGAGTCTAAGGTGCCTCCCGCTCCCAGGTCCCTATCCCCTGATCAACTTGCTTGCCGTGGAAGCCAGGATGCAACATGGTACAGAATCAGCAGGCAGCAGCGTACTCAGGGACAGGTAAAAGGTCATGGTAGTCGGCAGGTAATGTAGTCAATAAGTAACTGGCTGTAGGTCAGGTACACAGTATAAGTACAAGGAACAACAACTATCTCTAAATAGCACCGACTGACTGACAGAGTGTTCAAGAAGAGGAAAAAGGATATGGTCAGCGCCCGATAATAACCCAATCACCAGTGTGCTGGCCCTTTAAATTACACAGAGCCAGTGCATGTGCACCTTAGGAAGCAGGGGACCCCAGCAGAGCAGGAGTGTGGAGAGGTGAGTACACGGGGGTCGAAGGAGGAAGAGCACGAGCGCGCCCGTGGCTCAGCATGGCGGCTGCGACGTGGCTCATGACAATATGTATGTGTATGTTTTTTTCCTTTTTTTTAATTAAGTAACACTTATATTTTATGTTTCTGAACCAAACTAATAGAGTTTGATTTTACAGATATAATTAAGTATAATAAAAAGGTTATTTTCAACAGTGTTAGGAGCAGAGGTATAATTGCCCCATTCTGCTTGTGAATCATGGAAAGGAATAAAGAAGAAAAGAAATAAAAGCACGCCTTTCAGCTAATAAACTACACAAGTGGCTGTGTTATGTTAGAGTCTAGATGGTACACTAGCACGTAGCTAAAAGCTTTAGTAATTTAAGCTGTAGAAAAGAGATCTAGTGTACGGTAATTGAGAAACCAAGGACACAGTTTTAAGACCTGAAACGGCACATTATGACACAAATTGCTTTTATGCTTATTTAGAGGTTGATAAAGTAGAATGAGTGATTTGCTATGGAAACCAAAATAGGTTGAAGAAAGCATGGCTTTAAATTGCCCTCATACTATTAGAAAGGATGAAGGGGGAAAAGCAGTATAAAAATCCATTCTTGAATGGCTGCCAGGCTTCCATGAAAGGTACAGAGTATTTATGGCTTACAGATGGATAAAAGAGGAATATGTTTTACATATACCACATGGCATAATATTATATTGCAGTTAAGTTATAAAGTATACAAAGCATGACTAGTCTTAATGGAAATCTATAGAATATTACTACATATTTGTATACCTACTTAAATGATATAGTACTGAATGCATTAATAAATTACTTGACAATATCATTACTTAACCCCTTAAAGGGAATGTGTCATCAAAAATGACTTATTGTTTTACTCACGTTTTTATATTAAACACATTTTTTAAGAATTTTTGGTTTTATTTATTTTTTTAATTTTCCATATCACTTTCAATGTGTTTTAATAATTCTTAAAGGGAATGTGTCATAAAAAATGACTAAATTGTTTAAGTCCTTTTTTATGTTAAGCACATTTTTAAGAATTTTTTTTTTTTTTATATATTCCATATCACTTTTAATATTTTTTTTATAATTCTTAAAGGGAATGTGTCATCAAAAATGACTAATTGTTTAAGTCCCGTTTTTATGTAAAAAACATTTTTTAAGAATTTTTTTGGTTGTATTTTTTTTATTTTCCATATCACTTTCTTAAGTCCTGCAGTTTTCACTTTGGGCAGTAGTTTTTTTGCAATGCTTTAATAGTATTAAGAGAGATTCTTTACAGTAGCTTCATGCACATTGGAGACTTAAGACTGACTCAGTCCTATTGACTTCTATAGGAGAGTTTTCTAGTCATGCTCTGTGACCTGGGAAGAAGTAACTGTGCAGGGAGGTGAAAAGGTGAACTGTGACTCCTCTGTGATTGGTGGATCATGTGTTATCTATTCACACTGGTATCTCCTTTCAGTTTGACCCTGCTTGTGTTAATAATGAGCAGACAACTGAGAGACTTTCTCTACAGAACAGAAAGTGTCAGACTATTATTAGGCTTAGTGTCCAATGTGAAAACTGCAGGACTTAAGGATTATTAAAAAATATTGAAAGTGATATGGAAAATGAAAAAAAAAAATACAACCAAAAAAATTCTTAAAAAATGTGTTTAACATAAAAAAGTGAGTTAAACAATAACTAATTTTTGATTACACATTCCCTTTAAGTCCTGTAGCTTTCACTTTGCCCACTAAGCCTAATAATTAGAGATGGGCGAATTTCCCGAAATTCGTTTCATTCACTTCGCCGAATTTCTCGGCAAAAAATAACTTTGTTCCGAATTACTTCGGGACGAATCACGTTAAAAAACAGCTATTTCCAGGCTGCACAGAGCCTGCAGGGTGCTGTAGAACGTTGTGCCATGCTTAAATATGCAGAGGGAGCTTGGTTTGGTCTTCATACAATGTTGTGTTTTAGTATGACACGCACATGACTGCCGCCGCTCTTAGAATCGCTTCACTATAAAATTCCCTGGCACTTAAAGGGCAAAACTGACCAAAAAACTGAAGCGGGAATTTCCTAAAAAGTCATCCAGAGAAACGGGAAAAAAACAAGCTGAGGCTCAGGTGGCAACATTGGGGGAGAGTGTGGAGGTGACGGCGGCACCACAGAATGAGTCAACGGGCACAATAAAACGGGAGGTGCCAAAAACAGAATGGGCCACAGAGGGGCACAATACACATGGGGAGTCACGCAGCAGCCACAGCAGCACATGAGTCAACAGGGGCACAAGACAAGTGTTAGTCACACGCAGCCACAGCAGCATTAGTCAACGTCAAAATGAAACAGTTTAGTCATGGCAGCAGCCACACACAGCATGAGGTCAACAGTGCACAATGACTTTCGGAGGGGGAAAAAACAAGTAGGCCACAGAGTGGGACAATGACACGTTGTAGCACGCGGGAGCCACACAGCAGCATGAGGCAAAAAGGCAAATGACAAGTGTGGAGGCACGCAGCACCACAAGCACACATGGGTCGGGCAGTGGCACAATCCCTTCTGGGGTGGAAAAAACGAGTAGGCCAAAAGGGGGGACAATGACACATTTTTAGTCACGGCAGCACCCACAGCAGCACATGGGGTCAGACATGGCACAATGACACAGTGGGGAAACACGGCACCCCACAGCACAAGAGGTCGGGCAGGGGCACAATAATTTTCTGGGGGTGAAAAAACAGTTTGGGCCCAAAAGGGGGGACAAACCATGTGAGTCACGGCAGCACCACACAGCAGCATGGGCAACATTGGCCCAATGCAACTGTGTAGTCACAAAAACCCACAACAGCAACATAGTCAGATAGGGCACAATAATTCGAGGTGGCAAAAACAGAGAGGCCCACAGAGGGGGAAAATGACACAGTTGGGTCACAGCAGCAGCCACAGCACACATGAGGGTCAGACATGGCAGAGTGGTGAGGGGGGTCAAACCATCCCTTAAAGAGGGTTGGTGGCGAGGGAGAAACGTCACAATTTTGGGCATCAGGGGGGTGTGGGGGAAATCCGGCCATTTTTGGGGCTGCCCATAGTCCAGCGATCTTCTAACGGGGGGCAGAGTGCTTTCCAATCCACCCCCCCTTTGGGTTCGGTCTGCCCAGCCTGCTCTGCTGCTGGCACTGCCCCCCCAGGGGGGGGAAAAAAGCTCTCATCATGACCCCAGACTTGGGTTCTGCATGGAGCTGACTGCCCGACCCCCCCCCTTTCCCCGACCCCGGGGGCAGTAGTACGTACGCTGAAGAACCCCCCGGCAGCCCTGCAGGGGAGGGACGATCCGCCAGGGCACGGCCAACGACACGGAGATTTCCTTATAGTATTTGAGCTTGTCCCCCTCTCATTAGCGGGAAAAAAAGGCCCCTTTTTTGGACCGGTAGCGGGTCCAATGGGGTGGAGCCAGAATCATCCCCCCCGATGCTACTTTTGGGCCGTCACACCCCGGTAAATCAGCATGCGGGGGCCATCTGCACAAGTACCCAAAAAGGGCTCCCGCCTCCATCTCCACTGTATACTCCCACGGCTTGCGGTCATCTGCCTCTCTTCCCACTCCATCTACCTCTTCCAGCTGCCCCTCCTCCTTCTTGTCACCGGGTAGAAAATCCACCATTTCACCAGACTTTTTCTACCCAAGTCCCCCCTCCTCCTCCCCACCATTTCAGTCCCCACCGACTCATGTGCCACGAGATGGTCGCCAGTCTCCACCCCCGCCCAGAAAATTTTTTCACACTTTTTCCGGGACATGAACAGGGAATGACTTATTCACCCCGTGCCCTCGACGACAAATAACCGCCCCCCTCAAGGCCCAAAAAAGGGCGGGTTCACGATGACGCCACTGGCTGAAAATCAAAGTTCACCCAGGGAGTACTTCTTCTGCCGGATCACAAAAAAATCTTTAATGGCCTTTCTCGTTCATACATCGTCCAAATGTCGGGCGGGAATTCCAAACGGGGGAAACTCGCAATCAATGTTTGGGGGAGCCGTTCGCGCTACAATCGAGAGGGTTCCAGGCTTGTCAAGGGAAAAGTATGCACATTTCCGGCCATTTTCAAATCTTCTAAATCGGGGGAAGACTTCGGGAACCCTTTTTCACAACCAATGAACCCCCGTGCGCCTGCAGGGCCAGGACCACCCCCCCCTGTGCAGCGCGGACACCATTCCCCCATTGTCCGTCACCATGGTTCCGTTTTGCGTTGGCCGAGAAAGCCACACTGTTTTTTACTGCATACGGGAGCATTCCCCCCCGGGTTGACTTCGTTCGCCGGGGCAAGCCGTTGAACTGGGACACCGCTGTGGCCCTACACTTTGGGTATGATGGAGCTACTTGTGAGGCTGAGATGGTGGGGTGGGGAGGGGAGGGGGCGGACATTGGCGCAGGACAGCATTTGACAATGAGGAAAACGGCGTCTCCTGCCAATTGTTGGTTTTTCCTGGCGGAAGCACTTTCCCCCGGGGGCCGAAAGGGGACTTACTGGCCCCGTATTTTACAGCCCAACGTCCCGCTGCCGTGCCCCTTTTGGAACAAACCGATAATTTAAAGGGACGGGCCCACCTTCTTTCTACATTTTTAATGAATGCTGGTACTCCCCTTTTGGAAAAAAATTAGGGTTTGGGAACCTCCAAACTCGGCCGCACAACCATTAGTTCCTAAGGGTGCAGATCCACCTTTTGGAAAGGGGGATTGCGTACCAAAACTTGGGACAGAGCAGGGTCACGCCACCTTGGAGGGTTAAATGCATACTTTTCTTTTTGAAATCGTTTCCTAACGACGGGCCGCCATGATAGCAGCAGGACATCTGGACCGGAGTTTTGTCAAAGAAAAAACAGCTCCCTTCTGCAGAGTGGGGGACCTGACGGGCTGCAAGGGCATGCTGCCCGGGCCTCTGCGCTGTTTTTGCTGGGGGGGGCCAATAAACCACCCCCCACCCCCCCACATTTTCCCAGGCCCCCCCAGGGTGACCGCATTGTTGAGAGGGCGGGTGCCAACTTTTAGCTCCCGGGCCACGCTTCCTTTCTTTTTTTACAGATTCTACATATACCCCTATTCGTCCTCCGGGCTTACAAAAATTTCCCCTAACCGGGCCCCAAACGCCCCCGCATTGAGTGCTACTGCCGGCCCCCTTTCGCTTGACCCCTGTGCCGCAAATTTTTCTTTTGGAAACCTGCAAGCGGGTTTTTTTTACCCCGGGCCCTTGGCTCCCCGACCTCACACTGCGCATCCTGCCTACCCCACCACCACCACCCACTTGCTGGCTGGCTGCTGCCTACGCCAAGCGACGCCCTCTTTCCTGACGGGATGAAGCCCTTGCCTCACCCCCCTCCCAAATGCGTCCCACTCTCACTTTTTTTTTCATCGCACTGCGCCCCTCATCACCGTCGGAGAAGGCTGACCCCTCAAACATGACCTCCCAGCCACTTTCAACATCTATACATTGCCCGCCTACTGAAAAGCAGGGAATTTGGCCCCATTTCTTCGCCAAGTACGGCTGACGCCCCCCCTCAAATTGTTTATCCCCGCTATATAGGGCGCGAGCCCAACCACAAAAAGTAACTCGTGAGGGAACCGGATGGGGACAGAGGGGGGGTTGAGGGACAGGGGAGGGGCCCCCTAACCACCCCCCATGCCAACAAGGGTTTTTCGAAATCCCCACCGACTCTTGGCTGGGGTTGTCAGATGTCATCTGGAGGAAATGGAAGGGGCCTATCAACCCAAACAAGAAACCCTGGGGTTTCTGAAAAATAAAAAAAAAACCCCTTAATGAAAAACGGCATTGGGCCTCACCGATGACCCCCCTCACCCCCCCATTCTGTGCTGCGACCCCGGGCCTGGAATGTTTGTCCTCTGCCACTCGCAGGTGAAGACCTGCCCCCTCTCTGTCTGACTACTTTTGTTTCTAAAATTACAGACACTGTTTTATGAAGAATCTGTGTAGAAAAATACACACCCGTATTTTGACCGCCAAAAAAACCCACTAAAAAAGGGTTGGAACCCTTGGATATAAAATTCCTCCACAAATGGCAGAAAAATGACTTTTTGGCCCCCCCTTAAAAACCTGTGTAACGAAAAAAAGCACAAACAGGGTAAATTAAAACCCTTTTGGAAAAAATTTATTTTACGAATTTCTTTTGGGTTCAAAAACAAAGTTTTTTTTACTGATTTCCTGCAGAACAACGCTTAATTAACCCCCGAGTAAATTGCCAAAAAAATTGACAGCCAGAAACTACCCCCAGCTTTTAGCGTTTAAATGCGGTTTTTTTTAACCTACACAACAAGAAAAAAATTGTAAAACCTTCGCTTTGAATTATGCCAAAAAGGAAAAATTGTATTTTTTGGCCGTGAAAAAGAGGGCATTTTTTTTTCACCACAGCAAAAAACAACCTTAAATAACCCCCATTAAATTTTTCGCAAAAAAAATTGAGCAGGAAAACACTACTTTTTAGCGTGTTACAATTGCGTGTTTTCTACGCACACAACAAAGAAAAAAAATTGTAATTTTAAACCCTTCCTTGTGAATTTTTCACAGGAAAATTTTTTTTTGGCGGGGAAAAAGACGGTTTCTTGGGGGCACAACAGCAGCAGAACATCTTAATTAACCCCTGATGAAATTTTCGCAAAAGAAATGAGCAGCCGAAAACACTAGCTTTTTACTTTTACAATTTTGTTTTCACCACACAATAAAGAAAAAATTTTTAATTAAAACCCTTTCCCTTTTGAATTATCAAATGGGAAAAAGATTTTTGGGCCCTGAAAAAGAGGGCTTTTTTTTTTTACCACAGCACAAAAAAAACCCCTTAATTAACCCCTGGATTAAAATTTGCGCAAAAGAATTAGCAGCCAAAAATACTACTTTGAACGTGTTACAATTGCGGTTTTCACCACAAAACAAGAAAAAAAAAAATTGTAATTAACCTCGCTTTTGAATTATGGGACGGAAAATTTTATTTTTTTGGGGGGGAAAAAAAAAGGGCCTATTTTTTTCACCACAGCACAAAAAAAAACCTTTAAAAACCCCCCGGATTAAAATTGGGGCAAAAGAATTAGCACCAAACTACAGCTTTGTAGCGTTTAAAAAATTGCGTGTTTTCCCACGCTACAACAACAAAAAAAAATTAAATTAAACCCTTTGCATTTGAATTTTGCAAAAGAAAATTTATTTTTTTGTGGTAAAAAACGGTTTGTTTTTTGTCACCACAGCAAAAAACAACGCTTTTAAATTTAACCCCTGGGTAAATTGCACAAAATAATTAAACCCCCAAACATACAAGCTTTGACGTGTTACAAATGGGGTATTTTTTTACGCACACAAAGAAAAAATTGTAATTAAAAACCCTTTGCTTTGTGAATTTTGCTACAAAAATTGTATTTTTTGGCGTGAAAAAAAAACTTTTCTGGGGCCCCCACAAAAAAACAAATCCTTAATTTTCGCCCCGGAGTAAATTGCGCAAAAGAATGAAAACCACCCAAAATACTACTTTTTGCAGCGTGTTTTACAATGCGTTTTTTTTTACCACACAACAAGAGAAAAAATTTTTAATTAACCTTCGCTTTTTGAAAAATGCTACAAAGGGGAAAATTGATTTTTTTGGGGTAAAAAATGACGGTTTCTTGAGTCCCCAAAAACAGAGAACAAGCTTTTAAATAACCCCTGGTGTAAATTTTCCCCAAAAAAATTGAACCAAACATAGCTTTGTACTGTTACAAATTTCTGTTTTCTACCTACACAACAAAAGAAAAAATTTAATTAAAACCTTCCTTTAATTGCACGGGAAAAAATTTTAAAAACGGGGAAAAAAGGGACTCTAAATTTTTTTCACCCACCAAAACAAACCTTTTCCCCCCCGAAACCAAAGAAATAAAAGCCAACTCCTTTGAAAAACAAACGGCTACCACACAAAAAGAAAAAAAGAAAAACCCCCGGTTTTTACAAAAATTTTTTTTTGGGGGAAAAACCATTTTTTTTCCCCCACAAAAAACAACGCTTAATTAACCCCCTGAGTAAAATTCCAAAAAATTACAAAAACACAGTTTTTAGCGGGTTACAATTGATGTTTTCTACCTACCAACAAAGAAAATTTTTTTAATTTATAAAACCTTCGCTGTGGGAATTATGCACAGAAAATTTTATTTTTTGGGTAAAAAACCTTTTTTTTTGCCACCCGCACAAAAAAACCAAATAACCCCTTTAAATTCCAAAAAATTACACCGAAATACCTTTTTGCCTTAACAATGCGGGTTTTCTACCTACACAAAAAAGAAAAAAGTTTCTTTCCTTTGAATTTCACAAAATTTTATTTTTTGGCTGAAAAAACGTTTCAAACACAAAGCAACAAACAAACCTTAATTACCCCGGTTTAAATTGCGCAAAAGAATTGAGCACCAAAAAAAGAAAATGGTATTTGTATTTAAAAAAAAACCGTTTCTTTAAATGAATACAACAGGGAACTGCTTAGATGCCCCTTGGGAATTTAATGTGCTGTAGCAATAGCATTAAAAATGTATATGCAAGCTCAGGGGCACACACTGGGGGAAATTTTCAGATCCAAAACCCCAAAAAAATCAGAAATAGAACAAAGAAAGCATCTCGAACAAGCTAGACCCCCCAAAAATCGCTGTATAAAAAACAGTTCTTTAGCAACAAACACTGCGCAGCACCTTCCCTGATCAGTACAGTGAAGCCATGAGCCCCACGTCGCGCCCGGACTTTTATATCGGGGAGTCACAGAATCCCGCCGCTCTGATTGGTTTCATCTCTGGGACATTCTCAGGCTATGCCCCTCTTTCCCCCCAGAGTTTTTTGCCCCTCTAACCCAGTCTCGCAGCCATTTTATAATCAAAGCCCTTCTTTCACCCGAAAACCCCCAAACTTCGACTTTTTCAAACCGAAGTTTTTTCCCGAAATTCTAAACGAATTCCACTTCGTTAGAATCGATTCGCCCATCTCTAGTTGACACGTTCTTTTTTTCCTCCCCACCTTTCAAGAACCATAACTTTTTTTAGTTTTTCATCTGCGTAGAAATATAAGGGCTTCTGTTTTATGGGGAAAAGATGTACTTTGTAAAGGTATCATTCACTGTACCATAGAATATACTGGGCAACTGCAAAATAAAATTCCAAGTGGGGCAGAATGTGGAAAAAAAAAAACGTTCTTGCGTCATGTTTGTGGGGGTTTGTTTTTACAGCGTTCACTCTTTTGTATAAATGATGTGTTATCTGTAATCTGCAGGTCGATACATTTTCGGCAACACCACATGTGTAGGGTTTTATTTTTTACACTTTTGCCACAGCCCCATTTTCTGTGACCAATAATTTTTTTGTACTTCCACCTATGGACTTAAGTGATGGTGTATTTTTTGCGGGCTGTTGTTTACTTTTATTAGCAAAACAATGTCCAGTGTACTCTCACTGCAGTTTGAAGTTTAAAACTTTCCAAGCTTTATTACAAAAAAGAAGTATAAAAAATAGTTACATGGATATCAAAATTATCGCATCAGGGCCGACGCGTTTCGGAGTACAAACTCCTTACTCATGGCATCGCGTGTCGGCCCTGATGCGATAATTTTGATTTCCATGTAACCATTTTTAATACTTCTTTTTTGTAATAAAGCTTGGAACGTTTTAAACTTCAAACTGCAGTGAGAGTACGCTGGACATTGTTTTGCTATTGCACTTTTTGTTGTTGGTGATCCGGCTTCAACCCTAGTCCGGGCGTTACCCTGATGATTCTTACTTACCAGGTGAGCTGACTACGATTTTCCTCTTCATTTACTGTGTTGTTTACTTTTAACAGGCACCAATTTTGGATAGATATGAATGTGTTAATGAATTTAATTCCAATATTTAGGGGATGTGAAATGACCAAATAATCTCACAATTTTGCCGTTTGGAATTTTATTTCTTTGTACAAATGTCATAGTTTAATAGATAGGACTTTTTCCTATGTGTAACTTTTGTTATTTTATTTTCTTACTTGTAAAATGACATAAGGGGGGTGATTTGAACTTTTATTATATATATATATATATATATATATAATATAGGTGCACACTGGTGTGGCGCCCAAAAGCTATGCAAACACAATACAACATCACAGCACTCTAAGGCAAGAAAAACGGTGAAAAAGACATAAGAATTTTTTGAACAGCATTTCTGCTACCATGGAATATATGAAAAAATATTGGGGTTCTTAGTGTCTTTTTTTGTAAATGCCCAAACATTTTTTTTGAACAAAAATAAAACACTAAGAACCCCAAATTTTTTTCATATATTCCATAGTAACAGAAATGCTGTTCCAAAAAATTCTTATGTCCTTTTCCACCATTTTTTAGTGCCTGTAGAGTGCTACTGATATTGTAATGTGTTTGCATAGCTTTTGACTGCAAAATCAGTGTGCAGCTATATGTTTGTACTTCAAAGCGGATGTGCTGACCAGTTTTTGTTTTATGACTATATATATATATATGTATATATATATATATATATATATATATATATATATAGACTTTTAAACTTTCTATCTCTTTCTCTTTTACTATGGGTCTCCCTACGGTACTTGACTATGTGAATCTGTGAATGGTGTGCTGCGAATTGTAGTGCATCCGGCAAAAAAGAATAGCAGCAGGCTGAGGCTCCCAGTACCCCAGCTGGCCATTAACCTGGTGACTGACTGGTATTGTCTGCCAAATCATTTCTTCCCTTCTTCCCGGTTGCTCTATATCTGTTTTTTTCTGTACCTCTTACTTTGTTTTTCAGCTTCTTTTCTTCTGTACCTGTTCTCTCTCTTAGGCCTGGTGTAAAAGCCTTGCCTGTCTCTTTTCCACCATTGGCTTATGGGTGGACAACTCCTTTTGTTGAAGCTACTTTAACTGGCAATGACAATTCAGAAATCACTACTACTAACAGCAATTGGTAAACGACTGCTACCAATAAGGCAGACTGTTATATTCATGTAGCCCCTACCTCTACCCAGGGTCTCCTGGTTACTTCTGATTGGCTGCAGCGGTACATATAATCATGGTGCCTAAAAAATCAGTTCCCTTAAAAGTGCAAAGTCAATTTAACATATGTACACACACAAATATATTACAATTAAATATATTATTATAGTGCAAACAAATTTAAACAAATTTTTACATAAGAAGAATGGTCGCACCACTCTACACATGGTCAAAACACAGACAATAGTAGCCTTTTCTAATAAAACATGATTGAATTATAACCCTGCATTAGTTATTGCCATGTGCAACAGGATACGGAATGACAACTGAAAGCAAACTGATTTCTAAGCAATTTATATCTATATAATGCCTTTGTATTTGTTTTAATAAGCCCTGTAATACTAAAATGATGATGGTGCTATTACCATCACATCTTTGTTGTCCCTTTTAGCACAGCACGGCAGAGTCTAAAGCCATCTCTTATTACCTAGGAAGAAGTTAGATAGTCCTAATGGTGCAGGCAGATGACATAGAAAGCGGGATACATAGTAATGTGCACTCATGGTTTCCTATATGATGTGTCAGCATGCCCTGGGTAAAGGCTTTGAGGAGAAGTGTTCAGCTATTAAAATATGGTGTTATCCTAAGTATTATAGACGCACCTGATGGTCTCTTCGTAGGACAGCAGCAGTAAAAACATGTATCACTTTCCTGGGACTGGAGAAAAGTCCTTTTACATTCAGTGTAAATGGCAGGAAACATTGACCTCATTGAGAAGGAATTAAGCAATACTTCTGAAACATGCATACTCCGAAAACTGGAAATAGGCACAGCCCCACCTAGCTTTAGTGCAAAAATAAACTACGGACGTCATGCAGTTTGTGGCTGCCAATAGATGTGTTCCTGAGAGGAATGAACTACCTCCTCAGCATAAATACCTCAGCATCCAATGCTACCTACCTCCAGATTGCCTGCCACACATGATTCCAAACTGCTTGCCAGCAATGTACACACAGTGCCAACTGCAAATGCCCTGACTGTGCCCGTCTCCTTTATTTTAAGGTATGGAGAGTTCCGCAGCTTACACAGTGCCCACCCAAGAGTAACTCACAAAATCAATTAACAATTCTCTCACCTCCATCTGTGTTATCAGCAACAGGAACAGGCTCCTCCCCCTCCCCATGGTATGTACATAAGGAACAGGTTCCTCCCCCTCCCCATGTTATATACAGGAGGAAAAGGCTCCTCTCCCTTCCCATGTTATATACAGGAGGAACAGCCTCCGTCCCCTCTCCATGATATATACAGGAGGAACAGGCTCCTCTCCCTCCCCATGTTATATACAGGAGAAACAGGCTCCTTCCCCTCTCCATGTTATATACAGGAGGAACAGGCTCTTCTCCCTCCCCATGTTATATACAGGAGGAACAGGCTCTTTCCCCTCTCCATGTTATATACAGGAGGAACAGGCTCCTCTCCCTCCCCATGTTATATACTGGAGGAACAGGCTCCTCTCCCTCCCCATGTTATATACTGGAGGAACAGACTCCTCTCCCTCCCCATGTTATATACTGGAGGAACAGGCTCCTCTCCCTCCCCATGTTATATACAGGAGAAACAGGCTTTTCCCCCTCCCCATGTTATATACAAGAGGAACAGACTCCTCTCCCTCCCCATGTTATATACTCCAGGAACAGGCTCCTCGCCCTCCCCACGTTATCTACTGGAGGAACAGGCTCCTCCCCCTCCCCATGTTATATACAGGAGACACAGGCTCCTTCCCCTCACCATGTTATATACAGGAGGAACAGGCTCCTCTCCCTCCCCATGTTATATACTGGAGGAACAGGCTCCTCCCCCTCCCCATGTTATATACAGGAGAAACAGGCTCCTTCCCCTCTCCATGTTATATACAGGAGGAACAGGCTCCTCTCCCTCCCCATGTTATATACTGGAGGAACAGGCTCCTCCACCTCCCCATGTTACATACAGGAGAAACAGGCTCCTTCCCTCCCCTGTTATTATTAGGTAACAGTCCTCCCCGTATTGTACAGAGCAGGAAAATGACCTTCCCCTCCCCTGTGTTATTTACAGTAGGTGAACTATATCCTTCCCCTTAGCTGTTATCAGCAGCAGGTGAACTAACTCCTCCCCCTTCCATGTGTTACCAGCAGCAGGTGAACTGACTCCTCCCCCTCCCCTGTGTTACATACAGCAAGTGAACTAACTCCTCCCCCTCCCTTCTCTATTCTGTCAGTCAGTGGCAGTTGGGGAACCAGCTCTGTAGAAAGCAGGAGAAACCTTCAGAATGTGGCAGAGGCTCCCAGCTCTGGAAACTTCCAGGTTATAACAGTGAATATCTGGACAAAAGGACATCTCTGGGGAACAGGGAGATAAAAACAAACAATAATAACGGGAATTAGGCTATGTCTCCACTGCACCGGACAAAGAGCGACTCGAAAGCGGCCGTTTTTTGTCCAATGCAGGACCGCGGTCGCTCTTCGTTTTTTTTTTCTGTCACCCATACAACTGTATTGTATGGATAGACGTCAAGAAAATTAAAAGCGCCGGCATATTATATAACATGTTGTATAATACGCCACCGCTAGAAGACAAGCAGAGAAAAGACGAGCTGTGGAGACTGCAAGTTGTCTTTTCTATTGCCGCCTATGGGACTGCAGGGACGATCGTATCTTCGGCACTGTTAAAAAAGTAAAAGCGCTGAATATACAAACGTAATCATGTGCAGTGTGGACACAGCCGGAGGCTAGGTTCACACGGCTTAACTGTGGGACGTAATTACGTCCCGCACTTACGCCGTGTGGCCGGGGGCGGGGCGGGAGCATAGACAATCGTTGCTAGCGGCGCATATACGCCGCTAGAAAGTGACATGTCAATTATCTCCCCGCCCGGCGAATTCGCCGGGCGGGGAGAGGAGACGTATTCCATAGTTCTCTATGAGAACTGTGGATTACCGTAATGAATGGGCCGTTTTCAGCCCGTAATTTGCGCACTTCGGCGCGTAATTACGGACCGAAATACGGCCCATTTTAAGCCGTGTGAACATGGCCTTAGAGATAAAGTCTCTGCTCCCTTCAACTATGGTGAGGTCACTCCTTGCTCTCTGTCTAATCAGAAAGGGAGATCAGGATGGTAACCAGAGAAACTTGTGTGCACTCAAAGCAGACAAAATCTTTTTTCTCCTGACTAGGGCAAGACCAATGTATTTAGAAAAAGTCATATTTTACTGTTCCCTACACGTTGAAAGCTAATCTTTGTAGTGAGAAAACCCCTTTAAGATTTAAGTACAAGTGTCTGGTAATGCAATATTTCCTGACCATTCTTAGTCTTTCATTGTTAGAGTGGGCGAAGATAGAATAGATAAATATTCAGCAAGTCAAATTAGTCAATTCTAGAGTGTTCTTTGATAATCAAGGTCGATAAAGTTCCAGCTTAAGAGGTCATCCTGCACATATAACTAGCGGTGGACCAGGAACAGGCTGACCCTTTTTACCACAAAAGAGATAAATCATTCATCTGGGAAAGCTTACCAGCAGTAGAATTGAAATGAGTGAAATTTTTGGGAAAGGGAAAATAAAAAGAAACTAAAAAAAAGAGAAGTCCCGCTCATCAAAGGGTTCCAAATTCGGGTTTTAAAAAGGGAGACAGAGTGTAAATAAAAGGCCCATTGGGGGTGGTTTTTGGGAAAAAGGGTGCGTTTCACGGCCAAGGGGGCCCCAAAAACCAAATTGGTTTTTAGCCGGTGGCAAAGGGTTCCCCAGTTTTGCGGCCTTTCCCCCTTTTACAAAGGCTTTCCCCAGATTCCGTCCGGAAACCGAACGGAAAATTGTGCTAGCCCCAATGTTTTCCCCCCCCGGACCCCTGGGGGAAAAAAAAAAACCAGAAAAAAACCCTTGCAGTGCCCCCCCCCCCCGGGACCTGCTGCACGGGTTTTCCCCTTTAAACCCCCAAATTTTGCCCCAAAATTTACGGCCCTTTTTCAGGGGCCCGGGCTGGAAAAACCGGCCAAAACCCCGAAAAAAATGGGGGCATGGGGCCCTAAGGGAAAATTTCCAGACTACTACTGCCCGGGAGTACTAAGCCTGCCCCGCCAATAGGGGCCCCGCCAGTATTTCAAACCAATCAGGGAGAGTGGAAAAGGCCCGAATTAGGGAAATTGGGGGAAGGCCCCTTCTTCAGAGGGGGGGAAAGATAAGGGGAAAGGGGAAGAAAAAAAGGGGTAATTTTTGACGGAACAGGGGGCCCTGGGCTGAAGCCTTTTCAAAGAACATAAAAAGCTGGGGGTTTTTTCTTGGGATTCATCCTGCCCCCCTGCATGAAAACCCCCTCTTTTTTGCCCCCAAAAATAATTTCCCGGGCCAACCCCGATGTTCCTGTCACCGGGATCTAAAGGGGGATGTTAAAAAACACTGATTTTGCTGGGTGTTTTCAAATTTTTTCGTGCCCAAAAAAATTTGGTCCAAAAAGCTTCCCAAAACCCTCCCCAGTTCATTTTTCATTGATTCCCAGTAAAACCGTTTTTGTAGGGTTTAGACTACTGGGTTTTTGGACAAAGATTTTTGTTTAAAGCCCTTTTCCCCAAACCCTCTTTGCGGGCACTGGTTTTGGGCGCTAAAAAAAGAAGTGTCATGTCAATTCTTTAAGTGTTTCCCAAAAGCCCAAAAACACCATAAGGAAACCCCACGGGGAGGGGTTCAAAACCCCCATCCAAAACCTTGGTGGCCGGTTTTTTGGCTGTGGGGGTTTTTGGGCGCAGCTGTCCCCTCCCGTTTTTGGGGCTTTTTGGTTTTGTTTTTAAAAGGTCAAAAGTTGGGAAAGGGTGGTCAGGAAAAAAAGGGAAAGGGAAAAAAACTGCAAACAAAAAATTTTCCCCCCCTAAAACGCATCTGAAAAAACCTCAAACAAAACCCGTTCTGAAGAAACATTTTCTTTTTTGGCCCAGGCCCAAAGGTTTTCCCCATTTTTTTTTGGAAATGTTCTGTGTCTGCAAAAAAAAGCCCATCCAAACAGCATCTAAATCAGCCATGTGAACATATCCTTACAGTATCATGAAAATAAATCTATAGAAAAATACCAAAAAGGAGAAAAAAAGTAAAAAAGAAAATGTGAAACCCATTTTCTAGTCTCCAAATGAAAAGAAAAAGAAATTAGAAAAAACTATTTTTTGAACCTCATCTGAAATCCAACCAAGTCCCCACTTTTTATTTTCCCCCTGCTTTGGGCCCGGGGATTTTCAAAGAAAAAAAACCCAAAGGGTTTTTCCCATAAAAAAAATGGGACACCCTGATATGTTAAAGAGTTTTTGTTTTTTAAATCTAAAATTTTAAACCGAAAACATCACCAAAACCCATTTTTACCCCTGCTGTAGAGCACACCAAAATTAAAATTGTGAGAATTTTTTTTTTTTTTAAAACTGGGGTAAATTACCCCGGGTATTTAGGAAAAAATACAAAAGATTAACCAATCAGATAAATGAAACATGATATTTTCGGGCACATAAAGTTATCTTAAACTTTTTAAAAGCTTTTTATTAAAGCCCTTTTTTGGTGGTCAAGCTTTAAACCCTTTATGCATTAGTAAAGGTTGGGTTTTAGGGTCCCCCCCACGGGGCCCATGGGTTTTTGGCGGGAATTTTTCCCAAAGGGTTTCGGATTTTCAAACCATTGGGAAAAAACGAAAAGCTCCCAAATATCCACACCCGACTTTAATTAAAAAAATCCATTCAGAAGTCTACATTAAAAGGATTTTCTGCTGGGAACCCATTTTTTTCACTGCCCGCCCATTCCATTAAAAATTTTTTAAAAAAAGCCCCAATCTTCTGCCTGGTTTTTTGGGGAGAAGAAAGTGAATTCCAATGGTTTGGGGGGACCCCCCAAAATTTGCAAAAGAAAAACCCTCCCCCAAAAAAATGCAAAAGACGGTAAAAAAAAACCGGCCGGAAAATTTTTAAAACTAATCCCGGGCCGGTTTTTTAGGGCTATGCCCTTTGGGCGTTTTCCCTTGTAGTTTTAAAAGGGAAATTATACATAAAATCAAATTTTTAAATGATTTGGTTTCCCTTCCCCTAACACCCAAGCCAATCAAAAAAAACCAAACTTTTGCCAAACTGCAAAAAACCCCAAAAAAAGGAAAAAAAAAAATTGGGGAATTATAAAGTCAAAAAACAACACACTTTTCCCAAAAAGAAAAGCATAGGGGCCGTTGAACCAACATGTACAAAACAGGGCCGCGTGTATTGAAAATTTGGGGTTTATTAAAAAAGCCCCAAATTTCATGCGCATAAAAGCCTGGGAAAGCGCCTTTTATTTATGACCCCCAGCCCTACTGTGTTTTTATAAATCAGGCCCCTTTCTAAAAGGGGGTTTGTATGACATTTCTGGCTCAGGTAAACTCTGTGAAAGTAGTTTACCTTTTTTCCCGCAATAATGCCCCTTACAATTGCCATAACAAAGCCCATAAAAACTATACTTTGTACCCGGTTTTCTAGTGCGCCCCTGCCTCCCACCAAACCCCCCCGAAAATCAAAGGGATCCGGGCACTATGTAAAAACGCCATGGTATTGGCATACGGGGGCCCTTTTTTAAAAATGTAGCGAACAAAAGGGTGCCCGGAAAAACGGGCCCCGAAAAGATGCCAGAAAATCCCGGCCGAACCCCCCCGTTCATAAAATGTCGCCCCCCAAAAAAATAAAAAGGTCCAATTTAGCAATGAAAAACCAAACCAAAAAGATCGCCCAAAAAACAATGGGGCCGGGTTGTTAAGCTTCAAATCAAAAATGGAAAATGTAAAATTTTTTAGTGTTTTTTTTTCCCCAATTTCCCCTAAGAATGAAAAGCACGTTTCCCCGGTGATACACTTAGTCGTCACTCGCATGTGTCAGAACTGCAGACGTGTGCTTCTCAACAGCAGGCGCCGTTCTTACAAAGGTACATTACAGCTCACCGGGGAGATGCTACTCATTCTCACTATAAAACTGTCATGTACTTTTATATAAGAGACTCATAAAAACAGAACCCTACACAAGTCAGGAAAGCAGGAAAATGAAGAAGTTTATGGAGCACACGGGTCACGAGTCATAAAGACAATTAGTTTGACTTCAGGTTTATGACACTAAAAATAAGGGGTACAGCACCCAGATTAGCTAAAACTGGAAAAAATTCCTTGGCATTGCTTTCAATGTTCAACTTGGCAAGTTGTACATTTTCTAAAACATTACAAACTGAAAGTTTTAACATAAATGGATTTCTGAATTTAGAGAAAAGGTTCTGCTTTTTTTTTTTTTTATTATAGCACCACTTTTTTATGTAGGCTGTGCTTCGTACTGATGCTCAGGCCTATACATGTGAATGGAGCAAATATCCAATACAAGGTTCAGCACATGGACAAGGGTGGTGTCGGGCTCAGACATACAGAGAAGCAGGAGAAATCCCTGGTGGACCTCAGGGCATTGTCAACCCCTTTCCATGGTGAGTCACTGCGAATAGCAGGCCTGGGGCTGCTTTTCAGGGAGTAGGGCAGAGAACGCGAGGTGTATGCAGTATGTGGAGTTATATACCGTAGCTGTGGTATGGGCCCCAGGAATCAATTGCACTGGGTGGCCCCAAGAATCAACACCACTGGTAAGCATATCCAACACTCGGTGGTGCTTTTAAAGGGAAAAAAAGGCTCTCTGCCTTCTAAGAGCCATAACTTTTTATTATTTTTCCATCTACATAGACATATGAGGGCTTTTATTTTGGGGACAAAATGTAGTTCCTAATAATGTCATTGACCATACAAAAGAATATACTGGGAAACCGAAACAAAATTGTAAGTCGGGTGAAATGTGAAAAAATGTACATATGCCATATTTGCAGGGGGTTTGTTTTTATGGCGTTCTCTCTTCTGTATAAATGATATGTTATCTATATTCTGCAGGTTGATATGATTCCAACAATACCAAAGCTTTCATTATGGTTTAATACTGTACAAAAAACTTTTCTGTACTTCCACATATGGACCTGAGTGAAGGTATATTTTTTGTGGGCTGCAGTGTACTTTTTATTGGTACCATTTTTTGTTAGGTGCAACTGATGATATATTTTAATAGATTGGACTTTTATGGAAATGACAATACCAATTATGTGTAACTTTTTTATGTGTAAAATGGCAAACGAAGAGTGATTTGAACTTTTAATAAGTGGTGGTGGAGTAATGGGAACACAGTTTTCCTATCTTAGAAAAGCTGGGAGATGCCCATCCCCCGTAGATTTCACCTAGCTTTTCTAAGATAGGAAAAATGTGTAGAGGATGGGAAATCACCAAACTTTCCTGGATGCTAGATAGCCTATTAAGCACCTAGAAAAACTGGATGATGCATCAACCCTCCAAGAGGCATCCAGCTTTCCTACGATAGTGAAACTGGATGCCACGAGTGGGGAATTAGGGAATCACCAAGCTATCCTGCATGTGGGATAGAATATCCCGTTTCCAGGAAAGCTAGGTGATGACCATCCTGCACACAACTTTACTGTATGCGGGATAGGGTATCCAGCCTATGTATGTGAATTTGTGTAATGTTTCTTTTTAGTTATACAGTATCTCACAAACGTCAGTACACCCATTTTTGTAGATATTGTATTATTTCTTTTCACGGAGCAACACTGAAGATATGACACTTTTGATACAATGTAAAGTAGTGAATGAACAGCTTGAATAACAGTGTACATTTGGTGTGCCTTCAAAATAACACACAGCCATCAATGTCTCTACCGCTGAGAACAAAAGTGAGTACACCCCTAGGTGAAAATGGACAAATTGGGCCCAATTTTCCATTTTCCACAGTGCCATGTGACTGGTAGTGTTAGAAGGTTTCAGGTGTGAATGGAGAGCAGGTGTGTTAAATTTGGAGTTATCGCTCTCGCATTCTCTCATACTGGTCTCTGGAAGTTCCACATGGCACCTCATGACAAAGAACTGTCTGAAGATCTGACAAAAAGAATTGTTACGCTACAGAGGGCTGGCTTAGACTATAAGAAGATTTCCAACACCCTGAAACTGAGCTGCAGCATCTTGGCCCAGACCATACAGTGGTTTAACAAGACACTTTACACTCAGAACAGGCCTCGTCGTGATTAACCAAAGGAGTTGAGTGCACAAGCTTAGCGTCATATCCAGAGATTGTCTATTCACAATAGATGTATGAGCATTGCTACAGAGGTTAAAGGGTCAGAACGTTAGAGCTTAGACCATACACTGCACACTGCATGGATGTCATGCCAGAAGGAAACCTTTTCTAAAGATGATGCACAAGAAAGCAGTTCACTGAAGAGAAGCAGACTAAGGACATGGATGACTGGAACAATGTCCTGTGGTCTGATGAGATCAAGATAAACTTATTTGGTTCAGATGGTGTCAAGAGTGTGTGGTGGCAACCAGGTGAGGAGTACAAGTGTGTCTTGCCTATAGTAATGCGGTGGTGGGGTTGTCATGGTTTGTGGCTGCATGAGTGCTGCCGGCTGTGGGTAGCTACAGTTCACTGAGGAAACCATGGATGCCAACATGTACTGTGACATATTGAAGCAGAGCAGGATCTCTTCCATTCTGAAACTGGGCTGCAGGGCAGTATTTCAACATGATGACGAACCCAAACATCTCCAAGACGACCATTGCCTTGCTAAAGAAAATGAGGATAAATGTTCTGGGTTGGCCAAGCATGTCTCCAGACCTAAAACCTATTGCATCTGTGGGGCATCTTCAAATGGAAGGTGGAGGAGCACAAGGTCTCTAACTTCCACCAGCTCCATTATGGAGGACTGGAAAAAGATTCCAGTGGCTTCAACCTGTGAAGCTCTAGTGAACTCAATGCCCAAGAGAGTTAAGGCAGTGCTGGAAAATAATGGTGGCCACACAAAATTTTGACACTTTTGGCACAATTCCTCCATTTTCACTTAGGGGTGTATTCACTTTTTTTCCCTGCAATTTAGACATTGATGGCTGTGTGTTTATTATGAGGGCACATCCACTTACACTGTTATACAAGCTGTACACTGACTACTTTACATTACATCAAAGTGTCTCCTCTTCATTGTTGTGTCATGAAAAGATATAATACAATATTTACAAAAATGTGAGTGGTGTACTCACTTTTGTATGATACTGTATATAAAACACATGGGCAATGCCTTGAAATATGTTGGAACTACCGACCTGAGTCCCTAACATAGCCTTATACCTCATATGTGAAAACAGATATCACCGAATCACATCTTTGACAGTACATGATGGATACAGCTCACCATCCTTCCTGCATAGTGACCTCTGTACATGACACCGAGCATGCCCACTATACACTCTAATAGAAGTCAATAATTTATTTTCTGACCAAGTTCCCTAATATCTAGGATCTTGCTGAGAAGAAATTCCATGTTGCAGCAAATCAAGCAAGATGCCTCACCTGTAATCACATAAAGAATACAATAATATGTCATCGAAACATACCAACAGATTAGGACAAAAATTGTGTTTTTTTTTAGTTTTTATTATTAAAAAGTAAGTCAACATAAGGTAATACATTATTTTTAACAAAACAATGGCTGGACAGAAACAGGCCTCAAGTTCCCCTGGGTTACTCTGGCAAAAGCACACCTGACCAGTTAGGAAGGATGTGGACTGACTGAGGGGTAGTGAATGATGAACTGTTAACCTCCCTTCCCCTTTTTCGATTCCTCCCTCCTTTTCCCCCTGTGACACCAGTGATATTGGTTTGAGCCAGACTTAGTTTACTTACTAGTTTATTTAAACCCCTTTAGAGCTGTTGGCTTCCTCTTTCTTGGTGGTCATGCTGGAAACACTTTGTTCAACCCTCCTAGCACTTATTTGATTTCTTGTTATGGGTAGGCAGTAGTTTGTGGTGGAGAGTTTTTATGTGTCATTTTCTTTTATCATTCCTTCTCTTATTAGTGGATCCTGGTTCCAGTTCTCAATCAAGTCACACTGGGTGGTTTAAGATGGTGTTGAAGTAGTTAGATTGACAGACTTGCTTGCTAAGAGTCCAGCAGCAGCCGCACCACATTAAGGCAAAGAGTTAGTTGGTACACAAAACACCAATTGGATGTTAAGCTATTAGTTACGAAATGTTTAATAAAGCTTTGACTGACCTTCACCCAACATTTGGTTGGATGTTGTTATTGGTGAGGGGTGTTATGAGAGATAGTGGTAGCATCCCATCAGTTTGCCTATCCCAGAGGAGATCCCCTCATTATAGACCCACCCCTGATTATTCTTTACACCAGTGTTCTCCAACTTTAAATAAAAGTTGGGAGTTGTAGATTTTTCACAGCTGGAGAGCCGCAGGTTGCAGATCACTGCTGTACACAGTATAAATATTTGCAGATTGCATTAATGTAAACGGTTTAGATCTAACTTTCTACTCACAAAAATATGACAACGGGGAACATCAGTAGAGAACGCCTTCAGTGTCACTTGGAAGGAGTTGGGAAAAAATGAACCTGCATGCTGTTAAAACACGGTAATGAAGCTCAGATGTTAGTAAAACCTGTACTTACTGAAGCTTGCTGAGTTACACAGCTGTTCACATGGCAGCTGTTCAGGCTATTTGATATCACTTCTTTCATCAAGCAAATTACTGGTTCCTCACTTCACATGTATTATTGGGAAGGATCCGTCTGACGCTGGAAGATCAGGTAGGGTTTAATGACCTCCATTCCCACCAACAGATGTGTTAAATTATAGAACTATAGATAATATGTGACAAACCTGATATGTGTGAAAAATCCTCAGAAACGTCCTACGGTAAAATGCACGTCTTCTCAATGCTGCTCAGAAGCGAGACCATTTCCTGCCAGTGACAGAATATGGACACCAGTGGAATACTGTGCAAATCCTACAGATACAATTACAATTTGAGCCTCCTCTTCATGTGAGACCTAGCATGACTGTAACCATTTGCTATTTCCCAGTAAATGAAGAGATATGACCTTCGGGACTGGTAAGTTGATTGCATTTACATGCTTCAAGGTACTCTCCTTTTTTATCGGCAGAGTTAAATTAAAAAGGTGAAATTTCAGCCATGAGCAATGACTTTTGGCACCAGACTTTATTATAGCTTAGATTATATTTTTGTGTCATATTTAGTTTATAATTTCCACTTGGAAATTGTAATCGGAAAACTAGCCAGTGTGGTTAACAAGAGGTCACCATGTTATTATATACGTTTGATGGGTGGCAGGAACTTTTTATACTATTATCAGGATAAAATACACCGTCACATCCTATATCATTCTGATAACTTGAGGAAATACATTGTGTAATGCATGATCTGGATCTACATATATTGCCCTTTCTATGATATATGTATTATACTTGCTGCCAAGTTTCCCTAGAGGTTGCGGAAGCGTGACACCTTGTGATCAGCTTATTGTTATCGTCCAAGAGACATGCTCTATTACTCTTATCTAAAGACAGCATGTCATCATATATACAGTATATTGCGGTAACCATATTAGTCATTTTTTATGTTTTCACAACTCAAAGTGGAACCCCAAAATGGCAAACAATAAAAAGTCATGACTAATCTATTTTGAAAATGTAAATTACAAACTGTAGCTAAATTACAGATTAATTGGAAAAGCAAATACATTGTGATCATTAAAGTACTCCCATGCATCTAGAATTAGAGATGAATCAACTTTATATTTACTGAATTCATTTTTTTAATTGATAATCCCCTTCCAGTTTGTATCTTCAGATCCTATGCTGACCTACGTGTATATCTTTCTTTAGTCATGCAAATTACGAATCAGAAACTGTAGCTAAATAATAGGTAAAAAAAGAAAATAGCAAATACAACCTGTAGATTAATGACTATGATTATTTCTCCAGTGCATCTAAATGATACAATTAAGCACATCAAATAGTTTTGATTAAAAATGTCTTAGCATTTTCTGTCTACAGTTCATATGTAGACCTATGTGTCTCCAGGTCTACAGCCTACAAACAAGCCCTGTGAAATCTGGTCATGCAGGCCACCTATCCTTGGGTGGGACCACCATTAATCAGACATACTATATGTATCACATCTTACAATGTGAGTAGCTCTCAGAATTAGTCTTAGAAGGTAGGAATATTTGGTGGTTTTAGAATCCAGGTAATCTCACATTTATTGGAGTCTGGGTTCTGCAGTAGTTAGAGAAAATACTGGTACCGCTCAGAATAATAGACTGTTTCCAAAGGATATATTATATGAAGTACAATATGTTAATATGTAAACATAAACTTTCATTAGCATATGTATTACCAGATGTTATTTATCCCCAAAGTAGAGCTGATCCTCCAACACGCTTGACTGATCGCTGTAGACATGGTCAGCAGAGTCTTCAAAAATTTCCTTAGACTCAAGGGTCCATAAAATCATATTTCATTCATTATGCAAAATCTTCAATATTGAAATGAGATTTCAGGCTTGTTGTACACCTGGCAATTGGTTGGTTTCTAATGTGTTGTAGCCTGCTTTCTATAGCTTGGTCTGCTCAGTATTTTTAATCAACTAATTGTCAGACAATTTAAAATGTTGGTTTTCGACTGTACATTGATGTGGCATTCAACCACTTAATGATCTGGTCTGAAAAGGGCCTTAACCCATTAAAGACCAGGCATTTTTTTTTCATCACATTAATTTTTTCCTTCCTGCCTTCCAAGAGCCATAATTTTTTAAATTTTCTGTCTAAATAGACATATGAGGGTTTCTTTTTGCGGGACAAAATGTACTTTGTAATGGTTCCATTGACCATATAATATTATGTACTGGAAAACCCCCATATTCTAAGTGGGATAAAATGTGGAAAAAAATTAATTGCACCGTTTTTGCGGGGGCTTCGTTTTTATGGAGTTCACTCTTTGGTATAAATGATGTGTTATCTGTATTCTGATGGTGGGTATGATTCAGTGCTTTCAAATATGTAGAGCTTCTGTTATGTTTTAGTACATTTAAAGGCGTTGTTTCACTCTATGAATTCATCTTATCTCAGTCCTGTTTTCTACGTTTCATTTTTGAATTCAGTGTATACTGGCTTCTCCTGGCTACTACTAGCTTGCAGTAATGAGCTACTGAGGACACCAGGTCTGTAGCTATAGTGACCAGCACTGGCAGTCTATCAGGAGACAACAAACAAGTCTGTAGCTTTAGCGACCTGAGGAGCTGATGCAGCCCATAGAAGAAGGGATATCTAGGAATAGGTAGGACACTGCTAATGGACATATATTGCAAAATTACTTGTTTTTGCAAGATCTTTAACATAAAAAGCAATCCTTGTAGTTAGACAACCCCTTTAACAAATAAAAACAATCTCCATCTTTTAACTTTTTGCTGTAGCACCATTTTCTGCAACCAATAACATTATTGTTTTTCCACCTGTGGACCTGAAGGAGGGCTCTTTTTTGAGGGTTAAATAGTTATATTTATTGATACCATTTTGGGATAGTTGTGACTTTTTGATCACTTTTTATTTCTATTTTTTGGACATGAATCACAATTTTGGTGTTGGGAATTTACTGTAGGGGATAAATAATGTTATACTTATAACAGTACACTTGAGACTTTTATGGATGCAGTGATACCAATTATGTGTAACTTTTTTTTTCCTATTTGTAAAATGACAAAAGGGTGGAGGTGTTTTGAACTTTTAATACTTTCTAGGTTACTTAATTAGGGTACTTGATGTCTAGGGGGTGTGATTGTTAGTACACTATTCTGCATTATGCGTATAATGCAGAGGGGTGTACAAAGAAGGCGCTCATATGACTTCCTGTCTGTGGAGCAGTATGATGGCAGTCATGAAAGCCTTTTAGAGTGGGTGGGAGGTGCCAATCGGGGGGGAAGAATAGAGTGGCACCATTGCTAATTTATTTAGACACTGCGGTCGAAATCGCCATGGTATCTAAATAGTTAAACAGCTCCAGTCTCTGCTGTTTTCAACAGGTGTCAGTTGCATTTAACAGCAGGCATCCACTGTGTATGGAGCAGACTCAGCAAATGAACATGCTCCATTCTCCCTTAGCATCGCCATGAAAAACTAGTATGTCATGGTGCGCTAAGGGATTAAAGGGGTCGTCCACTTAATAATGTCTTTATAAAGTTTTTACTTATTATGTACAGTATATAATAGGAAATCATGCAACTTATGCAACTGACTGCCAGGAGGTCACATGACTGTCATGTTTACTTCATACAGTTACTCCCTGGGAGCCATTACTATGGGCAGAAATGGGGACTTTACAATTTTTATATTTCTAGAAAAGGGCCTTCTGCATTTTTATAAGAGAGGTATAGGAGTAAAATTTTTAATACTCATATGTTAGAAAATTTTAAATGATTTGTTAACCCCTTAAGCCCTTGGGCTATGGTAGCCCAAGGGCCGCAAGGGGGCTTTGCAGGGGGATGCGTCGGACCCCCCCCCACAGCCGGGCGGGTGTTAGCGGCAAATCGCCGCTAACCCCGGCAGTAACAGCGCCGGCGGGGGTGGGTCCGCCCGTGGCCGCCCTTTTACCCATCAGATACCCCGGGCAAAGATGGGCCCGCCATCTGAATTTAACGCCGATCGGGGCCCCCGCACCCGATCGGTACGGTCATCGGCAGGCGCAGCTATTCGCGCAATCCATGACCGGGAATGGTGGGGGACCCCTTGTGAAGGCTCCCGTCACTTACCCCTGGGCCCTTTGCCCCCCTTTCCCCCGCGACAGGAAGTGGGGGGAAACCGCATTTTTGTTAACCCTAAGCTTGCCTAAACAATGCATTTTGTTGTATTAACAATTGCGCCCCCCTAGCGGTTTTAAGTACCATGGTTTGGCCTCAATGTTTCATAAAAAAAAAAAAGTTTTTTAAAATACAAAAAAAAAATTTTAAAAGTTGAATCACCCCCGTTTCCCATTTTACAAATAAAATCATTAAAATAATAAAAAGTTACTATATTTTTTTATCGCCGCGTCCGGAAAAAAAATTTTGATTAAAAAATTATAACATCATTTAAATTCCGTAAAAAGCTTGTAGAAAGAAAAAAATTCAAAAAGCCAAAATTGCGTTTTTTTTTGGTCTTTTATCCCTAAAAAAGGAATAAAAATGATCAAAAAAGTCGCATGCATTCCAAACGCTAGCATAAAAAAGTACACTTCAGCCCCCACAAAAAATGCCCCCCCCCCCCCAAAAAAGGGCCGTTGGTTTTAAAACAAAAAAGTTTTGGTGCACAAATGGGCCGTGGCGCAAAATTTCAAAAATAGAAAATGTTTGGAATTTTTTTACGGTACCAAAACATAACGGAAACCCTACATGTTTGGTATTGCCGGATGCGTAACAACCTGTAGAATACAGATAACACATTATATTTACCAAAGATGGAACGTAAAAGCAAAACCCTCGCAAACATGGCGACAATACATTTTTTTTTCACAATTTGCCCCACTTGGAATTTTTTTGCGGTTTTCCAGTATATTCTATAGTATAGTCATATGTCTATGTAGGTGGAAAAATAAAAAAGTTATGGCTTTCAGAAGGCGAGGAGGGAAAAACGAACGTGTCACCAAAAAAAAAACGCCTGTTCCTTAAGGGGTTAAGATATACATAGTAAATGAAAACAATATAAAGTGTGTGTAAAGTATGCACAATAACTTTTTATATTAACTCTTTACCGAAATTTGACATATCAGTACTTCATGCTGTCGGTAAGGGTCCATGTGTAGAATCACTCCGCAAAGCAATTAGCAGCTAACAGTTACAGCTGCTGTTTAACTCCTTAGATGCTACGGCAATCACAGCCGTGGCACCAAAGTGAATGAGAAATGGGGGTGCACACTGTTTTCCACTCCAATTATTACCCCTAGTGAGATCCCTGGGTGCCGATTGGTTGACATGGTGGCTGGAAGCCATTTAAAGGCTTCCATTGCTGCCATGTCTCCCATTTACCACTTCCTTCCCAAGACAAAACAACCATTTGTTCAAGCTTTTGTATTGTTTATCTAATACAGAAGGGTGTTCAATTTATTGTGCTTCCTAGCAGTCACGTACCTTAGGGAGTCTCAAAGTACAAGTGAAAAAATATTGAAAATGTGTAAAAAAATAAAAAAATTAAAAAAGTTAAAATCATTCTATTTCACCATTTTTACAAATAACGAAAATAAAATAATTAGAAAGTTACACATAATCAGTATCCCTGCATCTGTAAATGTCCAATCTGTCACTTATTCTGTACGTTAAATTCCAAATGCCAAAATTGCTTTAAAAATTGGAATAAAAGTGATAAAAAAAAGTCGCATCTATCCTAAAATGCTACCAATAAAAAGTACACTTCAGCCTGCAAAAAATGCATCCTAACCCAGATCCATAGGTGGAAGTACAAAAACATTATTGGTCACAGAAAACGGCATTGCGGCACAGATTTCAAAAGTAGGAAATGTTTGGATACCCACATATTTGGTATTAGCAGAATTATATCAACCTGCAAATTCAGAAAACACATAATTTATACCAAAGAGTGAAAACCATAAAAATAAAACCCCCGCATACATGGCACAAGTACGTTTTTTTTTTACATTTTGCCCCATTTAGAATTTTTTTGCAGTTTCCCAGTATATCTTATGGTATTGTCAATGGCACCAAAAAAAAGTTAATTTTGTCCCACAAAATAAAAGCCCTCACATGTTTCTGTAGATGTAAAAACAAAAAGATTATCGCTCTTGGAAAACGGGGAGGAAAAAATTAATGTGACAAAAAGTCTGCGGCAGGAAGGGGTTAAATAGTTATACTTAGTTCTTTTTTTTGGAATATAAAAACATACACATATAATACTCCTTATGCTAATACATTTCAAACTGTGTCAGTATGGCACAGGTTGCTTTTAGGGCTACACACAGTGGCCACGGCATCGAAATGGTTAAACAGCAGAGATCGTTGTTGGCTGTAACCAGCAGGTGTCAGCTGTATCCCGCTGCATGTGGAGCAGGCTTAGCGAGTAATCCCGCTCCATACTCCCTTAGCGCTGCCATGACGCACTAAAATGTCATGGTGGGCTGAGAGGTTAAAGGGATTTTCTCATCTGGCTGTTTCACGGAGCCTGTTCTTCACAGTCAGTTTCAGGCTCCCACCTGGTGGGCAGCAGTTCTACAGAAGCGACTGACATTTCAGCTCTGCTATTTCTAGGTGAGCCTGTTAGAGGGACATTGGTGATGGAGGAGTTTTAGCAGCAGGGCAGGAGGTTTCAGAGCTCTAAAGAGTTAAAGTGTGTTAATAAGAAACATAACCAAGTTTCTGTGCTGCTAATAAGATGCAGCAGGGAATGACTTCACCATACCGATCAGAGCTTGCAGAACAGAGAGAGGTTGTCAGCAGCCTACTAAACCTTCTGTAAAAAAAAAGTAGAACATGAAAACTGCTCTAACTCTGAAATGAGGCAAAATCAGAACAGCAATGTATTTGGTAACAATCTTTATTTACCTTTGCCTCCATGTTTAAAGCTAATCAATGTGATGGGAATACCCCTTAAAGTAAGTTGACTTATTTTATATTTCGTCAGATTCACATGAGAAAGAAACTTAGATGTCATCTACTCTCTGTTTGGGTAGATAATTATGTGAACATTACTGACTCTTTGAAGGGTAATATAATTCTCAGTGACTCCTGTGGGAACACCTTGCGCTAGTAAGACACGGTGTAACTCAATTGTTCCAAATATATAGAGGTGAAAAATGTAAACAGCAGAAGATGCTTAGAAGAGGGGAAAATAAAAATAAATGATACAGTTCATAAAAATGCAGATTATAAAAAATCCTACCTATATTTCTGTTTATAAATGTTTTTCAAAGTTTTCAGATATGTCTATCCCTATTATTTATCTTTTATACAACACTACGGCCAGGAAGCCAGTCCCGGCATCTATTTTTCATGCTTTATGTGTGACATTGAAGAATCAATATTTCTTACGTACTTAAATGATATGTGCATTTTTAGAAAACAGTTTTTTTGTTGCTCTAATGTCAGTTGTAAAGTGGAAAATGAAGCAACTGTGCCAAAAGTCTTGATTGCAAAAATGTACTATTTTCTGTGTCTGCATCTTCTACACAGACCTATGTGCTTCCATGGTTACGCACTATGTACAAGTCCTAGCTGATAGAAAAAAGTAACACATGACTATACAAAAGATGAAAATGTATATGGCTTGCTGCAACCCGAGTAAGAAACATTCAAATAAAATTTTTAAAGTGGTTATAATGATTATGTTATATATTTCCTCCAATTACAGGTTTACACTCATGAAAATGATCAGTGACACTTGTTTTTAACGGCTTTATTGAGTGTCTTTCTTTGCTATGTGGTACGGCTCCAAACACATCAGAAGGGAACATGTTCTGCTTCATAGAAGCTTTTAAACTATTGAAATGAAACATTTCAAGTTTTAATTCACTATGTATCATGTGTTGAATTTCACATCTTTTGCCTCTGAACACATGACTATAGGCAGGGCTACTATAATTATTTTTAGGGTCTTTTACAGTGGAAGCATCTGGGGCTCCTATCCATTACCAGTTCCTATCTTGCACCATCAGAGGGTCTATTTTTTTAAATCTGATAGTGCCTAACTACGGGGTTTGTTGGTAGTCTGTAACCAAGGAGTCTGCATAGAAGTTGAAAACAAAAATCTGGTCAGAACATCCATTTTAGAAATAAAAATATAAGTGCCCGCTGGTGGCAGCCAAAAGCAGTGCAAACACAACACAATGTCAGCAGCACTCTAAGGGCACTAAAAAACAGTCAAAAGGGACATAGGAATTTTTTGGAAAAGCGTTTCTGCTACAGTGCGGATGTTGGATTACTACCCCTGTGGAAGCAAACGCTGAAAACGCGCGTTGGGGGCAGGCTCCCCCCCTCTCCCCCCCCCCCCCCCCCCCTTTCCCCTCCCCCCCTCCCCTTTCCCTCCCCCGCCCCCCCCCCCCCCTCTCCCCCCCTCCTCCCCCACCCCCCCCTTCCCCCCCCCCTTTCCCTCCTACCCCTCCCCCCCCCACCCTCTATTCCCACCCCCCCCCCTCCCCCCCCCCCCCCCCTCCCTCCCCTCCCCCCCCCTCCCCCCCCCTACCTCGCCCCCTCCCCCCCCCCTCCCTCCCCCCCCCCCCCCTCCCTCCCCCCCCCCCCCCCCCCCTTTCCCCCCCCCTCCCCCTCACCTCCCCACCCCCCCCCCCCCCTTTCCCCCTTTCCTCTTTCCCCCCCCCTCCCCTTATTTTCCCTCCCCCCCCCCCCCCCTCCCCCCCCCTTTCCCCTCCCCCCCCCTCCACTCCCCCCCCCCCCCCCCCCCCCCACTCTTTTTTCCCCTCCCCCCTTTTTCCCCCCCCCCCCCCCTCCCCCCCCCTCCCCCCCCCTCCCTCCTCCCCCTCCCCCCTCCCCCCCCCCTCCCTCCCCCCCCCTACCGGCCCCCCCCTCCCCCCCCCCCCCCCCCCTCCCCTCCCCCCCTCTCCACCCCCCCCCCCCCCTTTCCCTCTCCCCCCCCTCCCCTCCCTTTTTTTTTTCCCTCCCCCCCCCCCCCCCCCCTCCCCCCTCCCCCCCCTTTTCCCCCCCCTCCCCCCCCCCCCCCCCCTCCCCCCCTCCCCCCCCCCTCCCTCTCCCCCCCCCCCCTTTCACCCTCCCCCCCCCTCCCTCCCCCCCCTTCCCCCCCTCCTCCCCCCCCCCCCCCCCCCCCCCCGCCCTCCCCCCCTCCCTCCCCTCCACCCCCCCCTACCCTTCCCCCCCTCCCCCCCTCCCCCCCCACGTCCCCCTCCCCCCCCCCCCCTTCCACCTCCCCCCCCCGCTCCCCCCCTCCCCCCCCCTCTCCCCCTCCCCTCGCCCCCTCCACTCCCCCCCTTTCCCTCCCCCCCCCCCTCCCCTCTTCCCTTCCCCCCCCCCTTGTTTTCCCCCTCGTACTCCCCACTCTCCTATTTCCTTTGGGGATCTCTTTGATTTTTGAGGTATACCAATATTTATACACTTAAGATTATCTGTATTACTCTGGCCACTTGAGTCCATGGAGTTTGTTTGTTTATAGATAATGTTGCTTTGGAGGTATCCCATTTGAATTTAGATCTGGTTACATATTGTATGGATGAAATAGTTTATGCTTGCAATTACTGGATGCCCCTTGATATGCTATTTTAAAGGGAAAAATGTTTTATTTGTTATGTTGTTAATAAAGGTATAATGTATTTTTGAACTACATACTCTCTGGTTGTTATTCTTTATGTATGGAGAGAAGTTCTATTTTGAGAGGTGTATATCACCCAAGGAAACGGTACTTATCAGTGATAGCTGGACTTATTTGCTTATGTTCTGTAAATTGATTTTCTGTGTTTGTTTCTACAGTGTTCCGATTACTTATATTATGGATATTCGGATCCCGGGATTCAGTCCTGAGGCACAAAAACACTCATATTGTGGTTTTCAAAGAGGATCCCAGCTTGGTTTTAAGCAATGATGATGCGGAGACAAGAGAGATGCAATCTAAATGGCGTGGCTTACTGCATAAAAGAATAAAAACATGGTGGAATAAAGCATTTTTAGAAAAATATTTACAAAGAGGTCTAATACAAAGGGGTCTTAGATTAGGGTTTCCCCTCCTTCTTAGATAGAGACGAACCATTTAGGAAACATGGGAAGAACTAGCCAATAAAAACTGCTTCGTGGTTTTATGGACCTTTTGGTCCCATCTACAGTAGAACTTGGAGAGATAGAAGTGGACTTAGGGGAGATCCAAATGAAATTGGGAAACTTACTGTCGAAGGAGGAATTGGAGAGCTTCAGTGGTGAGATAGATAAGGAATGCTCCAAATGGGAGAAAGAGGTTTGTGAGACTAATCTAAAAAACTTTTGAGAGATGCCACCTATTTACAGCATGGACAGATGTATAGATGGAGACATAACAGGGAAAGTAACGCAAGACATAAAGAAACTAGCACTCAGACGACAACCATCTTCTTGAAATTTAAAATGGGAGCAAGAAGTAGCTATTGCAAGGAACTACAATCTAACAGGGGGTAGTGATCAAACCCAGTGACAAGGTTGGTAATATTGTCATCTTAAATAAAAGGACTATAGAGCGATGGGTTGAGAGAATAACTTGGTGATTCAGAAACATATGAGGAGGCTTCCAAAAGACCCAACAATGATGTATCTGAAGGAATTGAAAAGGATTTTGGATTTGGGAATTGAGAAAAAACTAATTACTGAGGCGGAGAGAAATTTATGCTAATGTGAATCCTACTATTGCTACCTTTATGCAATACCAAAAGTGCATAAAGAGGTTGTGCCAATACCAGGAAGACCGAGATAGACTCAGGTAGGAAACAATTTAAACCACAAGGACCCCAGCACGTATGTTGGATGTATACTGATTGCCCTTTGTACTGGCCTCTTAATATCTTAAAGATACGAAGGACACTGTGATGAGAACAATTAAAACGATCTAGGGTCGTGAGGTGAGAGCTTCACTTCTTGCAAGTTTAGCGTAGAAAGCCCTATACAGTAATATCAGACATGACCTGGGCCTGAAAGCAATCAAGTATTTTTTTGACACAAGAAGTACAACAATTTACGGAACAAATGATTTTGTTTTACAGCTATTGGATTTTGTTTTGACACATAAACTACTTTTTTGTTTGATGGCACTTTTAATCACCAGTTAAAAGCGCCGCATGGGAACTGTCTGTGCACCAAGTTTTGTAATCTATTTTTAGGTTGTGGGGAGTTGCTATTGTTTTTTCTGAACACTTGAAATATTCACAGATCGGATTTTATTTTGGGGCCTTTATGATGGATATTCTGATTTTTTGGCGAAGGTAGTGAAAAATTATTAATGATTTTGTATCTAGGACTTTATGATAATGAAATTGGGATGAAATTCACATTTGAAATTCATCGGGAGAAAATTTATTTTTTGGATTTGAAATTATGTTGATGAAAAATAAGCAGATTCAGACAAAGATATTTCGGAAAAATTTGGTCCAACAGTTTGTTCATTTCTTAGTTGGCATCCACCTTCACAAAAAGGGGATTCCCAGTAGGCCAATTTCTTAGGGCTCGTAGAAATTGTTCTACCTTAGAGGATTTCAATGACGAATGTATAAAGTTAAATGCACGTTTTCAGGCAAGGGGTTACCCTAAAAAATGTTTGAGGAAGGCGTTTTTAATAGGGCTTTGGACCAGTGACAGAGGACTAATATTAATCAGTAAAAAAGAAGAAAGAAAAAAACGATTTAATCGTTGTATAGGTACCTTTTGATGATAGAGCTAATGAATGAGAGCTTACTTAGAAGACATTTGCCACATTCTGAAGGCAGATCCAGTATGCTCTGAGGGTGATTTTTAAATACCCTAGGTGTCACTTATAGAAGAGGAAGAATCTTAGGGATGAATTTGTACAATAGTCACTCTTTGAGGGAGATGGCAAAAAAAACATGGTTGCAGTCTCCAGTGGTAGGCTCATATCCCTGTGGCAAATGTTTCATTCTGTCCATTCATATGGAAAAACTAAAGATTTTGTTAATCCCATTGATAGAGAAGATTTGAGATAAGACAATTCATCAATTGTAAAACCAGAGGGGTGGTTTATGGGGCTATGTGTAAACCAGCCCCAAGATTATGTGGGAAAAACCAATACAGGAGTTTCGTCGTCGGATCTTCGAAACATCTGAGTACTATTAAAACTAGAGGGTGACATCCCCTAGCAAGAACATTTTGGAATCTACATAATGGCGAAAATAGAGGTGCCTTAAAAATTTTGGGGCATATGTGTGAAAAGCTAGGGGGAAGAAAGAAAAGGGTGATTTGGATGTAGTTTTGTTGCAGGAAGAGGCAAGATGGATACACCAGACTCAATACATCGAAACCCTAAGTGCCTAAAATGAAGGCTTTTCATTTTCGGCATTTATTTGATTCTTGCTGATTCCCCTATATAATAATTTTTGAAAGAAACATGATATATGTGATTAAGTAGGGTTCAAGTGGATATAGCACCAGTTGAATATAGACTATGAAAGCATCAGAGTATCATATATGTGTTTTTTGTTTTTTTTTTTCCCCCCCCCTTTTTTTTTTTTCCCCCCTGTCATCTCCCTCGCGGCCCTCTCCCCCCTCCCCTCTCCTCTCCCCTTTTTGCCTCTAAGTTTTTCCTTCATTGTTCCCTGGGTTCCTGTAATGATGACAGATATTCATCATGTGAAGGCACGGTTTATATTTAACCACTTAGGGTTAGCATGTTATTGCTTTTGGCAAGGGACTATTCATGTATGTACTCATGTATGGAGAGATTTATTGTTCCTGCTTTGCGGCGGCTGGTCTAGTGCGAGGCGGATGAGCTGGATGTGGTGGATATTGAGGACTACTGGGAGTTCTTACATGCTCCATTGTGATATGGTGGATTGAGGGCTTGCTGTGAGCCGTAGGAGAGAATCTTTCACTTGGGGGAACTTGTGAGGTTCAGATGTGGGAGGCAAGCCATAGAGCAACAGTATTATTAAAATGGGTATGAATATTACATGGTAGAAAGAGAAGAGTTTATGTATATAGTTCTTGAGACAATACTATACAATGCAGTGGAAAATGGTATTTAATGGGGCCTGCAGCTTCTATGGAATGATATGCCTATTACATATATAGGAGAAGAGCTTTATGGAAGTAATATGAAAGTGGTCTATTTGTTACAGTGGAGTTTATATTCCAATGAATATGCATATTCAGATATTGAAGAGAACGGGGCTTATGGGAATTGACCAACGATGGTAGTGTGCTGTGTAATGTGTTACCTAGTCTGCTTAGTTCATCTAGGTGAGGCACGCAGTGCATTAATATAGAGAAGTGAGATGGAAGCCCATCACAGTTCAGGGCTGAGGTGTTGTTGGTGCAGTGCATTGGCACGGGCAGTACGGTAAGATGGGGCGCAAGCCCGTTAGGAGATGGTGAATTTGACTGATGTTGTTGGCCTCTGAGAGATGGTGCAGCTTCAGCAGGACATGTTTTGAGTGTGCGGCGCGGAATGGGAAGTGGGCTTTATGTGGATTCTCTGATGGCTAATGGTGGCCCCGAATGGGTGTTTCCCAAACATGAAAAAAAGGAAGGAGCTCCCACATTTATCGGACCTCAAGCCTTTGATAAAGCCGGGTTAGCTGGCGAAACATGTCGGCGAGGTCGGGCATGATTTTTTAAATTTGTGACTCCCCCCTCTGTCAAAGTTCCCTGCTGCAGAGGGTGCCCAAAAGGGGGCCTATTTTTTTTGTGTCTATAAATTTAAAGGGATGACTCCCCCAAGTGGGTTGGCTTGGTCCTTACGAAGCTATACTTTGCTATAGATATAACTCTCCTGTTAATAGGGGGGGTTCCACCAGATTTGATATAAAAGGGAGTTTTTCCCTTTTTTCAGAAGCAAAAGGGGTTTAAATGAGAGGAAAAGGATCAGGTTTTTAAATGTGTGTAAGAGTTAAGATTTAATATAAAAAAAGTTAAGTTTAGTGTTTAATAGAAGGAACTATAGAGTTTAAGTTTGCCTAGGGCAAAATAGAAAATGACGGGGAAAGTCACGCTCTAGGTCCGATCGGTCAGTTTTCTCCCACTGTCCATATGGGGAACATAAACAGTACAGCGAAACCAAAATGCTCTCAGGTGAAAATCTAATTACCTAAGCGTTACGGGGAATCCCCGAGATATAAAACGATACCTCCCCCTCGGGAAGAAAAAAAATGCCAAGAAAAACAACAAAGGGTGATTAATTTGTCTTCACACGTTCTTTCTGAAACGCAGCTTGAGGTACTAGTTTAGCTTAAATTCCCCCACTAATCAACAAATTTTTTTACAGTCTTTAAAGGAAAACCCCCATTATTTTCAGGAAGCTGATGTTAAAAAAACTGCATGCTAATAAAAAATTGATTAGGCTATTTGACGAGGGGGAAAGAAGCAGTGGGGTCTTGGGGGAGCTACTGTCTGAACAGAAAATACTACATCAGGTAAATTTCATAAATCTCTTTTCCCCGGTTATATGTTTTCCCCTTTTTTTTTTTATGCCCTCGATCGAATTTTGTAATTGGGGATAAAGATATAAGAAAACTCTCAAAATTCGAGTAGAGACAACTTACCCAAAAACAAGAACCGCTCTGAGAGAGCTCACCATACCCATGTGGTCCCTTTAAAACCCCAAAACAAAGGGGGGTACATAGTGGTGTGGCCTAGTGATAAGTATGAAAGAGAAGCGGCACGCCAATTGAAAAATAAAAAACTTTCAAAAATTATATATAATCCGATCCAGAGTTTTTCTGGTGAAATTGTATGAGATTGTGGGCAGGCTTTTGGGAAGTAGGGATTATCCCTAAAAAAATTTTTGACAACCTCTTTGTGAAGTTTCCAAAGGTGATCCCAACACCTATACGTGCTCCCCAAGGTACAACAAGGACCCCCGTCAATCCGCCTGGGCGTCCAATAATAGTATCAGGTATTGAGACTTTGGATACCGCTTGTAATTATCATAGACCATTATGATAAACCTCGTGGAATTAAACTTACCATGCATACTTGCGGGATACTACGGATGTCCTGAGGCAGATTGACCGGATCAGTGTGGAACCTGGAGTATTATTGGTAACGGCGGACGTTGAGTCCTTATACACTAGTATCAGGCACCGGGATGGTCTTGAGGCAGTGAAATTCTTCTTGAGATTGAGTGGGTTGGATGGAGATCTATGTAAATTAATCCTTGAACTGTTATAGTTCATCTTAACACATAATCTCTTTGTTTTCAAAGATTACTTTTTTAACCAATTGCCAAAGGAACACTTGCGAATGGGAGCACGTGCGCTCTACGGCGTATGCAAACTTGTTCCTTGGCTATTGGAAAAACGTATCTTTCACGACGAGGCCTTCTCCCGGAGGCTGATCACATTTTATGTTGGTTAAAAGGTATATAGATGACATTCAGTTTTTTTGGAGGGATCACCTGCCCCACAGTTGAGTTGCATTTAAGGAAGAATTGAATTCCAATGATATGCATATAAATTGATCTATAAAATGGATTACAAAGGGTGAGATTTTTAGACATCCTTATTGAAGTTGATTAGGAATGGGCATGTTACAAAAAACCGACATAACCGCAAAAGAGACTGCGGTTAAATCACCTGCTTCATGCCTCGGTCGTTCCAGTAATTACTCCACTGTCAAGGCCATCTCGTAGACAGTTCGCTGCGTGTCCGCCAGGATCTGTTCTTTTTCTGATTCCCGATTGAATCCCAGGCATTATAGATCTTTGTGATCGTTTCCTAGATAGGGGTTATAGTAAAGGCTTTGAAAAAAGCATATTATCGGGCAAAACGTAAGCCCCGTGACAAAAAATACTCCACACCAACCGAAGGCCCCGTGAACCAGTACTACAGCCTAAAAAGAAATCTATAGACAATAATGTTCGCATTCATAACCACATATAATCACAATGCCGATACGGAAGATTCTTGATAAGTCACTGGGGCTAATTACAAACGGATTCGTGTTGGCAGACGTTGCCTCTAACTTCCCCCTCATGACAGCCAGAGATCGCCGAACCTCCGTGATCTCTGTACAGAGCCACTATGTCCTTTAAAAACAAAATCCGTTCAGATTCACCCGGTCCCCACACAAGTCTTATTCCGTGTGGTAGATGCGTTTGCATGTCCTAAGCATGATCAGGATCAACGTATTTGCCATGGATGATAAAACGTACATTTCAGATTCGTCATTATATGACGTGTGGTACAAAAATATGTAATTATTTGGCTCATTGTCCATGGCTCTAAAGTCTATTTAGGCGTGACTAACGCGTGAGCTTGAAAATTCGGATACGAGAACCACGTTTCGAGACATGTGCGCCAAGGATTTGAGATAGAGAGCAACTTAAAACTCTTCCTAAGCATATTTCAAAATACCACAACTGTGACCCTACAGGACTAAAAGTTTTGTGTATGATGTGGTCCATTTAGGATTAGAGGAGGTAACTGCAATGCGCTGCTTGGAACAAAAAGAAACAAGATGGGATTTATATCCTTGAATTCTATGGCACCTGATGGGTTGAATGAAAAATTAAGTTTCGCGTCCTTTCTATGAACACATCAGATGTAGTTCCCCTTGGTATTTTTCTTCTTGTGTACTAACTATGTAGATATATTTTGAAGAGGGGAACATCTCTCCTTATGGAGAGCACCATTAAGGGTGTTAGTGTTTTGTTTTTGCCTTTTAGCCAACTACTCCAGCATCTGCATAAACACAAGGCATGTAATGAAAGAGTCTGGAAAGCTCACTATAGCAGCTCCCTCTATAGGTTGTAACAAATCCTCAATTTTCTTTCTGATTCACTGAATCTTTGAGAAGCAAAAAGGAATATTGTCAAGCCAATATTGCTCATCTACATACGCGTTTCGGGGTTTTGCCCCCTCGATCAGGTGTAGATCAGAGCGATAATAGGCTTGACTGGTGGGAGGCAATGAGTAGGGTAATGAGGAGGGAAACATCTCTCCTTATGGAGAGCACCAGGTTAAGGTGTTTAGTGTTTTGTTTTTGCCTTTAGCCCACGGAACTCAGCATCTGCATATCCAAGGCATTATGGGAAAGGAGCTGGAAAGCTCACTGCGCCCTCTTACTAGGTGTGTAACAAATCCTCAATTTACAGTCTGATTCACTGAATCTTTGAGAAGCAAAAAGAATAATTGTCAAGCCAATATTGCCTCATCTACGATACTCGTTTCGGGGTTTGCCCCCTCATCAGTTGTAGAGCAGAGCGATATAGGCTTGACTGTTCTATGGTGGGAGGCAATGAGTGGGTATGAGGAGGGGAACATCCTCTCCTTATGGAGAGCACCAGTTTAAGGTGTGTAGTGTTTTGTTTTGCCTTTGTAGCCCCCTACTCAGCATCTGCATATCACAAGGCATTATGGGAAGGAGCCTGAAAGCTCACAGCGCCCTCTATATTGGTAACAAATCCTCAATTTACTTCTGAATCACTGAATCTTTTGAGAGCTTTCCAGCTCCTTGCCCATATTGCCTTTGAATATGCAGATGCTAGTAGTTGGCTAAAAGCAAAACAAACACTGACACACCTAACTGGTGCTCTCCATAAGGAGAGATGTACGCCCTCCCATACCCACTCATTGCCTCCCACCAGTCCAAGCAATATTGCTCTGCTCTTACACTGATGAGGGCAAAACCCCGAAACGACGTATGTAGACTAGCAATATTGGCTTGACAATTATTCCTTTTTGCTTCTTCAAAAGATTCAGTGAATCAGAAGTTAAATTGAGGATTTGTTACAACCTTATAGAGGGCCGCAGTGAGCTTTTCCTCTCCTTTCCCATAATGCCCTTGTGATATGCAGAATGCTGAGTAGTGGGCTAAAAGGCAACAACAAAACACCTACACACCTTAACTGTGCTCTCCATAAGAGAGATGTTTCCCCTCCTCATACCCACCACAATGCCTCCCAACCATTCAAGCCGATTACGCTCTGCTTCTACACAGGGGGGGGGGGGGGGGCGGGGGGGGGGGGGGGGGGGGGGGGGGGGGGGGGGGGGGGGGGGGGGGGGGGGGGGGGGGGGGGGGGGGGGGGGGGGATGAGGGGCAAAACCCGAAACGCGTATGTAGAGAGCAATATGGGCTTGACAATTAGTCCTTTTTGCTTTCTCAAAGATTCAGTGAATCAGAAGTAAATTGAGGATTTTTGGTTACAAACTATAGAGGGCGCAGTGAGCTTTCCAGCTCTTTCCCATAATGCCTTTGATATGCAGAGCTGAGTAGTGGGCTAAAAGGCAAAACAAACACTATACACACCTTAACTGGTGCTTCCATAAGGAGAGATGTTCCCCTCCTCATACCCACCTCATGCTCCCACCAAGTCAGTCCAATATCGCTCTTGCTCTACACTGAGTGATGGGCCCAAAACCCCGAAACAGCGTATGTAGATGAGCAATATTGGCTTGACAATTATTCCTTTTTGCTTCTCAAAGATTCAGTGGAATCAGAAAAATTGAGGATTTTAGTTTACAACTATAGAGGGCCCAGTGAGCTTGTCCATCTCCTTTCCCATAATGCCTGTGATAAGCAGAAGCTGATTAGTGGGCTAAAAGGCAAAACAAAACACTACACACCTAACTGTTTGCTCTCATAAGGAGAGATGTTCCCTCACTCATAACCCACTCATTGCCTCCACCATTCAAGCCATATCGCTCTGCTCTACACTGATGAGGGGCAAAACCCGAAACGCGTATGTAGATGAGCATATTGCTTGACAATTATTCCTTTTTGCTTCTCAAGATTCAGAGAATCAGAAGTAAAATTGAGGAGATTTGTTACAACCTATAGAGCGCAGTGAGCTTTCCAGCTCCTTTCCCATAATGCCTTGTGATATATAGATATATTTTGAAGGGATACATATATGTTTCCTTATGCCATGTTTTTTGTACTCTCTCTTTGCCTCTGCATCATCCTTGAGTTTAAGTTCTCTTGTTTTTAATCCATATTCCCTGTTTATAATACCTAGATAATTTATTGATTCATCTGTTCCTCGTCCAGGATATGAATTCTCTGACATTTAACCATAACTGTTGGACCACACGATAATTTATACTTTATAAAATTTATATAATAATCAATATTGTTATTACACTATTATGTACTGGTTTTTGGTGGTAAGACATGACATTGGTTGTCGTATTAATTGCTATGATTTTTGAATGCGCAAATTATAAAATAAAGAACTGTGGTCATCTGTATAATATGATTGTAATATATGTAACTATTGCTGCTCGACTGAGATCGTTGGTGACAGTGAGTATATACAACAAGATTTTGCTGCATATGAGACTTGATTGGTCCTCCCAGACCTTTTTCTTTTGTTGCATGCTCACTGCCACATTGTATGTACCTGTGATGAATGTAAATTATACCTAGGATTTAATTGCTGTGAACGCATTTTGTGCATGCCCCGTGCGGAGATTCTGGCGCCGGTTTCCACTGCGGCATCTTTACGTGTGATGCGCATGTCCGGATGTTGTTTTCATCCACGCATGCGCAGTTGCCATGTTGACAGCGGCCTGAAAAAAAGCAGAATTAGAAGTGGGCATGGATAGTCCGTCTCCTTCCGAGCACGGCGCGTGCGCCGTACTTGCGCCAACAGCTGTTATTCATTGTGCCGGGGATATTTAAACAGTGCGGATGTCTGGATATACTACCCCCTGAGGAAGCAAACGCGAAACGCGCGGTGGGGAGCAGGCTCCTATTTCCCTATTGGGATCTCTTTGATTTTTGAGGTATACCTATATTTTTACACTTAAGCATTATCTGTATTACTCTGGCCACTGAGTCGCATTGCAGATTGTTTGTTTATAGATAATGTGCTTGGAGTATCCCATTTGAATTTAGATCTGGTTACAATATGTATGGGATGAAATAGTTTATGCCTGCAATTATCTGGATCCCTTGATATGCCTATTTTAATGGAAAAATGTTTTATGTATGTTGTTAATAAAGGTATAATTGTATTTTTGAACTACATACTCTCTGGTCCTTAGTGTGTTGTTTGGAATATATGAAAATTTTGAGGTTTTTAGTGTACATTTTTGATCAAAACTGTAAATGCCCACCTACCAACGGCAAGGAGACCTCAATTCAGTTGGAAACCTACACTATATGTTACCTCTCTTTGTGTCTGTTCAGACCTCCACATTTCAGGGAGAGACGATTCCAGCTATAACCTGATCTGATTAGGAAACCTATCTAGATGGGCGGAGTGCAAAAACCAAGATGGGTGCCAGCCACTTCCCCATGCAAACAGTTTAAAACAAAATATGGTCAGCATATCCATATTGAAAAATAAATATAAAGGTGCACGCTGGTGTGGGAGCCAAAAGCAATGCAAACAGCACAATATCAGCAGCACTCTACAAGTACTAAAAATAGTCAAAGGGGGACATAGGGATTTTTTGGAAAAACATTTCTGCTAATTTGGGATATATGAATATTTTGAGGTTTAGTGTACATTTTTTATCAAAACCGTAAAAGCCCATCTACCTATGGCAGGTGACCTCAATTCAGATGGGAACCTACTCTATAATGTTACCTCTCTTAGTATCTTTTCAGACCTCCACATTTCAGTGAGAGAATGTTCCAGAAGGGCTTTTGGACCCCCTAAGGCCACAGGGCCCTGGAGCACCTGCTACCGCTGCACCCCCTATAGATACGCTCCTGGGTGGAGTGCAAAAACCAAGATGGGGGCTAGCCACTTCCCTATGCAAACAGTCTAAATACAAAATATGGTCAGCCCATCCATTTTGAAAAATATTTATATTTATTGAGGTCACCTTGCAGATGGTATGTTCATAAATTTCAAAGTAGCAGAAATGCTTTTCCAAAAAATTCCTGTGTCCTCTTTGACTGTTTTTTAGTCCTTGTAGAGTGCTGATAATATTGTGTTGTGTTTGCACTGCATAGAAGTTGAAGACAAAACATTGTAGGAGATTTACAACCAAACGTATTTGCAAGGTTGCTTTGTCTTTAAAGTTAGACATATTTGAGTAATGTGATATTGAAATCTGCCATATTTATTTGTGCATGAGATTTGTCTTTCCACTTTAATCTGTCAATAAGGTACAGTTTAGAATTTGTGTTTTGCATGACTAAAGATAGATTATTTATGTTTTTTTTACTTTCCATTTTGTGATTTAAAATGGATTTCCAAAAACCTTAAGTTAAAACAAATCACTGATATGGTCACTGCAGTAGATTTAGGAGGACATGTCATCTAATAAATTGGTTTCATCTATACACAGCTATAATTTCCTAAATAAAACATTTTAAGGACTCAGCCTCTGGGATAAATTCATTTTCAGAACACTGAATGCCACTCAAGTGAAATATCAAGGCCAAACAACGCTGTGTGTACTTTTGTTATGAACAGGGAAATGAAAGGAATATTGTATAAAAAAGCAAATAAATGAGTTTCATAGTGTAATAATGAAATCTATAAATTAACAGCAAATAATAAAATCTTTTGTTATTTTTCCCAGCAGCCGTCGTTGATTTACATAAATCAATGACAATTTTATTTTCTCTGCCATTTTAAAAGCTTTGAACTTTAAAACTTTCACTATTTCTTCATGATATTGTTTATAATAACTAAATTAAAAAGAATGTTATACTCTGTACAAGAACCCTTTATATATAATATTATTTAAAGGAACAAAAAACTTATACAGTTTCTTATGAATAGTGTAGGGCTTGAAGAGGCATGACACAGAGACACAAAAGGCACCTAAGAAAGAATTGTCTGAGTGTATATCTTAGGACTAAAGTAGGAAAACCCAATTGTTTTGTGAAGACATTCATCATTAAAGTTTTTTTTTCTTTTTACTGTGTAAGGTATATCAATACATATTTGCCAGCAGTATAATCTATTTCTAGATCCACTGTTATGTATAAGCTTATTATGAACAACATTGTCTCATAGAACTATAGAGGACTGCATGCTGAGATGGTTACTGAACTTTATTTGCATCTACAGAGTTCACCTTTAGGAAAAGACTCATGCAAGTCACATTTTTACCAACACAAAAATACAGCAGCACCAACCAGACACTAAAACCTATATAAACACTAAGGGGGACATGTCTGATCGTCATTTTCGCCGGTTTTCCGGGTTTCTTCACCAATTTCTAATGCGCCTAACATGAAGGGGCATGCTGTGGACGTTCTGGGGCGGGACGCACCACATTTGAAAACACCGACACATGTATGAATGCGGGTCGGCAAAGTAAGGCGCATTAAAGCTCCAACAGGCAGACCTATTTCAATGTTGTCTGTCTGTCGGAGACGTCGAAGTTTGCCCCGCATGTATGAGCGCACTTTGGCGGCGACATACTTCAGGCACAGTTTTCACAGGAAAAACCAGTGAAAACAGCAGCTTCGACGCGCCGATCTTTATACACGTCCCCCCAAAATCCTGAAATACTTTAAATGACAATAACTGCTATCCTTTCTACATGTATTATACAGAGGTTTTTAGTGCACAATTTGATCATATTCTGAATACCCACCTACCTCGTCAATGTAACCTTGTCATGTGGGTGTCTGCCGGGAAGCAGCGAAAGACTTGATGAAGGGGTAAATGACAGATATGACATAGGGAGTAGCATAGTGCAGAGTGGTTTGGATGGGATTAGGAAGGGGTTAAGGGGCAGCCTGTAGGCAATAGATGGAGTAGGATTGGTGACCTTTAAAAGGAGGGTCCTGAGGCAGGAGAGTCTTTTCCACTGGGATCATCAGGGAGAAGAAGTTATTGTCTGCCCATAAATGCTTAATTTTGTCCCTTTCTACAGGACGATCCTTGAAGACAGGTAAAAGAGGACCATACAAGAAGCTAATTCAAAGGGAGTCATGGATCTCACATTTTGTTATGGTAATTTGGGGTTTGGGGTTCTGTGGGCAGGGTCCCTATGAAAGGTGAATAATCTGTGCTATTGTAAGCCCTCTAGTGAGGTGGAATATGGCTGAGGGTGCAGCCATAGATCATTGGTAGAAAGTTACAGGGGTAAATGGGCTTTCAAAATCCCCTCATCAGACTGATAACTGTTATTATTTCATTGTTATTTGTGAGTGTGAAAAGTTATTTCTTATGTGTTTGGTGTTTGTTAATAAAGTTGACCAATGTGACATTTCCACTACAATAAGGTTGTTGTGTGAGTTATTTGGTAATAATGAGTATGTATAATGGAAGGTCACAGAATAGCATTTTCTATCCCTCTTTTTGGGGTTAAAGCCACCATACATTCATGGAAACAGACTCCATTCACACTGATTTTGTGTTGGAGATTTGCTTTTTGCATTACAGCCTCAGTGACTTACTTCAGTGTTTATGTTAGTTGTGAATGGTTGTGCTTGCTAATGTAGCAGGTGGGCATAATTTGTTTAAAATGTGTACTAAAAACCTTTGTTTTATAGATATAAAGAATAGCAGTAATTCAGTTTAAAGTGTTCTGTGCATTCAGTGTTTACATGAGTTTTATTGCCAGCTGGATGCTGCTGTATTTTTCGAGTTAGAGAATTAGCTTTTTGCACTACAGCTAGAGATGGGCGAATTTCTCAAAAATTCGGTTTGCCGACTTCGCTGAATTTTCCGACAAAATTTTTTTCGGTCCCGAATTACTTCAGGAGAATCGCGTTAAAAAAACCCCCATTTATTTCAAGGTGCAAAACCCCCTGAAGGGTGCTGTAAACATTGTCCAAAGTTTAAATATGCAGAGGGAGTTTGGGTTTTTTGGGTTTAATACAATGCTGGGGTTTTGGGTTGACACGAATTGACTGCCCCCCGCACTTAGAACCCGCTTCACTTTAAAATTCTCGGGCATTTAAAGGGGGCAAAACGACCAAAAAATGAAGCGGGAAAGGAGCCTGAAAAAAGTCATGGCAGGCCAGCGGAAAAAAAAAAATTTGAGGGCTAAAAATCCTCCCAAAGCGTCAAAAGAACACAGTAGTGGGTTTCGGGACCCGCCACAGGTCTCGCACATTTAGGGGACTTCACAGCAGGAGTCCCCTGGAGGCCCCCGCACCCGGGTTGTAAACCCTCCCGGCCATGTTTTTGACCACACCCCAGGTAATCCCTTTTTTCCCCCCCCAAATGGGGGACATCTGAAAAACCCCCCCAGCTAAGAGTCGGTGGGTTTGCCACACAAAACCCCCCTATTTTAAGGGGCCGGGGAAGCAGGTGGGGGGTTCTAAACCTGTCCTCAGCCCACCCCCTGCCCCTTTCCTTCCCACAGCCAGAAAAAACTACAAATTGTTTGGGGCCTCTGCCCAAATAAGGGGGCCCCAAAACTTTTTTGGGGACAGTGGGCAGCAAAGGGGTGGGGGAAGATATCCGCTGCTTTTTGGGCAAAAAGCGGGCCCAAAATGGGAAAATGGGGAAGTTGAAAAATGGGGGGTTATTTGCGAGGGGTCAGGCTTTTTACAGCAAAACCCCGTTGAGGAGGGCGGGGTGACAAAACAAACAAAAATCAATGTACCCGATGGGAAACTTGGGGGCCGGGGGTGAAGAAAGAAAGGCGGGACAAGGTATTCTGGTGCCCAAGTTAAACAAGGCATAAAGTCCCCCCAAATGAAATTTTGGGCCCACTCCATGCCTTTTGGGGCCCCCCTTTTCCCCTGGGATGAGGGGGGTTCCTACGCTGTCCCCCTACCCTGGGACTACCCCAAATTGTCCCGGCCCGGAAGCTTTCCCTTTTTTCTCTACTTTAAAGTTTTGGGAGAGGGGAGGAGAAAAAAGGGGATTTGGACGACAGACAATCTGGGATCTTGGACAGTAAGATTTAAAGGGTCGGGGCCGGAGATGAAAGGGTTGGGGTCATCAGCATACTGGGGGTTTTTGGAAAGCCATTTTGATCTATAAAGTTTGATCCAGCCCAACAGGGGAAAAAGGTTCATCATTACCTTTGGGAGAAAAAGGGGGCGCTTGCGTGTCGGGGCCAAGGGGCGCACCCGAAATCGGTAGGGGGCCGGGAGTCACCCGGGGTGTCACCCAGTCCGGGGTTGGGAGAAAAAACCGGCCAAAATTTTTAGACCCCACTTTGAAAGGTCCAGAAATTAGGCGGCACGGGGGCCTCAACCTTCAGCGGCCCGGGTAACAGTAAATTCAGGGGCACCTTTGGTGGAAAAATTTCACCAAATTGGGGTTTAGGGACAGTTTTTTGCTAAAAAACCAAGAGGAGGCAATCTGGCAAATATGTAGAATTGTGGGAAAAGAAACATTGGCACCACACCCGCCCCATCAACACCCAATTGCAGTGTCCCCCATCCCTGTTTCAGATGTGGGGGTTTTTTCCTGCCCCAAACAGCAGCGAACCCAGTGGCATGCCCCCCAATTTCAGGCGTCAAGGCTTCCCCCACCTCGGGCGAAGCCCAACCCCCTTGTCTTTTAAAATAAACACCATTTCCAGTTTACCCTGCTCTTCGGCACTCATGGTGCCAGCAGTCGTTCCCCGAGACGTTTTGCCAAGAGACGCATATGCTTTCTAGCCACCCCAATGCAGAAGCGGACCGACCCCCTGTCCAATTTGGGGTGGTACTGCATTTCCCTCCTTTTTAAATTGGGGTTAAAACCCTCCCACCATTAAAAGAACTGGCCAGGAAATTTTGCATTAAACCTTCTGCCATTGTAAGAAAATGGGTTGTGCTCCCCCCCCCCCCCGGGAAACCCCCGAAAGAGGGGAGGGATTTTGCCAGTGACCCGGGGTCAAAGTGGGTTCGGTTTTCACCGGGCCCCCGCAAGGCAGGAAATGGCTTTTTGGGGGCCGGTTTCCAAACAGGCGCTTTTCCCTGGCAGGGGCAAATTTTGCGGTGGCACCCCGGAGCGCAGCCAGGTACTGAATCGTAAAGACGAAACTCGATTTCAAAGTTCAGGCCAAAGGTAAGGGAGGGGGGAGTTTCCCCGAGGTCGGGGTAACTAGTAAAAAGGTCGGGAACACGGGCAAAAAGGGAACGGGGAGAACGGGAAAAAATTTGAAAAAAGGGGGAAAAATAAATATTTTAAAACTGGGGAAAATTTTATGAACAGGGGGAAATTGATAAAACAGGAATAAAATATTTTAAAAACGGGGGGAAATTTTTTTAACAAGGGGGGGGAATTGATGAAAGGGGAAAGGCCTTTAACGTTTTTTGAAGTTTCCAATTGGACAGGAGTTTTTCCCCTGTAAAGATGAAGCCCAAAACACGGGGGGAAAAACCCTGGGGTAATGCAATTTGGGTCATTGGGTTTTGTGGTTTTCTCCGGACAACTGAAAATTAGAAAAAATTGGACGACGAGGGAAAAAGAACATGTTGTCCGTGTGCTTTTAAGGGAAAGGGTTTCGCCTTGCTCTCTACTGGCAACATTTTTAAAATCGGTTGTTCAATCTTACCCCCAAATCTGCAACATTTAAAAAGGCCAGGAAATTTTGGCATGCATTTCCCGCATTTCTTACACCCCCAAAGACACCCCCCTTTTTTAGTTGCAGAAAAAGACGGGCCCCCCCCAACATAGGCTGATATTTTAACATTTCCAAATTTTGGGAAATTTCCCACCCTCCATATGTTGGAACAAAATTCTATAAACAGAAAAAGGCTAAATTAAAAAATTTATTGATTTATCCAAGCGAACAGGAGTACAAACCCCTGTGGGGAATTTTAATGTCAGCCAGTGGCAGCTCATGCGTGACACCTGCCGTTTACTCAGGCCCTTTCATGCGGACACGTTATTTGTCAGTCGCCCAGAGGTATTGGATTTTTTCCAAGAATTAATAGAACAAGATCTGGTTAAACTAGCAACATCCGTACAGGATAAGAAAAATAGTAACAAAAACAGGAATTTATGGCCCTTAAACATCTTAAAGACGATAAGTCAATTATAGTTAAAATGGCAGATAAGGGGGGAGTCGTTGTTGTTCTCGACTCTGGCTTGTATGAGAAACTAAATCTAGAAATACTGAATGATCCTGATACGTATCGCTGTCTAACAGGTAATCCTACAAAAACTTCCAAGGGAATTTAAAAAACCCCTTTAAAGGAAGGGGGATGTATGGGGGCAATAAAAAATTTTAATATGGGAGAAAAATTTTATGTCAATTTTCCAAAAAAAACCCCATCATACATTTCCCCTTCCCCAAGGTACACAAAAAGGTTTTCCCCCCCCTTTAAAAAAACCCAAAAGTTTTTGTGGGAAAAGGTTCCTTCAGTGAAAAACTGGGTGCCTTTGGGGGGACAACCTATTAAAAACCCCTCATTAAAATCAATTTTCCCGGTTTTTTAAAGGGGGCCAAGCAAATCATTGGCAACATGGGGAAAGAATTCAAAGGGAAAAAAATTTTGTGTGGGTTACTTGTGATGTAACAGATTGTAAACCCTCGATGCCAAAATGACCTACCTCTAAAAGCCTTGAGAATTTTTTTGAGAAAAACAGCACCTTGAACCCAAGTTGAATGAACATTTGTCCTGGTGGTTGGGGAATTTTTTTTTAAAAAACAATTTTTTTTCTTTCAAAAAAAAAATTTTTTTTGCAGCGAAAGGAGCATCTATGGGGGCTAAGTTCTCCCCCCCTCAGGTTCAAAATATTTATGGCAATGTGGGGGCCGGTTTCTTATTTTCTAATAAAAAAGTTTTTGCCCCCCATTTCAGGTGGGTTCGGAAGATATATTGACGATCTCCTCCTGATAGGTGGGCCCCCCCTGATGTTGTCCCCAAATTTTTTGCAGAAAATTTAAAAACAATTCCATGAAAACCCAAATTCACATACTGGATGAAACATGACGCGTGGATTTTTTTGGGCGTGACATTGCAAAGGGATTCCAAATTTAACGGGACAAATTCCCAAACCCTAATTTCCCAAAAACCCTCTTCATTAAAAATCCATTTTTTAAAAGCCAGTCCGGGCCCCCCTCAAAACGTCATCGCCCAAAATTTCCCAAGGGGGACTCATAGGTACCAAAAAAAACTGCAGTCAAGCAAAAAGAATTTTTTTGATACAACAAAACAAAGTAATAATCAAACTTAGAAACGGGGTTTAAAATTAAAAAAAACATTAAAAACGAAAAATATAAAAGGGAAAAATTTTGGGCAAAAACCACAAAAACGATTAAAATTTAAAAAATACCCAAAAAACAACATATTAACCCAAAAAAGGGGCCCAAAAGGGTTTTAGGGGGAAATTTCAATTTAGTACTAAATTATTCTCCCCAATTTAAGAAAAATCGTAAAGATTATCAAAAAAAAACCTTCCCCCGTTAAAAGCCAAACCCCCCAAATTTCGAGGATCATCGACAAAAGGGGGAAGGGTTTTTTTCCTAAAAAAAACCAACAATGGGATCCCCTTATTTCTCCCCACCTTTATACAAAAAAAGGAAAAAAAAACAAAATAAAACTTGGGGTTAAAAATAAGGGCCATTTTTAAAAGCGGACAGAATATCTGCACAACATGTCAGCAATAACTTTACATCTTATGTCACTGGGAAAAAATATAATATATATCAATACATCAATTGTAACTCTAAGAACGTGGTGTATCTAATTTGGTGTGATAGGTGTCAAGTACAATATGTTGGATGCACGACTACCCATCTAAAGGTCCGCATTAGACGCCACCTATCGGATGCAAAAAAAGACACTTGGAGACATGATATGTCATCAGTGTCTAGGCATTTCATTGAAGTGCATTCAGGGGATACTAGTTCGTTCCATGTAATGGGCATACAGAGAATCATTTCTCCTGAGAGAGGGGGCAATGTGAGAGACAAATTACTAAGATGTGAAGCTAAATGGATCTTCACACTGCAAACTAGATAACCACGAGGTTTGAATATTAGATACGATATTTTATACCACTATTGATAAGCTCCTAGTCAATATATAAACATTATATGTTTTTCTACGTACTTATATACCTATAATCATTGCCTGTGTATTCCATTTTATTTTATTTTGTTTTTTTAAACCTGCAAGTGAATGTTTTTAAACTTTGTGTATATGTTTCTATCAGATGTATGCACTGGGAGATGCAGGGTTAATGAGATCAACTTGATCGGAGGTTGCATTACGCAATGTCCGTTCCATTATAAAAGGTCCTCAAGTATCTTTACAAACTAGACCAAGACTAAGATATCTACATATCGAAACGCGTCGGTCTGAGCAAACTCAGGCATGATTTAGTGTCATCCCGTCAACGGTGGTTGTGACCTTACATGATGGATGCATATACCTGCTAATTTGCATGTAGGTTTTTAAAGATGTTTCTATTAAAGATATGAGATTTTAAACTATCCGTACATGTGCCTTTTCAACCGCTTGTTAGCCGACAATACATTGCATATGGATGCTGGTCTGCTTGATCTATAACGTAATTCCACTGCTTCATGTTGTCACGGACAGCAGTAGTGGATCCACTGGACCACCGCAAGCGATGGCAATATGAACGCCAGGGAGCGGGGTCTAAGTAGGTCCCGGTTTTCACCAGAGTCTACCAGGTCGCTACCCCTGACGTGACTTGCTTGCGGTGGCAGCCAAGGTGTAGCGAGGTACAAAATCGTAAGGCAAACTCGGAGTCGGGGACAAGTGTAAGGTCAGGACAGCCGGCAAGGATCGTGGTCAAGGGACGGAGGCAAGAGGTACGGTACACGGATATGACAGACGAGGCTGAAGGAAACTCTTTCTCTATAGGCTCTAAAAATTATTATTATTATTATTTATTTTATAGTCTTGGAGGCGGTTGTGTGAGGAGCCTTTTCCATTACAAATGCAGCTAAGGGATTTCCACCTGTGTTATCACCTGTGTTATCTGTTCATGAACAAGTGAACGTTTATCAACTTGCTTTCTTAAACCACTTTAAATCTGTGTGGATGTAATTTGTTCCACCGGTAACAGGGGAGGGCCTCCAGAAGGACTTGTGTTTTTAGTTTCTGTAAGTTGGACATACGATTCACATTCTTCATACTGAAGAAGTTCATACAAAGCCAGTTTTGCAGCATTTGCTTTTGCTTCTTTTTTGTTCTGTCCCATTCCAGTTTTGTACTGAATTCAATCAACAATGGCACAGAATGCAAAATAAGCACCTAAAACATTCCCTGTAGTTATGGTCTCCTTCAGTTCAAGTTCCATACGGTGCATTTGAACAAACTGGTGTAACGCAGAAAATGGATTCAAACCACCACGTTTATACTTCATGAGTGTTTGATCGTCACTGCTGTCCTCCTCAACGGTCTTGGTATGCAGAGGCTGACCGCTCGCCAAAAAACCTCCCATGCCACTCTCCACATCAATACTGCAAGAAGCAGGGGATGTCTGCCCCACCTCTTCGTTGCCAAGTAGCTGCTGACTGTCCTCAAATTGTTCGTCCTCGCTGTATAGTGGCGCTGAGCCCAGACCACATACTAGTTCTCTGGCTGAGGGACCTGAACGGGACAGAGGCGGGTTGAGGACAGGTGAGGGGCACTGACCTGTTCCCGGGCCATGCCAACTAAGAGTTTTATCTCACGAGTCTGTAGAGTCTGTGTACACTGGTACCTACTACTATATGGTTACTGTATGGTGGTTATATACAGTCTGCGGAGCCTGTGTACACTGGTATATACCACTATATGGTCACTATATGGCGGTACTATTGGTCTTTGTATACTGATCAGTAATAGTGTAGGGGTATTATTCAGTCATTTGTGGTGGTAATTTGTTGTCATGTTCTATGTAGTAGTGTTATTGGTAATATTGGTTTTGATATAGTGGGATTTGTTTGGTAGCAGCAGGGCCGTTCCTACTGGCGGGCAAGGTGGGCGATCGCCCGGGCGCCGACGCACCGCTCACCCGAGGGGGGCGCCGCCGGCTCGCCCGCCCGGAGAATAGCCCCTGGCTCTGCACGGCCGTTTTATAACAGCCATGCAGAGCCACTCAGCAGCTGCACGCACTCGCTGTGCAGCTGCAGGTACAGAGGAGGAGGCAGGACGGATCGTTCCCGTCCTGACTCCTCCCCTGTATAAGCGTCGCAGGGGGCGCACGGCTTTCACCGTGCCCCCTGCGACACTCGACCTCCTCGGCTGGCAGCTCTGCCGCCAAGGAGATCTCTGGGAGCCGCGTGACAGCGTAAGCGGCGTGGTGACGTCACACCGCTTACACTGCTCTGCAGCTCCCAGAGCTGGACGCGGGGACCGTGGTCTGGTAAGTATTTTTTTTTTATTGTATAATTAGCTACAGCTGCATCTATTGGCTACAGAGGGGGCATCTATTGGCTACAGGGGGCATCCACTGGCTACAGGGGGCATCTACTGGCTACAGGGGGGCATCTATTGGCTACAGGGGGGCATCTATTGGCTATAAGGGGGCATCTACTGGCTATAAGGGGGCATCTACTGGCTACAGGGGGCATCTACTGGCTATAAGGGGGCATCTACTGGCTACAGGGTGGGCATCTATTGGCTACAGGGGGGCATCTATTGGCTACAGGGGGCATCTATTGGCTACAGGGGGCATCTACTGGCTACAAGGGGGCATCTACTGGCTATAAGGGGGCATCTACTGGCTACAGGGGGGCATCTACTGGCTACAAGGGGGCATCTACTGGCTAAAGGGGGGCATCTACTGTCTATAAGGGGGCATCTACTGACTATAAAGGGGCATCTACTGGCTAAAAGGGCATCTACTGGCTAAAAGGATGCAGCTACTAGATACAGGGGGGCATCGCTGGCTACAGGGGGGAATTTAGTGGCTACAGGGGGGCATCTACTGGCTACAGGGGCATCTACTGGCTACAGGGACGCATCTAGTGCTGATAAAGTGAGGCGTCTAAGATGTTTGTTTTGTATATTCTACAGTGAAAAGTCGAGGCCGGGAAAAGACCTCATGGCGTCTGGGACAGATGGAGAAGAAGAAGAGAAAAAGCACAGCTCTTCAGAGACGTCTCCTGTGAGTCACTAGATATAACTTTACTGTAATAATTTATATGTCTGCAGCGCCTGTGTTCAGATGGTATCTAGCACTGTATGGTCCCTGTATGCTGGTAATATTGGTTGTAGTATAATGGTTTATACTCAGTAATGCCTTATTGCAAACAGATTCTTGGCTGTGGCTCACCTCCTTTTCGTAATATACCTGTTCCACTTGATTGCTCCGTCTGTGCTTCATGCTTTGCTCGGATCGCTTCAGTCCATGATCTCAGGACTTCCAAAAACATTCAACGATAGGAAACCAAACAAATTCCCGTAATTGGATGCAGCTCAGGTACAAAAAGACGTTTATTTATTGAGCAAAGGTAACAGAGGGTAAAAACATACCGCTAGCGTGATGCTAACGCGTTTCGGGTTTTAAACAATTTTAGCCCTTGTTCACAGCATGGTTTCCTATCGTTGCATATACTCAGTAATGGTCATTTTGTATTATTTGGTCACTATGTGCTGGTGATATGTGGTCATGGTGTGGTGGTATTATTCGGTCACTATGTGCTGGTGATATGTGGTCTTAGCAGGACATTGGTGCTATTAGCCTGGGATTCTGGTTTGTGTAGCGGTGCTATTTGGTAACTGTATGACTATTATTAAGTAGTTTTATACCTAGCACATTGTGGTAAAGCTTGTTGTATATTTTAGATTTGGTTGATGGTGATGCACTGTGTTTCATTGTGGTGCATTATGTTACGTGGGGGTGGAGGGGTGGAATTTCTTCACCTCGCCCTGAGTGCAATTAGCCTAGGATTGGCCCTGGGTAGCAGTATAATGGTGATATGTATGGTGAGGTATTTACCCTTTGTATTATCTAACAGCATGTCCTGGTAAATGGTCGGGGGGGGGGTTCAAAAGTTTGCTTTGGGGCCTTGGCTTCTCTAGTTACGCCCCTGCATGATAGAAATACAAAATGACTGTCAATCAACATCGATCTTGGGCCCCATGCAAAATCTCACCTCATGGAGTATCCTTCTTCATAAGGAAGGTGAGCGATCAGCCTACGGCTACATGGGGAGAACTTGTTAATGATCTCAGTGAGCTGGGACCACAGTCTCCAAGAACACCATTGGTAACATATGACGCCATAATGGTTTAACATACAGCAGTGCCTGCAAGGTGCCCCTGGTCAAGAAGACACATGTGCAGGCCTATCTGAAGTTTGCCAATGAACACCTGGATGATTCTGTGAGTGATTGGGAGAAGGTGCTGAGGTCAGATGAGACAAAAATTGAGCTATTTGGCATTAACTCAACTTGCCATGTTTGGAGGAAGAGAAATGCTGCCTGTGACCCAAAGAACAACGTTCCCACTGTTAAAATGAGGAAGGGTTTGAATAGAGCAGCACTTGAACATGTGCTCATTTCAAAGTCTATGGGACAGTGCATTGCTATATTTATTTATTTAAAGACGGAGAAGGACAGGAACGCAAGGCCCGCATTTAAGTGATCGCTGGGAGTTTCAGCGGTCAAACATTTATTATCTATCCTGTAGAAAAGGGATGAATGGTTTTCATGGGAAAACAACTTTAAGTGCAACTGATGACATCTGTTATCCGTGAAGCCTACTTCGTTAAAGGCCTGACATGGGCAAACAAGCGTTCGTTGGCTGATCGCATCTTTCATGCAGCACAAAGCATAATAATTTGTTGGCAGCACATCTCCCCATGCAAATAGGTGATGTAATGCTGGCAACAATAAAAGCAAATTTCTGCACAAGTTATGGATGATCGTTCATGCAGACTCATTTAAAAGAGTGCCAATTGACTTGCAATAAGAAGATCAGTACTTCAAATGGTGGATTATTAGCCCATCATATAAAACAAGTGCAGCTTTGAAGTTTGTCATAGTGCATAGAAGAAACACTAAATTGACAAATTCAGCTTTTGATAACTCAATGTTATCTTGTACTGCACTGCAAAAAACAACTTAAAAAAGACTTCTGGTCCTTTTTTCAACGGTCACATAAATCTTGGAAATCCCTCCCGAAAATGTAACTTTTTATTGTACAGTTTGAATTTGTGTCTAAAATAAATATAATTGGCATATAACTAAGGGTGCCTGTGACCCCTTTGCAATGTAAGCTCCTCTTTTCTGTGTTTCAGCAGACATAACTTTTTTTTTCAAGCAATATGAGACCTTGTGCTTTATATTCCAAGACAGACTGTAGTGTTTATAGGAATCAGCTAGAAGAACAAACAATATATTAAATAACTTTATTCATTTTTTGATAGGAAATATAAAAAAAGCACAATTTTGCCATTCTTTCTAGGAATTTATTTTAAAGCCTAATACCTGGTGTTATATAAATATTCTATGGGTTATTATGATTATAGCAATACCAAATATCTGTCTCTCTATCTCTATTTTTCTGTCCTTAGAGCTGTATGAGAGTTTGTTTTGTCACGTTGGTACCATTTTGTGATACTTTAGACTTGTAATCACTTTTTATTCTAGAAAACTGTTATTTTTTCTTCAGTAGTAAAACTTTATGGAAAAAAAAACTCCTTATTTGTTCAACTTTTTCTGAACACATTATTTGACTATGATATACAAGATGGACTCACATCCCCACCTAAGTTTCTGGTGAGACTCATTTTTGTTCACTGATGCCCTGCGTATTGCTTGGAGTTAGAGCTTGCGATGAGCAGTTTACCTGGGAGTCACACCAACGGATGGGTCAATTGGTTCCTGGCATGATCCGATTTTATACTGTTACTGTCACATTGCTCTGAGAGTATAAAATTGCACTGCTTAGATGTAACTGCTGATGCCTATAGTTTTGCACCATGTGGTTTGGAACTCTAAGGAAGAGTTTAGAAACAAGATCCATGTCTGCATTTGGCAGCTATAGTTTATGTATGTATATATATATATATATATATATATATATATATATATATATATATATATATATATATATATATAGTGGGGACAATATCTGATTGCTGAAGTCACCAAGTGAGGAGGAGTTTAAGTGGATAGTTGAGCATGTGTCCTACAGGGAGGAGAAATGGGGGTTTGGGAACCTCCTTCTAGTTGGTGTTTAGGCAGTGTGGCTTCTAGTGATTAGACATTTATCATCCATTAATGTCAATTGTGGCACAACCCTTTTAAAAGTTGCTTTTGGTTTGTAGCATTAGTCATGCTGGAGCTGAGAAAAGAAACTTTGGGCCTTTAAATCCTTGCTCCTTTGAAACTTACATGCACATGATAGTGATCACGCAAGACATAGAAGCTGTGTTTCTTCAACCATGCACTGGAGGATAGCTGTGATTGACAAATGACCTTCAGAACTAACAGAAGTTGTGTAAACAGCCCAGGGACTATGGTACCCCTCATCTAGCACTCTTGGGATGACATTCAAATTGATGGGCTCTCTCCCATTAAACTTTCTCCTGTGCTCTGTATTGTATTGATTTAATCTGACATTTTCTAAGCGTCAGATGGGTCCCTTTGTCTGTGTAGGCTCAAATACCCACAGAAAATAATTGCACTAATTTGCTTCCTAGTCAGTCCTTTTTTCATTGTCTATAATCAATAGACATCTCCATAGGTCCAATTTAGAAGCTTGCTTATCTTTGCTGGAAAATGAATAATCAATTTATTGCATTATATCCAAGATGCAACATTCAAGTCAGCTATTAAAAGTGATCCGCATCAGAGGTTGATTGGTGGAAACTCACTCACCAAAATATTACAACATTGATTCTTGTTTTTTTAACACTGTTTAGCTTATGCTTATACTTTTACTAAGTGTGATGGCATTATCGAAGTACAGTTATATTCAATGCCTGCTTATTGAATAGCTGACATTGTAAATTTGTATACATAGGGGTCAGTACTGTTATATCCTGGGCCTCATTTATCAAAACTATAAAATAAGAAGACTGTCCTTGTTGCCCGTAGCAACAAATCAGAACTCTGCTTTCATTTCTTACATGACTCTGGAAAAAATGAAAGCTGGTGTGGTGATATGGGAATCTAAAATATCCCCCAGCTTTGTTTGTGCGATGTCCAAATTATAAATTAACTCAAAAGTATATGTGCACATTCATCGTCGAAAGAACAAGAGACATTCCCCAAAGTGGCAGTGTATCCTTTCTCCTTTATTGAAAGCTTGGCAAGCAGTTTTATTAACTTTGAGAAAGCTATGCAAAACAGATATATTTCTATTGGTTAATACCTTTTAGTCATCTGTGTTAGTAACACCTCTTATAATTATTCATGTATTACAACAATCACCACATTAATAATCATTGATAAGCATCTTTACTGGTCAGTACTAAAATCTAATTATACTGATTATTCTAAAGTATTTGTGAATGCTATTTAGCATGTATGACGTAGTGATTCTGTGATAAGCTAAAGGTCAATGTTTCTATTGCACATGCCAGAACAACAAAACTATTGGAAAAAAAACTATTGACTGTGCCCTACATCTGTAGACAGGCAGTGTCCTTCGTAATTCATAACAAAGCCATTGTTTACAGTTAGACATTGAGGGCGACATGTATGAAGCTCGCCCCGTCGGGGCGCACCTTTTCGCCAGTTTTCCGGCGAAATTTGCACCTGATTTATGTCGGCACTGGGGCGCACTCATACATAGCATGTAAAGTCCGCCGCGCCTCGCCAGTGTGTGAGGCGCAGTGCGGGGACTTGGGCGCAGTGCGGCACTGCGCCTATGATTCGCCGCCCGAGGTAGTGCGCTCATACATAGCATGTAAAATCCGCCTGCCTCGCCGTTGTGGGCCAGTATGGATTAGCCAGAAGGCTGCGCGAACAATATTCCGATTCGAGACAGGTGAAACAGCAGAATATTAAGATGTCCTGGAGTATGAAAAAAAAATCGCCTTATAGGTCAACATTATCAGAATAGAGCTCAACCTCAAAAAAAAACAGAAAAATTCACTTTCCAAAAATCAAGAACGGTTATCGGATTGGATTGAAAATGCGGGAATCGTATTCAATTGTAACTTCTCATTGGGGCATAACAGCCAATCAGATAGGCGCAGTGACCAAAACCTAGGAGAAGAATGCCATCAAATTCAGGGGCAGTTCAAATACAGTAAAGGCAGAAGATATTGGTGAGTAGCGGGTGGCTACCGGCATTCAGAGACGAGCACTTGTCATGTAGCTATGGAGAATGGCGCAATGCAATCTCGGTCAGCGCCGGCGGATGGTTGTTAAAAAAATCTTTATTAATGTAAAATATTCCTGAAAAAAGAGCTGAACCTTCGGTATAAACATAATTAAAAAATCACTAACAACGGTTTGTCGTCGAGACACGTTACATCAGGAATTGGCTATACTTCAAAAAATTCGGGAAATACAGTAATTTCAAAAATCTGTAACGTATTCATGGTCGCTATAAACCAATTCATATTAAAATTGGGGACAGTGTCCCATTAAATAACCTATTGGCGAAACATTGACCAATCAGAATAGGAGCGACAGGGACCCATTATAACCTATGGAGAAGTTAGAACCAATCAAAATCAAAGGCGGGACAGTTCAAAATACAGTAAAAAGGCAGAAAAGAGAGCTGATTGGTTGAGCTAGCGGGGGCTTGGCTATCCCAGCCAATCAGAGCGCGAGCTACTTGTTCCATTGTAGTCTATGGAGAGATCGGCACAATGCAATCTCGGCTCTCAGCGCCGTGCGGCATGGAGTATGATTAAAAAAATCATTTTTATTAAGTATAAAATATTATCTGAAAAAGAGCTGAAACCTTCTCTAAAAATAAATCAGTTAAATCCCTAACAACGCGTTTGTCGCCGAGACCGGCGCTACATAAGGAATTTCAATAGAGAGAATTGCCGGGAAATACAGTAATTCAAATTGTTTAAGCTCTTCTCGTTGGTCGGCATAAACCAGCCAATCAGAATAGGAGCGACAGCGGCCCATTCTAACCTATGAAGGAGTATTGACCAATCAGAATAGGAGCGACAGGGACCCATTATAACTTAATAAAAATTATTTTTTTAATCATACCCCATGCCGCACGGCTCTGAGAGCCGAGATTGCATTGCGCCGATCTCTCCATAGACTACAATGGGACAAGTAGCTCGCGCTCTGATTGGCCGGGATAGCCAAGCCCCCGCTAGCTCAGCCAATCAGCTCTTTTCTGCATTTTTACTGTATTTTGAACTGTCCCGCCTTTGATTTTGATTGGTCAAAACTTCTCCATAGGTCAGAATGGGTCCCTGCTCTTTTTCTGAAAAGTTTTACGCCTTTATAAAGGCGATTTTTTTGGAATCGTACTCCATGCCGCACGGAGCTGAGAGCCGAGATTTCTCTTGCGATCTTCTATATGTTTCCTCTCATGTTCCGATCCTGCTTCACTTCGCCTCCGCCGGAGCATTTAGACCAGAATCAACCAGGTCTGCCTGTTGGAGCTGCCGAGCGCTGCAATGCACCTCACTTTACCGACTCGCGATCGTGCATGCCTCGGAGTTTTCGAGCGCGCCGCGTCCCGCCCTGGAACGCCTACACCAGGCCCACACCGCGCCCATTACACGCCCCTTCATGCGGGGCGCATCTGAAAGTGGCGAACGCTGCATCCCTGCGTCCGACAGCGGATTCAGGCTGGGGAGGCGCAGGTTACGCCAAAAAACAGGCGAAAAGCCCGTTCATACATGTCGCCCTGAGATTCTACCAATAAAAGGACACAAGCTTCATGGACACAAGCTTCATGGAAGAATACTGATCATTAGAAATTGCTAAACTTTTAACCCTGTATTAAAGAACTTTAGAATTTATTGATTTCCATATCACTGGCATCTGATCAGTTACTAAGGGCAACAAAGACTGTCTTTTTGTTAGACAGTTTGGATAAATGAGGCCCATTGTTTTAGATGGCAAAACATACTCGTGTCTACATTATAATGTTATGCTGAGTAGTATTCTTTTACGCTTTGAAATGTTTTGCAGAGACATAAAAGACAGTGACATGATCACATTGGATGCATTTGTTGCAGTCATGTTAAATTACTTTTGTTCATGCCCTGATAATAGTGTAGAAAAAAAGCAATATAATAATTGTGAAATGAAATATGTGGTTTACCTCATTTAATGCACCATGTGCAATTTGCAATTTGAGGGTTGCACCACTTATCATTTAAAAACTAGGCTCAGGACACCTGCCTGGTGTAGGTAACAACAATATCACCACTATGTCTGCAGCTTCTCTACATGTTATGGAGAAGCTCACTGGAGATCATTTTGACAGTAACCACATAATCTACAGGTTTTTCTGCTTATTATCCCATATGGTTTTAATAAAAGACAGATTCCCATTTTACATGATTAAATTTCTATCTTACATTATCCATTGCCTTTGTGATATTTCAGCTTTTGACAACACCATGTATAACAGTAACATTAATAATTCTATTAAAGCTGTGGTTATAATGCTTGAGAAATGTTTTTATGCCTGTTTTAATGGGCTAACTTTTGATGTGACCAATGCCAGGCAGTTGCTGCCAAGGCAAATAAAATCATCAAAAGAGGCATAGATAATCATGACAAAAATAAAGTGTCACCTTTATACAAATCTTTGTTGAGGATACACATGAAATCGAGGAGGGCGACTAGGGCAATCAGGATTGCAGTGCCAAGACAGGTTAGTAAAATTGGGGTTATTCAGCTTGGAGCAAGAAAGACGACTTGGGGCAATTTAATTACCTTGTACAAATAAGTGATCTCCCACATGATCTTTTTACAAGTGGCAATATACCAAAAATAGACAATCAACAGTAAAGACTATCTCTAAAAAAATATCAAATATACCATAAATGTTTTAGATACCACGCCAAAGCTAGCAAGAAGTAGATAAAATTATAACAAATTGTATAAATATTTCCACATTTTTCCCCAGCCTTGGTTGAACATGCTGGACATATGTCTTTTTTCAACCCTACTAACTATATAATGTATCCACTGCTCCCCACTGACCATTTGTGCATATTTAAATGTTTTTTGTATCTATTTTAATAGATTGAATACATTTGTTATAATTTTATATACTTTTTGTTAGCTTTGGAGTGGTATTCTTACATACTTATGGTATACTTTTTACAAGTAAGCTTATAACCATGACAAGGGGAATCCTCTATGTTTAGAGGAAAAAAAGGTTTCACTGTGATTATAGGCATCGATTCTTTACTGTAAGAGCAGTGAGATTATGAAACTCACAGCCACAGTATGAACTTCAAGAAGAACCTGGATGCTTTTCTTAAAAAATATATAATTTTACAGGTTACTAGAGATAGGATGTTGATCCAGGAATAACTTTTGATTGCCATATTATGAGACAGAATGGAATTTTCCTTAATTATGGAGCATTAGACAACCAACTCATAGGAGTTTTTACCTTCTTCTGCATTAATACAGTAGGGTTGTAGGTTTGACGCAATAGAGTCTTTTTTTAACTTTATTAACTACGTAAATACATATTTTTGAATCTCCTATTTTTGCTTAAATAGGTATTTCCATCTCATTGAATAGCTTTAGACATGTAGGCAAAGGTAAATAAAGACTATTACCAAATACATCACTGTTCTGATTTTGCTTCATTTCAGAGTTAGAGCGGTTCTTATCTTCTGCTTGTTTACAAAAGCTTCTTTATTTACTGACCACCTCTCTCTTCTCTTGCAGTGGCCAGAATGGTGAGGTCCCTCCCTGCTGTATCTTATCAGCAGGACAGAGCTTCTCAGTCTCTGATCTTATCTTTCTACTAAAAATACTTTAACCTTTAGAGCTACTGACCTTGTAGCACTTTATACTAGTCTGTCATGTGTGCAACTCATTTATATGAGTTGACATCAAAGATAACAGAGTCACTCAGCAGCTAGCAGTGTATCTTGGCAGCGTATAAGTTGTTCTCTTTCACTAGAAGCTAGCTCTCAAATACAGCCATGCTAGCTTATATTTATGACCACACATCCTACTTGGACAGTGTCATTTTTTTTAATGACCGCTGCATCCCCCTCAGCCCTCTAAATAGAATAGAACCTCGCAGAGCTGAAATGTCAGTCACTGCTGTAGTGTAAGGTAGTGTGAGCCTGAAGAGACTGTGAAGAGTGAATACAGCCAGATGGGAAAACCCATTCAATTTTCATTTGCCTTCTAGGGAATATTCTACATTTCATACTTTACCTCTTTTTAAAGTATGAATTTGGAAAAGCTTTTAACAGAGGTTGTGATGAATACCTAACAGTAGCATCATGTACCCATAGACTAATAAAGGATCTGTTTAATTAATATATTATGAGCTTTTTCATGGCACATCTATTAAACAGATGTTGTTATAGCCTGTGGGTGAGGGATGCTACTATTAACAGACATGTCATAAAAATCTATTGAAAAAGTCATGACATGTATGTTAAATGGGTGTTTGGGGCAGATGCCATATAATGGCATCCATTGCCCATCCATTACCCATAGGCTAATATGTTATCTATTTAATGCATATATTTTACAGGATCCCATCCATAGAAACATTACATATACAAAATACTAACACACTGGCCAGACAGAGACCAAAATAATTTTCTTATTGACTCTCTGCATATGCTAAGGGCACCCTGTGTGCCTGAAACTTAGGTGGACTTTTGCACTATTGCATGCTTTGTCACCTTGATTAGATTTCAATTCAGCGCCATTTTTTTTGTTTTGCAACAGTGTACAGTGGTACAATAGAGAGTAATGAAATTAATGAAAAATATTATAATATATTTACTTTAGGGAACAATAAAAGCATGTATGCTAGGCAAAAAAACAGTGCACCCCATTCTGCTTTTCAGTCTCTCGTCAATCTTCATTCAGCACTCTGATGTCGTTCTTGATTTAACTCATCTATCTGACATAATGATCACTAATTCAGTAGAGGATCTCAAATCTGTCAGGACCCACTGAAGGTTTTGCTTCTGTGGAGCTACACCAATGTATGCATAGATATAAGGATTCTCATATCTGCTTCATCTTGAGAATGACATATTCATTGTCCGAATGGAGTAAGATCATGAGCTCACCTGTAGCCAAAATGTACCTATAAATACATTGAACAGTGTGCATACATATATAGATCATGGGTATTTATATGTTAGGTAGGAATTCCTAGTGTAGTGGGAATGACAGAAGGACTCTCAGGCATAGGGAATGCTCCAGAGGTTGCTAGGTGTTCTAATTTATTTTGTAAGAATAGGCAAACTTTTTAGCATGACATAACATATGGTCTACTTGCTGGACAGTCTAAGGCCTCGTTCACACGACGGATTTGGCCGCGGCCAGATCCTCGTCGGGCCGCGCCGCAAACTCGCGTCTCCCGACGCGGGTTTGTGGCGCAGGCGGTGGGCGTGGCCTTGCCACGGGAGGGGCGTGGTTTGGGCCGCGGCTTGCGCCGAGGGCTTTCCCCTGTGCAAATTAAGAGCAGGGGCAAAGCCGCGGCGCTAGCCACATCCCAGCCGCGCACCACCCGCGGCGACACCCGTGGCGCTGCCCGCGGCAGCACCGCGCAGCCGCCGCGCAGAGCACTCCTGTCAAGAAATGACAGGAGACTTCTTCATGCGCGCGGGTCTGTCCGCGGCCCCGGAGTCGCGGCCAAACCCGCGCAGTGTGAATATTAACGCGGTTTCCCATAGGAAACCATGTTAATAATCTAGGCGCGATTTGGCCGCGGTTATGGCCGCGGAAACTGCGTCGGAACCCGCGGCCATAACCGCGGCCAAATCCGTCGTGTGAACAGGGCCTAAGAGCCCAAACAACTTGTATTAACAGGCTCTAGAAAAATGAATTTCATATTGGTCATGCCTCACCCTTGATACATTAACATAAAACATGTAAAAAATAGACAAGTAAAGAATGACCAGCAGAGCAGTACCCAGGTATTTTGTATAATTTATATGTTTTGTCTGCATAAATGAGTAGTGCTATAGAGTATACTGGGCACACTTAACTTATATTTATTTATACAGAAGCAACTCATAACAGGTCTACCTTACAGAATTCCTCTTTAGTTCCCAAAGCATATTGCCCTCAATAGACTTATATCTATATTTACCTATATATGGAGAATATATTTTCAAATATGAATATCTTAAATTTCACTAAAGTCCAAATATAACAGATATCAATAAAAAGGTACTTGCGGTAACTATTAGTAATAGTCTGTGGTGCTTCTTAAATAAGGACCTCCTGCAATGGTCAGTTCTCATGCATACAGAGCTTTCACTTCCCTCCACAAGCTTCGTGTAACCAGAACACCTGCATCGGTGTAAACAGAAATACATATGGCCTGAACTGATTAAACAAATGTGAGGAATGCACTCTGCTCCCTCCTCTACCTCCTGCCTTATAACAGAGGGGGAGCAGAGTGCATGTCTTACACTTGTTTCATGATTTCAGGCTGTATGTGTAACTATTTACACCAATGCAGGTGTTATGGTTACAAGGAGCTTTTGGAGTGAGTTGACAGCTCGGCATACATGAGAACCATTGCAGGAGGTCTGCAGAGCTGTGACATCCTCTCTCTATCACTGCTCACACAGAATGATGATGTCACCAGTCTTAAGTGAGTGAAAACATGCCTCCTGGGAGGAGAGACATGCCCCTGGATTTCAAGCTGTAAGAGACAGAGAAACAGCTCAAGTCTGCCAAAGCCTGTGATGAAAAACTCCTTTAATTGTTTGAATTCTACATCTATTATTCTAGGATCAGAAATATATCATCCTTATAAAAGTATAATAATTAAAATTAAGGATTTCCATACCTGTAACTGCAAATAAGTGATATAACTTTTGAAGTGCCAATATGGCAAGGTATATGTAGGGCAAACGAGTAGAAGCATAAAGAAACGCCTTGTTGAACATCGTTCGGCAATACGTATTTATAAGTAGAGAACTGAAAATATGATTCCTTCCTAGATTGTTACAGCAGACATGAAAGATATATGGTAAGACTACTGCCATTTTTTTGAAGCGAGACATAACGTTACAGAGTTACGGTGGTGTGTCTTAGAAGAGATACATGTTACCGATCAATCAATTACTTACCACACGCTTGCTTCAAAAGCAAGCAGCACGGATTTTTAAATTGGATTTTTTATCACCGATAGGGTTAAATCAGAATATGAATTTGAAAGTGTTCCTATGATGAGTTAGGATTAGGTTCATTATGAAGCTTAGTTTGGTTGTTGATGTGATTTTAATTGCTCTAGGTTGTTATTGTGTATTGCCGTTTTGAAACTATGTCTGAACAGGGTTGTTTGCTAACCTTAAAGGGGTTTTGCCACAAATTAAAATTGACATGGGAAGCTAGCAAATGAAATAACAAACATTTTCACAATTCATTATTATTAAAATTTCTGGACCGTTTTTGTTTTAGCTGCTCCTTTAGTGATCCATTGTTTACAGCTTGTCTCCAAGGGATATGACCAGGGCTGAGAGCTCCTCAGTCCTGGCCGCACATGCTCAGACATCACCTCTCCTCTCAGGCAGTTACTGAGTGTTCAAACCCCAGGTGCTGTCATTCTACTCCTGTCCTCTGTCCTCCTTAGTAATTAGTCAAACAGTGCAAATAGATAAAAAAGAAATCTCAATCAGGTTTGTTCATTGATAAAGAGAAAAAAAACAACAACACAGGTTTGGTTCCTGCAGGGATTTGAACCTAGGACCCTTGCGCCTGGAGGCAAAAACCTTACCTTTCATCTACTCACAATGCTTTATATAAACAGACCTTTCTTTGACTACAGAGAGAAAAGGCACGGTGATGTCATCCTGCTGGGTCACATGATATGCAATTCAAACAAATCACACACGCCCCCTCCGGAGTACACAGAGCTGAAGAGCTGGATGCAGGAGGTATGAAATGAAATTGTGGCAAAACCCCTTTAAGTATATAAGGACATCACCTACCTGAACGCGCCCGCTTGAGAGAGAAGGCCCGCCATTGGCAGCTCTGTTTGAATCCTCCCGTGGCAGTTCCACCACATTCAACATCTTAAATAGTGCAGCATGTATGGATACTCCTGACGATACCAGAATGGCAATTATGTGACTGATCTATTTTGCTTGTACAAAGAATTATCCACAGCCATTTGTCAGGACAAAGTTATTGTAGAAACAGACATAGCGTATAAGGATATTCGTGTTGTCAAAATGATGGATAACGAGATGAAACTCAAATAAGCCTCTTTATGAGACTATTGATTGCCACTATAATACTAATACAGTTGAAACCAGAAGTTTACATACACCATATAAGAAGACATATATGCACGATTTGACATGAAATCAGAATAAACCTTACCTGTTTTATGTCAATTAGGATTACGACAATTATTTATATTTCCTAAATGCCAGAATAAGAGAGAGAGAATTTGTTAAGGCATTTTTATTACTTTCTGCAAAGTCAAAAGTTTACCTACACTAAGGATTGCTATGCTTTTAAAAAATTTGTGAGAGCACATATGACGATGTCATGTCTTTGGAAGATTCTGATAGGTTTATTGGCAACTTCTGAGTTAATTAGAGACATGCTAAAGATTAAAGAAATCAGCCAAGACATCAGGAAGAGAATTGTGGACTTGCACAAGTCTGGTTCATCCTTGGGTGCAGTTTCCAGATACCTGAAGATGCCTTGTTCACCTATACAAACAATTATGCACAGGTAAAAACAAGATGGGACTGTCCAGCTATCATACCGCTCAAGAAGGAGACAGGTTCTGTGTCTCCGAGAGGAATGTGCTTTGATCTGACATGTGCATATCAACCCAAGAACAAAAGCAAAGGACCTTGTGAAGATGCTGATGGAAGCTGGTAAGATTGTGTCATTATCCATATTTAAACGTGTTCTGTATCAACATGGGCTGAAAGGCCACTCTGCCACAGCGAAGCTATTGCTCCAAAAGAAACATATAAAAGCCAGATTCATGTTTGCAATGCACACAGGAACAAATACCTACATTTTTGGAGACATGTCCTGTGGTCTGACTAAACTAAAATTGAACTGTTTGGCCATAATGACCATTGTTACGTTTGGAGGAAAAAGGGAGAAGCTTGGAAGTCTAAAAACACCATCCCAACTGTGAAACACGGGGGTGGCAGCATCATGTTGTGGGGTTGTTTTGCTGCAGGAGGTACTGGTGCACTTTACAAAATAGATGGCATCATGAGGAAAGAAGATTATGTGGCAATACTGAAGCAACATCTTCAGACATCAGCAAGGAAGTTAAAGCTTGGGTGGAAATGGATCTTCCAAATGGACAATATGCATACTGCCAAACTAGTTACAAAGTGGCTTAAGGATAACCAAGTCAATGTTTTGGAGTGGCCATCAAAAAGCCCTGATCTCAATCCTATTGAAAATTTATGGGCAAAGCTGAAAAGGCAGGTGCGAGCAAGGCGACCTACAAACATGGCTCAGGTACACCAGTTCTATCAGGAAGAACGGGCCAAAATGCCTACCAACTACTGTGAGAAACTTGTGGAAGGATATTCAAAACTTTTGACCCAAGTCAAACAGTTTGAGGGCAATGCTACCAAATACTAATGAAATGTATGTAACCTTTTGACTTTGCAGAAAGTAATAAAAATGCCTTAACAAATTATCTCTTTCTCATCATTCTGATAATTGGCAAATGCAAATCATTTTGATAATCATAATTGACCTACAATGGGTAAGGTTTTTCTGATTTCAGATAGTGAGATAAACATGCAAATGTGTCTTTTTATGTAGTGTATGTAAACTTCTGGTTTCAACTGTGTGTGTGCCAGTATACTATACCCAGGGGCGTAACTAGAGAAGCCAGGGCCCCATAGCAAACTTTTGGATGGGTCCCCCGCCCCCCCCCTCCCCCTCCCTGACCACGACCATGTACCAGGACATGCTGTTAGATAATGTAGATAATACAAGGGGCAAATACCTCACCATACATATCACCATCATACTGCTACCAATCAAATCCACTATACCAAAACCAACATTACCAATAACGCTATTACATAAGGACCTGATTATACCACCAGAACACGACCACAAATTACCACCACATAGTGACTGAATAATAACCCTACACTATTACTGATCAGTACACAAAGACCAATACTGTCTAATAATAATAATATATAATAATAATATAGTGACCATAAAGTGGTATATACTAGTGTACACAGGCTCTGCAGACTGTATATAACCACCATACAGTGACCATATAATGGTAGACACCAATGTACACAGGCTCTGCAGACTGTATATTACCTCCATACAGTGACCATATAGTGGTAGACAGCAGTGTACACAGGCTCTGCAGACTGTATATAACCACCATACAGTGACCATATAGTGGTAGACAGCAGTGTACACAGCCTGTGCAGACATATAAGTGATTACAGTGCAGTTACATCTTGTGACTCACAGGTGACGTTTCTCTGACCAGTCGTTGACGTTCTCTTTTGTTCTGCATCCGGTCCAGTCCGCCATCTTGATGACATCTCCCGACCACTTGTCCCTGCAGATTTAGACACAAATATCTTAGAAACCTGAGCTTCCAGCACCTGCCCCCCTTGCTATATGGGGTCCATTTAGGCAGGCAGATAGGATATATGGAGCCCCAAATAGGCAAGGTTTAGGTAGCCAATAGAGTGCCCATATAGGCAGGCAGGGTTTAGGTAGCTATAGGGAGCCATACAGGTAGACAGGGGTTTGGTGGGCTATAGGGGCCATATAGGTAGGGTTTAGGTAGCTAAAGGGGCCCCATATAAGTAGACCGGCAGGCTTGGGGGGTATCGGGAGGGGTTTTGTGGGGTTCGGGAGGGGATATAGGGTGTAGAGGAGGCATGTGGGGGTATACAGGCAGACTTGGGGGTTATACGGCAGGCATATAAGGGGTGTATAGAGGCAGGCATGTGGCGGCTGTATAGGAGGGCATATGGGGGCTGTATAGGCAGGGCAGATATAGGGGGCTGTATAGGCAGGCAGGCATATAGGGGGCTGTATAGGGCAGGCAGGCATATGGGGGCATATAGGCAGGCATTTTGGGGCTTAGCATATGGGGCAGGCAGGCATATGGGGGCTATAGGCAGGCATATGGGGGCTATAGGCAGGCATATGGGGGCTATAGGCAGGCAATGGGGGCTATAGGCAGGCATATGGGGGGCTATAGGCAGGCATATGGGGGTATAGGTAGGCATATGGGGGGTATAGGCAGGCATATGGGGGGCTATAGGCAGGCATATGGGGGGTATAGGTAGGCATATGGGGGTTATAGGCTAGGCATATATGGGGGGCTATAGGCAGGCATATGGGGGCTATAGGCAGGCATATGGGGGGCTATAGGCAGGCATATGGGGGTATTGGCAGGCATATGGGGGGTGTAGGCAGGCATATGGGGGCTATAGGCTGGCATTGGGGGGGTATAGGCTAGGCATATGGGGGGTATAAAGGAGCATAGGAGGGAATAGGCAGGCATATGGGGGCTATAGGCAGGCATATGGGGGGGGTATAGGCAGGCATATGGGGGGTATAGGCAGGCATATGGGGGGGTATAGGCAGGCATAGGGGGGTCTACAGGCAGGCATATGGGGGCTATAGGCAGGCATCTGGGGGCTATAGGTAGGCATATGGGGGGCTATAGGCAGGCATATGGGGTAGATAAAATAAGAAACAACTTACTCACCTCGGTCCACGCTCCCCCGATGCACCGCTCGCTCCGCTCTGCTGCTCTCTCTGCAGCCTCTGCGCTCAGTGCGGGCGGCGCGGTGATGTGACATCACCGCGCGCGCCCACGTGACCACAGAGGGCCGGCAGGGGGAAGTAACAGAGCGGAGCGATCGCCGCTCCGTCCTGCTACTACCGAGCAGCGCTGCCTCTGAACGCTCGGGCCGGGGGGCCCGGGCGTTCAGAGGGAGTATGCGCTGGGCCCCGCAGCTCCCCGCCCGCCGCAGTGAACTGTTAAGTTCACTGCTGGCGGGCACAGGAGCGGCATTACCGGGGTAGCGGAGGCAGTAGCAGCTGCCCCGGGGCCCCCCTAAGCGCAGGGGCCCCGTAGCAACTGCTACCCCTGCTACCCCGGTAGTTACGCCCCTGACTATACCAATGTAAAGGACTATGTGTGTCACGAGTGGCTCCGCAGCCCGCATGTTGGGCTGTGGGCACACTCGTACTCCCTCTGCCAGCCCGGCGACAGGAACGAGTGGCGCCGCGGTCCGCATGTCGGGCTGCAGGTGCTCTCGTTCCTCTAGCAAATACTTACCCTGCCTTGCTTCTGCTTCCCCGTTTTCCTCTGCCAGCCGGTGTGCGCATCCCCGCTCCCTAGGACGTGCTCTCTGAGATTTAAAGGGCCAGCGTACCGGTAATTGGTTGATTGCTAGCTGCTGACCCTACATATTTGGGACATTCCCACTACTTCCCCTCTGGATCTATAGTGCCTTATGCCATAGAGAAAGCGTTCTAGAGTGCATTCCTGACTTGCTGTGTTCCTGACCCATTGCTATGTTTCCTGACTACGAACCTTTGCTGCCTGCCCTGACCTACCTGTCTGTCCTTGACTAAGAGTTTGTTTCACGATTCGGCACCTGGCTGCCACCGCAAGCAGGTTGCGTCAGGGGTAGCAATCTGGTAGGACTCCTGCCGCAGCAAGCCCATGCTGCCTTGCGGCAGGCTCTGGTGCACACCGGGACCTATTTAGATTCCGTTCCCTGGTGTGGCTTCTACCACCGCTTGCAGTGGTCCACTGACATTATAGTTAGATCTGGCCATGGATCTCGCCAAGGTGCCTCTGCCAAGTGTTGCGGACCTCACCACCATCATGGCTCAGCAGTCCCAGCAAACTGCACAACAGTTATACCAGCTGTCCGTCATGATGCAGCAGTTCCTCCCCTCCCAGCAGCAGCCACAGCCTCCTTCCGTGGTCTCTTCTACGCCTGCTGTCCCGTTGCTGCCTGTTGGCCCCAAGTTCCGGTTGTCATTACCAAAAAAGTTCAACGGGGACCCGAAACTCTGCAGTGGGTTTATTACTCAGTGCTCCATGCATGTGGAACTGATGGCCGACCAGTTCCCAACCAAACGGCCTTCTTTTCAGGAAAGCCCTGGCTTGCGGCACTCCTCTCTGGGACAGGAGCAACCCAGTGATGGCTAACCTACAGACTTTCCTAACGGAATTATGCAGCGTTTTCGAGGAACCTTCTCGGGTGTCCTCTTCCGACAGAGCGCTTCGCCAAGGGGACTCCTCAGTTGGAGACTGCGCAGGCTAGTGTCGTACCCTGGACTCAGAGCTATCCTGGAATGATCCTGCCCTATGTGCCACATTCAAGAAGGGCCTCTCCAGTAGGGTAAAGGACGTGCTGGCTTCAAAACACATTCTGTCTTCCTTGAGTGAGCTTATTCACTTGGCCACCCGCATTGACGTGCGCTTCACCGAGAGACAGGAAGAACTCCATCAAGAACGTGACATGGCTTAGCCACGTCGCCTTCCACGTCTTGCTTCAGTTTTCCAGAGGCCTCATCTGCCACTTCCACAGCCTTCCGGTGAGGAGCCCATGCAGTTGGATGGAGCCCACCTGACTGCGCAAGATTGGTCCCGAGGTTGTGTGCAGAATTTGTGCCTCTACTGCGCCAGCATTACCGAAGAGACTGTCCCCAACGTACAGCAAATGCCCGCACCTGGGTTATGTGGGAGAGGCGTTCCATGGCCATTGGGGAACATGCGAATCGTCTCTGTCCACGATTGACGATGCCGGTACTGGTAATGACTGATTCAGGACTCTCTTTTCAGGATCCTGCTTTTCTGGACTCAGGATCAGCTGGGAACTTCCCGTTGGTCGGACTGGACAAACCTCTGGTAATCTCTTCTGTCAGCGGTGAATTACTAAGTGATTCCATTCAATTTAGTACAGAGCCTGTATCCCTTCACGTTGGGGCCTTACAAAGGGAGAAGATTGCATTCTTTGTCTTGCCCCGCTCTTCTTTGGCAATTCTCCTGTGACTGCCAGGGCTGCAGCGCCATGCTCCTCTGCTAAATTGGAAGACGGGCGAAGTCACACGTTGGGGTCAAGACTGCCAGTCTCGCTGTCTTGTAGCACCTCGCCTGGTGCATCCCACTTCTCCACTGACACCCCTCAAGCCTCTGCCGGGTCTTGCTAGCTGAATACCAGGACTTTGCTGACATGTTCTCGGAGATACAGGCTGAGACCCTTCTACCATATTATCCTTACGACTGTCCTATTGACCTGCTGTCCGGTACTAGTCCTCCTCGAGGCAGGGTTTATCCATTATCCGTACCTGAGACTCAGGCCATGACGGCCTACATTCAAGAGAACCTACAGAAGGGCTTTATCTGCAAGTCCTCCTTTCCTGCTGAAGCCAGGTTCCTCTTTGTTGAGAAAAAGGATAGTTCACTATGTCTGCGTATAGACTATCGCAGGCTCAACAAGATTACCGTGAAGAACTGTTATCCTTTACCGTTAATCTCAGAGCTCTTTCACCAGCTGCATGAAGCCAAGATTTTTTCTAAACTGGACTAGTAGGGGGCCTATAACCTCATCACGATTCACGAGGATGATAAATGGAAGATGGTCTTTAACACTCGAGACGGGCACTTTGAATACCTGGTGATGCCCTTCGGTCTGTGTAACGCTCCGGCAGTCTTCCAGGAATTCATCAATTACATTTTCAGGGACCTCCTGTACACCTGTCAGTCAGGTGGGCTCCATCCAACTGCATGGGCTCCTCGCCGGAAGGCTGTGGAAGTGGCAGATGAGGCCTCTGGAAAACTGGAGCAAGACGACGTGGCTGAACTGTGTTATCATTTTCCTGGTGACATCCTGATATTCTCACCCAACTGACAGACCCATCGGATCCAGGTGCTGAGACATCTTCACAGTAATCACTTGTATGCCAAACTGTAAAAATGCCTGTTCCACCAAACCAGTTAGCCATTTCTCGGGTACATTGTCTCTGACAAGGGTCTGCAGATGGATCCCACAAAGTTGTCTGCTGTTTTGCAGTGGCCACGGCTAGTCGGCCTTAGGGCCATACAGCGTTTGGGATACGGCAATTATTATCCGCAGTTCTTCCCCCGTTTTTCCCCCGCTGTTGGCACCAAAAAAGAATGCCAACTTGACACTATGGTCCCCGGTGGCTGAAAAAGCATTCTCTGAGTTGAAATGGGCTTTCTCCTCTGTTTCTATCCTGTCTCATTCAGACCCCAACACATCGTGTTCAGCACATCGTGTCCCCTGAACGTTTGGTCCACGCAGCCCCTGTTGACCTCCAATGTGTTCCCCTGGGTAAGACGTATGTGCGTCCTGCTCTCCGGAGGAGAATTCTGAAATGGGGACATTGCTCCCTGGTGGCTGGGCACCCCGGTGCTCAAAAATCTTATGAACTTATCTCCCGTTTCTACTGGTGGCCAGATCTTTCCAAAAAATACTAAAGAATACTAAAAGATACTAAAGAATTTGTGCAATCCTGTATCACCTGTGCCCACGACAAGACGTCTTGCCACAGACCAGCTGGTTTGCTACAACCTTTGCTAACTCCCAATGCTCCGTGGTTTCACATGGTGATGGACTTCACCACTGACCTACCTCTTTCCTCTGGCAATACTGTCCTACTGTCACGGATCGTTTTTTTAAAAACGTTGCACTTTGTTCCGTTGCCTGGCTTACCCTATGCTCCAAGTCTCGACACTTTTTTGAGCACATCTTCCATTTGCACAGGCTCTCCCAGCATATTGTCTTGGACCGAGGGGTCCAATTTGTCTCAAAGTTGTGGTGCGCACTCCGCTCCCGACTTTAGGTGAAGCTGAATTTTTCCTCAGCCTATCACCCACAGTTAAACGGTTAAGTGGAGAGAGTCAATCAGGTTCTAGGCAGTTATTTGTGCCACTTCGTCTCTGCCAAGATGACTGGTCTGGCCTGCTGCCACTGGGGGAGTTTTCATACAACTCCTTGGACTCGGAGTCCACCGGTGCTTCCCATTTCTATGTTGTCCATGGACAGCATCCCCGTCTGCAACTCCCTCTGTCCAGGTTCCTACTGTGGATGCCCTGGTTTGGGATATGATGTCCATTTGGGATCAGAAACACCAGTCCCTGCAACAAGCAACGGTCCTTGTGAAGGTTCAAGCGAAAAAGAAAAGAAAACCTTCCCCGACCTTTGCTCCTGTGTCTGTCTGCCAAATAAATGCGGATCAAGATCCCTAGTTACAAACTAGGGCTATGCTTCCTGGGGTCTTTCAAGGTACTGGAACGTATCAACCCAGTGGTCTATAAGCTCCGGCTTCTGACTACTATGCGCATCCCGTACTCTTTCCATGTCTCCTTCTGAAACTTCTAGTACTAAACCGCTTCTCTCAGAAAGTCACCTCCCCTTCTCCTGGAGCTGATTCCACCAACGTCTTTGTGGTCAAAGAAATCCTGGCTATGAAGATGATTAGAGGCAGGTGACATTTTCTTATTGACTGGATAGGGTTTGGGATGGAAAAAAGGTAATGGTAGCTAGGGGATAACATCTGGGACATTGACCTGGTGCTTTTAAAACTTTTTTTTCCCTTCCAAAAAAAAAGAAGAGGCCCAAAAGGGGGTTTTTGGGATGTCCACGAGTGGCTCCTCAAACCCCCAAAGTTTAGGCTGGGGGGGCCTTGTATCCCTCTGCCCCCGCCCAACGGAAGAGAGTTTTGGGGCCGTGGTTCCCTATGTCGGGTGCTGGGTTATAGCGAATGCTAGGGAAATACCCACCCTGTACGCTCCTGGGTTCCCAGTGGTTTTTTCCCGCCGGTGCGCGTGACCCCGCTCCCAAGAGTGTGCCGGGTCTCTGAGATTTAAAGAGCCGGTGTGCCGGGAAATTTTGGTTTCCTTGGCCCGGCCCCCCCGACCTTATATATTTTTGGGACCTCCCCCTACTTTACCCGCCAAAATTTATAGGGGGCCCCTTTTGCCGGGGAAAGCGTTCCAAAGGGGTTACTGTCCCTTTCCTGTTTTCCCCCACCCGTTTTTTTACCTTTCCTGAAAACTAAAATTTGCCACCTGCCCCGACCTTCCTGGGCCTGTCCCCCCCCTACAGTTTGGGCTCACGATTTTGGGACTTCAAATGCCCTTGGCTGCCGCTGAAAGCAAGTCCCCTCGGGTAGGGAACCCGGTTGGAATCCCGGGTGCCGCTTTTCCCCCCCGCCCCGCAGGGCCTTTTGTTTTAAAAGTGGGACCTTCTTAGTTTTCCCTTTAAGGTGTTACCTTTTACCCCCGCTTGCGGTGGTCCGTGGATCCAAATACCCTGCCGTTTCAATGGGAAAAGGCACCAGATAGAAAAAAAACCCTAAAAAAAACAGCAGTTTTCTGACAATGGGGGCCCCTTCCCTCCCGCAGCTATTTTTCTGTCTTTTTAGTAATTGCTCCCCAAAAAGGGTTTTTGGGCTTTTGGTTTTTTTTTTTGTTTTTTTTAAAAATCCAAAAAAACTTTCCCAAAAAACAAGTTTTTAGGGGGTTTTCTTACTGGCCATGGCACAATGGGCCCCATTGTTTGGGCCCAATTTCCAGTTTAATTTTCCCTCCAACATCCCTTCTTTTCTTCACGTAATCTGGAAAGGGGACATCAGACACCAAAGTTGATGTCAATTCCCGGGGAAATTTAAACATAAACTCAAAAATTTGGTAACAAAAAGTTCAAACCCGAATTTTTCTTTTGACGTCCTTTTGGTTTCCCAAAAATAGGGGCTATGGGGAATTTAAACAGAAGTGCACTGGACAATTTTTTCAGATCGAAATTAGGCATCACCCCTAAAACTCCATAAAACTCCGAAAATAACCCCCAATTTTCAAATTTTGGATTTTTCGGTTTTTTGGTTTTGGGATAAGGGTTTTGAAAAAATTTTTTGGGGCGGGATTTTTTTCAAGAATTTGGTCAAACCTGTGTCGAAACCCAAAAGGGGGCCCCATTTGAGGGAAGTTTTCAAGTTGTTCTGACGTTTGTAAAGATTTTGATTTTTAAATTTTAAACAAAAGGAAATCAAAAATTTTAAAAACAGAGCTGTTTATTGTGTGGGCCAAAAACAGTGATGCCCTGGGGAGGGACTTTTTGAAATTTTGTAAGTTTGGGAATTTTAAGGGGTAAGTTACATTTGAATGGTCCCCTATACAAATGCACGGTAAAAATTTCCCCAAAGGGTACAAATTTTTAAAAACGTAAACCTCTATAATAGCACATAATGTTAAAACTATCTCAGACCCATGGTTTATTACAAAAATCATTATTCAGAAAGGGGTCAAACTGGTGCAGCATTATACTTTTGTAGTTTTTTGAGTGAAGAATGGAAGTTTTTCAAAAAACGGGACAAAAATTTTTTAAAAAGCAAATAAAAATTCCCGGGGTTTTATATCCGAGAATTTTAATTTTCACAGCACATGGGTCGATGACAATGAAGAATTAAAAACAATGCTAAACATTGAACCCCAAAAAAGATTTACTTAAAAAAAAGAATATGTATTTTTAAACCCTTTTTTTTTCTTTATATTGAAAGTGTTCAGTACCAGGTGAAAGCTCTTTGTACAACAAGCAGGCTTTCTACATCACAAAGGGGTGTGAGACTGCCAGATCCAGAATAAAGGAATACAAATATTCTTATGAATAAAATATCCCAAGCAAAGCTGTAAAAAAGAAAAATGAAACTTTATAACAACAATTTAAAAATGCCAAAACCTCTTATTATGTTTTTAAATTAAAGGTCTGTGCTTTGGCGGAATTTCTGTGCGCCCCGACAAACAAAGCAAGAAATTTTTAAATTTGCCAAATTTTTGGAGAGTTTGTTTTCTCTAAAGGGGGGCGGTTTTAAGTAAGGTTGCTTTATTAAAAGGGGCACAAGGCTCATTCAAATGAAAAGCAAAATGTTTTATTTTTTTCTCTTTGCCTTTATTTTTGTAAATTTTGGTTTTAAAAAAAAGGGTTTTCTTCTTTGCAAAGGGGTTCTGTTTTTGGAGATAATCTTTTCCCCCGTGGCTTTCAGAGGGGGACCATTTAAAAAAAATCTTATTTGTTAAAATTTTTATTTCACGACAGCTCTGCATAGTGTATGGACGGAATAATAGAGCATAACATGTGAAAAATATAGGGGAAAAAAAAAAAAAAACATCGCCTGGAAGCAAAAAATAAAGTCTTTTCCTATTGGTTTAAAGTTTTTTTTGGTTTTTCCCTTTATTGAAAGGGGCGTTAAAGATTTTGTTTTCACTATTTAAATACACAAGATTTAAGGATGTTTTGAGTATGTACATATATCCACAATCAAAGCTGCAGCCATTTGTTGGTTAGAAGGGTTGTTTGAGATTACAGAAAAAGGCCCATTTTTATTTTCTCAGAATCAGGCGGAGTATTTAAATGTCTATGAATACCAGGCAGCACTGTAGCATAGGGTCAGCACTGTTACCTTAAAGTGCTGGGGTTATAGGTTCAAATCCAACAAAGGACAATAACTCCATGGAGATTCTTCCTGTTTTCACATGGGTTTTCCCTGGCAACTCTGATTTCCCCCATGCTTTAAAAAAAAGTTATACAGGTAGGTTAATCTGGAATTTAGATAGTGAGCCCCAATGACAGGGACCAATGAGAATAGTACAATCTCTGTACAGCACTGTGGAATATACCAGTGAGGTGAGTTGTGATACCAGACATTGTGTGGTGCTGTTTTTTGTTTTTTTTTCCGGAAAAGGGAAGATTTTTTTCTTCTAATCTAATACTGAATTAATTCAAATAATACCAACTTTGCTTTTAGGCATTTTTCAGGCTTTTTAGAGTTGCTCCAATAGGACTTTGGTTTAACACTGGTTTGATTGAACTTGTGAAAAAATGTGGGGTTCGTATCATCCAAATACCCTTTTTCTTATTCTATCCATAACCTTAAACTGGGATTAGGGTAAGGGTTTTTTCTGCATTTTTAGGGTTAATTTCCTGTTTCGGTGCACTTACACTCCAGCAGCAAGTCAGATCTGACATCAGTTCTGGTTAGCGCAGCATCAGGGTTAGTAATGGTAAACTGAAGGGATTGTCCAGGAGTGGAAAATTCAGTTGAACTGGAATCAGGATATGAGAAGAAAAAAAAAGCTATACTTATTTACCTGTCCCCAACTGCTGCTGCTCTGAAGCGCCCCAGGGTCCACACCTTTCTGTCTCAACACACAGGACAGGTTCATTCTCCATTGTAAGTGAATGGAGTGCAGAGCAGAGGATCCTGGGAAGCTACCTAGCTGTGGGCGACAGATAGGTAAGTATTACTTTTTGTATGCAGCATAGCCCCATTTAACGTTCCCTCCACTGGACAACCCCTTAAACCTAAAAATTCATACAATAAAACCATGTACCTTTAAAACCAGATTGGGGTTGGGGTTTAAAATTATTTTTTGTTGTTTTTTAATCAATTCAGGTTTAAATTTTTTAATTTTTAACCAGAAAAAAAAAATTAAAAATCATTTTTTCTTTTTGTAATTTTTATATTTTAAAGCGTATCTTTAATTTGAAACAGAGGCAAACTAAGAAATATTTGAATACAGCTTTAGACCTCATTTGCATGGTAGTATAAGGCAAAGACCAGATTCTGCAAAAAAAAAATTGCACTGAATATGCCGCCAATCTGTAGCAGACCAATGATGGACCCATAGAAAAATTTGCAAGCAAAGGGTAAAATTCATTTTTAAAAATTCAAGGGAAAAAGGGAATTAGTTTGCTTCAGTTTTTGAAAATCTCCTTTTTCCCAAACAAAAATCCATGCAGAATTTTTTCTGGTACATGTAGATGTGGTTTTGAAAATCAAATCCAGTTGTATTGTACTGTAAAAATTTGGTGCTTTAATTTTCCCACCCCCAAACCCACCGAAAAATTCCCACGGGGGAAAGCCATCCTTATGGTTACACACTTCTGAGTGAAATTTGGGTCCCCAAATTGAGATTAGGGGGCATTACTTTTTGGTTATCCCATTGTTTTTAAATACAGAGATTTACTAAAATTTTTTTTGGGAAATTTTTTTTAAAGAATTTTTTTGTATTTTTTTCTATAAACAATTTTAAAATTCGGGGAGAATGTCTCGGGACAACAGGGCCGTTAAAGCATTTTAACAAAGTATATAAAAGTCCCGTTTTTACATTCTGTAAAAAAAATTTAAAGTGGGACCCCCGGGTTCTGAAAAAGCCCCCACCCCCGTTTTTACCTTTTAAAATTTGGGATGATTGTCAAAAATAAAAAAAAGTTTAAACCTGAGGGATCAGTGATATGTAGCTTTATCAGCTTCATTTTAGAAAAGGTTTGTCTCATTGGTACGGCATATAAGCTTTCTGTACTGGTTCCCATTGGAGTAATCAAAAAAAACCACTTCTACAATTTTTAATCCATGTTACTAAAAAGGGTTCATGCACTTTTTAAAACGGCTTTGCCCCAAATAAAACGTTCAGTCTGTTTTGGGGTTCCAGGCCGTGCGTGGTCGGGTTTTCACCGGTGAGTTTTTCAACTGTTTTTCATCCTTAGCTTTTTTAAAATTTTGAAAGTACTTTTAAACCCAAGAGCAAAGCCCCCGCCCCGTGGGGGTACTCAGGGGTTCGGGAACCCGGGTTTGAAGCCCTCGGAAAACCCGCAAGGGGGCTGAAAATTGTGGAAAGTAGGGAGAAGAGAAAACCCTCTCGGGGACGGGAAAAGGAAAGGGTTTTTTTAGTTTTTTATTTTTAAATGGCCTATAACCTATTTACTTTTACTGGGGGAGATTTTTGGCCTACGGGGTGGACATATATCCTAATACAGCCGGGGGACCAAAAATACCTATATCCCCCTAAAACCTTTTTGGGGGGAGACCCCCATGCCTCCAAAAGGTTGGGGGGCCAGCCTCTGCAGGTAAAAAACTTAATTTGGGGCCCCCTTTTCGGTTTTTCAGTTTGGGGTGCAGTCTAGAAGCCAGAAGAAGGCCCGGTCAGGAAGTACTAAAGTATGACTTACTTACCACTCTACGCTCCTGCTGCCAGCTCCCCTGCTCATCCACGGCTCCTGACACCTCTTTCTCTGTACACATGGCACTGTCAGCCCACATCTGGGGGCAAAATAGACCCAGGGGAAAGAGGGGCACGGGGAACAAAACAGAAAAGACTGGTTTTCGGAACTGTGGAGATTTGGGGGAGCCGTAAAGCAAAAGGGGCCCACAGTAAGTATTGGGGCAGTGCCCCGGCCTGGGAAACCCCGCAGGGTGTGGGGGGTCCCGGAAAGGAGGGTCAGAGGAAACTGAACGGGGAAACCCAAAACAGGGGGGTGTGGGGGCAGGGGCACATAAAGGGGCGGCCAGCTGTGCGGATTTTGAAAGTTGTAAATTTGGAAATTTCGTGCCCTCTCTATAGATGTCAGCAGCCATGTGTGATTGATCCTTTGGCACTTTTTATTGGGCTTTTGAATGGCTGCCTTCATCTTGGCCATGCACTCCCCCCACTTGAGGTGGGAATGGAGCCTGTTGCCCTGAATGTATGGCATCTTTGCCACAACAGAGAGACAAAAGAGTTAGGAACCCACCTGGGTGAAAAAGGCCGATATTTGCTGGGTAGTTGGGCAAGGGAATTTTTATCAAAATTTGGGAATTAAAAAACCTTTATTGTAAGCATATTTTAAAATGTTTAAAAGGATAGCAGTAAGGCATTTTAAACGTTGAACCAATCCAATTTTTTCTAGGGTTTGTTTCCTGCTCTGGGTGCTGTAATTAATGGGTTTGGGAAATTTTCCAAAAAAAGGGTCAAATAAAATTTTTGGTTTCTTTTCTTCTGAACAACTTATCAAAAATAGCAGACTGCAAATATTTTTTACAGACAAATTGGAAATCAAAAATAAATAATAAAGATTGTAGGTGAAAATTTTCAGTAAGGGTTTTTTCCCTGTAGAATAACCCCAGAGTGTGCTATTTGCGGAAATAAAGGTTCCCCCAAGATTTATGAAAAATTTTTAGAAAAATTTTGGGCAAAAAAAAACTCTATAAAATGAGGCCCCACTAGTACGTGTGGGAAATGTTTTTCCCCTTTGGCCTGAACCCCCATGTCCTTTTTGCCCCAACATAAAGATTTTGCAAATTTTCAGCCTACCTGATAATTTCATGATGTTCCTTTTCTATTCCTGGATAGTTTGAATAATTTCTAGGACACTTTGACCATCTTAGTCAACATATTTGACCTAAAGGACTTTTTCTTGGCGGCCTCCTGAAGGGGAAAGTTCATTGGAATAAGTCATGGTCACAAAAGGGTCAAGGTTAATGCAAATCCCACCTGAAAGTGGGCATTTTTGGAACATTTCTGGATAGCTTGGGAACTCGCAGGTGGGTCAGGAGGATTCCTGAGATTAATAATCGGTTTAATAATAATAATAATAATAGGTTTAATAATCTCCCAGATTACAGTTCTTAAAAGTTGGCAAGTAAGACTATAATAGAAATAAAATCCATTGGCCGAAGATACAGAAAAAATGTATTTAGAGCTGCAGTCCTATTAATAAATTTGGTCCAACTTTGAGGCTGTTCATGCACCAGAAATTGAAATCTAATTCAAATATAACCTGGTGTAGATTTCTAGGGGGACATGTCTAAAAACTGACTTGATCTAAGACACTTCTTGTTGCCCATAGCAACCAATCAGAGCTCCCCTTTCATTTTTTCAGAGCACTATATGAAATGAAAGGGGACTCTGATTTGGTTGCTAGGGCAACAAGAAGTGTTTAGACCAAGGACATTTTCAGACGGTTTCCCCTCTAGTGTAAATTATAGTAAATATGTTGGAAGGAGAAAGGCTCACCTACTTTTTTGCAAAAATGCCGAAAAGTCTCAATTGGACACTCTTGCCTCATGTTTCCTAAAAGCCCCTGTATACATAAAGGGCAAGCAGTATCATATATGACACTGTAACTGGTGCCCTGATACAGATTTTGTATTGGGGCCTCTTAATCATTGGCAGTATCTGACTAGGACAATCAGGTAACAGATCTATACTCTAATCAAAAGGATAACAGTCATAAATCATGTACTGTATCATCACATCCTGACATAAAATGATTGCACAAAAAGGGATAATTGTCATTCATATAGCAAAGAATTTCACAGTACTGTGTTGCCCATTCATAACAGATTAGCAAGAAGCAGATGGCTACTTGGCGAAAGATTTCGTGCATTATGGAATTGAAAGCCATTATTTGACATATATAAGACGGAAGGGGGGTGGTTTTAAAAGATATTTTCGGGGGTTATGTCAGCGGGTGGCTTATTTAAAGGGTTGCTTTTCTTTTCCCCCGGGTTTAGATGGGCTTTCCCCCAGGGGGGAAATAATTTGTGAGTTGCTTTAGGAAAGCTATTTGTTTTTCCCATGAGATTCACCAGGATATTACTAATTTAAATTTACATACATTTTTAAAATCCAAAATGATTTCCGCTTTTTTGACCCCTAAACTCCGTTTTAAAAAAGGTTTTTTTTGACAATTGATAACTGAGCTTCTTGCTGAAGTGGTAGTATTTTGGAATGGGCAAATTTTCTGCTCAAACTTTAAAATTAACATAATTAGAAATAAAAACATTACATTTTTAGTTCAGTCAATGAATTATTGATTGTACGTATCCATCTACTTTCAATACTGCATTTACTTCAGGTAAATGTGTTGTACCATTAACCAGCTAAGTAAAATTAAAAGAGTTATCTTAATACAGACCGTTCCTTTGTTCCCAACAGCCCCCAGGAAACAGCAAATTTTGCCAGGGTCACGGCTACTCATTTCTCTAGCAGCGGCCACTATAAGGCAATTGGGGTATCACATGTAGTCAGTCAAATGAATGGCCGCACATGTAATACATGGCCACGCAGTCCACCAGAGCAAGAGCTTCTCATCTTCTGCTCTTTCCTAAAGAGATGGTTCCTGGAGTGTGATGCCCATACAGGACACATGGACAATTGGCAAATATCTAACTGCAAGTGTACAAGTTCTACATAAGTTTGTTCCTATATTTATTGCCGCCTTGCAACTTTTGGTGCTGCATGATGGTTGCTGCAGTAATTTTCTAGCCTAATATTTACAATATGTATATGTATGTACACACACCACCAGCTAATATCTTCAGTCAGGGCCGCCAACAGAAATTTCAGGGCCCCATACAGCTGAAGCACCTGGGCCCCCCCATGTAAACCCCGCCCCCAGCAACCCGATCCCCCCGCCCCAGCAAAAAAAAACGGCCTCTCGGACATAAAAACGCCCCATTTTACCACATAATACAGTGTGCAAAAAAGAACTGTTTTGTAGTACAATAGCAAATGATCACAGATCTGTCTGTCTCACATATCATAGAAACATGGCAAATAGCCCCATCCTACCCCCCACCAGCCCACATACAATATCCGCCCCCCCCACCACCCCACATAACAATATCCGCTCCCCCCCCCAGCCCACATACAATATCCGCTCCCCCCCCCGCCCACATACAATATCCGCTCCACCCCCCATGCCACTTTTACACTATCCCCCTCCATGTTTCCCTTGGTCCACGCACCTCACCACCTTCTAAAATAAACACCAGCAAAGAAATAAGTTTTACCTCCTATCACAGGGTCAATCAGGGACACATGTACGCTGGCATTATACCAGCGCCGACATAACCTACAACACCACCACATAGAGGTCCAACCCCCAGCTCAGGTAAAAACCTACTACACCGCTATATAGAGCCCACAGAGGGTCAGATACCAGCTCGGTATAACACAACACCTCCATATAGAGACTACATAGAGGTCAGACACCAGCTCAGGTATAACTACAAACCCGCCAGATAGAGACCACATAGAGGTCAGCACCCAGCTCGGGAAATAACCTACAACACCACCACATAGAGGTCAGACACCAGCTCAGGTATAACCTACAACACCACCATATAGAGACCACATAGAGGTCAGACCCAGCTCAGGTATAACCTACAAAACTGCCATATAAGACCAATAGAGGTCAGACACCAGCTCAGGTATAACCTACAACACCACCACATAGAGGTCAGACACACGCTCAGGTAAACCTACAACCCCACCATATAGAGATTACATAGTGGTCAGACACCAGCTCAGGTATAACCTACAAAACCGCCATATAGTGACCACATCGAGGTCAGACACCAGCTCAGGTCACATCACATTACAGTAAAATACAGCACTGATCCAATTATAGAAGCAAAATAACCGCGAAATCAGGGGACTCCCCAGAGACGTCATATCTGAGGATCGTTTTTTCTCTTGAGTCGTTTTATTCCCTTTTCTTCTGCATCCATTCCACACCGCCATGATGACTTGTCCCGGCCACAACTCATCCTGCAGAAATTACACACAAATCTTAGAATCCTCAATTTTGAAGCTTTCTTTACCCATTCCCATCTCTGTACAAACTTCCCAGGGGGGGGAGAGCGGGTACAAGCCATAACTTAGAGGCCTAGTTATCCTAAGGGGTTGGGGGAGGGTGGGGAGAGGACTAACCCCCTGGAGATAATGCTACAACTATGGGCTGCTCCCCTAACAATTATATTACCAGGTAGGTAAGGCAAATGGGCAGGGCCCAGGTAATTAGATAGGGTCTATTTAGGTAGGTAGACACCCGCCGGATAAGTGGTAGGCCAGCACCAGGTAGGTTGGTGGGTACCTAGCCATGAGTCCCCTTTATTTTTGTAGGCGGTCAGGGGGGCCCCCTTTAGAGGTTAGGCAGAGTTAGGGACCCCCTTTAGATGTTAGGCAGAGTCAGGGACCCCCTTTAGAGGTTAGGCAGCGTCAGGGCCCCCCTTTAGAGGTTAGGCAGCGTCAGGGCCCCCCTTTAGAGGTTAGGCAGCAGCAGGGCCCCCCTTTAGTTGTAGGCAGCAGCAGGGCCCCCCTTTAGTTGAAGGCACAGCCAGGGGCCCCCCTTTTGTTGTAGGCAGCAGTCAGTGCCCCCTTTAGTTGTAGGCAGCTGCAGGGCCCCCCTTTAGATATAGGCAGCAGCCAGGGCCCCCCTTTAGTTGTAGGCCGCAGCCAGGGCCCCCCTTTAGGTGTAGGCAGCAGCAGGGCCCCCCCTTTAGTTGTAGGCAGCAGCAGGGCCCCCCTTTAGATATAGGCAAGGGAGTCAGGGCCCCCTTATATATAAAAAAAAAAACAAATCAGTCACTTACCTGAGCCTCGCTCCGCTCCCGGCCGCTCCGTGCTCCCGCCGGCTCCGTACTGCGGTCCTGCATAGGCGGCGCGGTGAAGTGACGTCACCGTGCCGTCTACGTCAGCAGTAGGGGCCGGCGCCCGGCAGGCTGAAGGCCTAGTTTGTTCAGCCTGCCGGGGAGATCAGCGGAGCGCAGCGCTAGTGGCGCTGTGCTCCACTGACACCGCGCCAGCCCGGGGTCGGGGACATTTTGTCCCCAACTCCGGGCCATCTCTGAGCGCTCGGGACGCGGGGGCCCGGGGGTTCAGAGACCGGATGCGCGGGCCGGGCCCCGGGGAGCGAAAGGCACTGCCTCCGGGGCCCGCAGGAGCTCGGGGCCCACGCTGTGGGCCAGGCGGAGCCTGGTTTGGCGGCTGCGCCGCCGGGCCCCCCTCTGCCTTGAGGAATAAGGGGGGCCCGCTTGCCGGGGGGGCCCCCTTATTCCACCGGGCCCCATACGGGAGTACCGGTTGTACCCCCTGTATGGCGGCCCTGTCTTCACTAACTGCCGTGTACAGTACAGACAGCAGCTAGGCGGGCTGGGAGTGACTCAGTAAGCTTCTGTTAGGCTGTCCCAGATATCTGGAGTCATGATGACTGCATCGTACAGCTGCTGGAGGGTGCTTGGGAGAGAATCCATAGAGCAAACACAATATACAAGGTGATCCCACTGATCCTCAACAAGATTCAAGTCTGGGAAAAGAGGGGGTCAGGGTAATTTTTGGGAAGCCCTTGGGGTAAATGCTCCTTCACCCCAATTTTTGGACATTTCGAGCCAGTGGGGGGGGACGATGGGGCAGGAAAAAGGGGGCCCAAATCGCCAGGGACCATATCCGCCTGCCCCCGGGGGGCGCTCATTGTGTAAACAGGGACTCTCTCCGCAGCGCCCGGCAGTGAGCACAGCGGCCGGCTGAATTTTAATTTTGCTGGGTCGTCTCTGGGAAAGGGCCGCCCCCTTCATCTCTTTCAGGCATCAGAGAAAAAGGCGGGGGGGGCCCGAAGAACATTCAAAAATTTCTTCTCCTGCGTGATTAGAAAACCCGGGCGGGGGGAAAGGGGAAAAATAGGGCCCGAAATGCAGCAGTCCCCCTCCAAAAGCCTTCCTTTTTGTGCTGTGGCAAGAGTTCCCGATTTAAATAAAACTCTCCGCACAAAACACTGAAGAGAAGAGAGATAGCAGAGGGGTGACCAAAATTCACCCCTTAAAACCCCACGTGGCCCCCCTCCCCCCCCCCCCGTGTTGGGGTCCTCCCTCTTTCCTTCTGGGTTTAAATCTTTTATTGTCCAGGAGAAACGGGAGCTCACATTTAGGCTGAAGTAATGGGCTGCTTCCCCCCCTCACTGTAATATAAGACTCCCCTGTGAACCCCTTCCCTCTGTGTATGACTTTATTTATCTTAAAAAAAATATGTGTGTATTTTACATATAAAATATATAATATTTATATATTATATAAAATTTCAAACAACACACACCCCCAAATAACACCCCCTCATATATTTGGGTATACATTTCCAAATATCTGTGGGGTGGGAAAATAAGTTTTGTATATGTTAAAACATACATGCAAAATACCCGGGAACACACATGTGCAAATAACAAATACACTATGATGTCTGATTAAATTTGTTTTGTTTCCCATAGCAACCCGATCAGCCATAGGGAAACCCAAAAAGGGAATGTTCCCCCCACAGGCGTGTTTTAGTCCAAGTGAACTTATGTTATTTGATGCATGTTTGGATCCCTCTGTGGTACCCCAAAAGGACCCAAACACGCAAACTAAATTTAAAGTGCGTGTGGGTTTATGTGCTTGCCAAAGCAAACCACACAAACAGTGTTCACCCCCCCAGTGAAGGGGGCCCATGCGTTCATTTTCATTGTTCTGATGTGTCTTTCCCGGGTCCGTTCATGTCAATTCTTGATCCGAAAAAACCAGCCCCGAAAACCCTTTTAAAAAAACTATAGGGTGCCCATCCTGCTGCCAAAAAACCCCAAAAAACACAGCTGCATCACGTTTGGGTCCAATCGACACCAAGTTTTTTGGGTCGAATTTTTTTGGATCCCAAAATGGATCCAAACTCGTATCCAAAAACACTGTGTGAACATCCCCCAAGAGCTAATTTATTTCTTTTTTAAATATGCTAAAAAAAAAAAAAAGCTTGCGTGGGGGTTTGGGTTTCTAGGGTTTAACAACAGTCCCTTTACCTCCGTATTCAGGTTTTAAAAAAGTTGTTGGCACCTTTTGATCTGAGTGAGCTTTGGGTTGGGAGTTTTTGGGCCCCCCGGCTCTAAAAAGGTTTTCCCCAAAACTGGGACTCATGCTGCCCCCTAAATTTTGCCGCGGGGAAAATTTAAAAACTTGTAACCCTTTCCGACAGACGGTCATAAAATTTACTCTGTTTTTTCCTCTCTTTCCTTCCCAGAGCCATAAAAATTTTTTTTTTTTTCCCCCTACAAGGGAAAATGAGGGGTTTTATTTTTTGGACCCAAAAATGTATTTCTAAAAGGGGTTTATTAAATGTACAAAAAATTATAAGTGGAAAAAAAAAAAGTTTTCTTGTGCCATTTTTGTCAGGGAATTTTTTTTTTTTTACAACGTCAAAATCTTTTGGGATAAAATAATGTGTATTCGCAAATTCCCAAATCAAGCGGTACCAAACATGTATGGGTTTTTATGTTTAAGTACCAAAAAAAAAATTTTTCCAAAAAATTCTACTCTTTAAAAATTTTTAGCCGATAAAGTTTTTTTTTTCGTGCCCCTGTGGAGTCATGATGCGTTTTTTTTGCGGGCTGTATG